>OZ023265.1:12163294-12769792 GCA_964006375.1 Tillus elongatus
CAAAAACGTTGATACAAAAAAGTGCAGTCAACAATTTTTTCTCAATCTCCTACATAAAAAACCATTAGCATGACAAAAGAACTGATACGATTCCGTTATTTAAGAACCCTCAAATTACTAAATGGTAAAGTTTTAACTTAATCGAACATAAAAATTTGTTTTGTCAAAAAAAGTTGACGACTATGGAAAAATTGCAAAAAAAAAGATAGCTATGAACTCGATAAAACTTTAACATAACATGCCGTACCTTTGTAGATAAAAAATAAAACAAACTCCGTGCAAAATCTTCTGTATTTTTTGAATTACAATGATTTAGCTTCAAAATTAAAATAATTGTGACAAGAAAAAACTCTAACCTTGCCCTTGTAATTGATATCAATGTATAGTATAGTTTTTATTCATTCTTACTGCATATTGTATATAGGTTTTATATGATTTGGAAAAGTTTGATTTTTTCTGATCTTTTTACTTTTGAGGATGGGTTCCAATTATAATTTTAACAGTTACTGACGTATTTACTTTAATGAGTCCACCTACGGTTAGTTACAGCGAAATAAAATAATAATTCAGATAAGTGAAATGAATTTGGCAATCATCTAAAGCCAATGCATACCTTAATCTGATAACAAGATTAACAATGGACTTTGGTAGCGGAAACCTCTAACGTAATTAAAATAGATATAAAAATTCAATAATGAAAAGATCGCGACTTTTTAATTTTGAAAAAATTTCTTCAAATCAGCACAAACTAGGCCACTAGAACACATATTCCGGATCATTTTCAATTTATATATATATATATATATATATATATATATATATATATATATATATATATATATATATATATATATATATATATATATATAGTGCCCATCTAAAGTCCCCCCCCCCCGGTATATCGCAACAAAATTTAGAGGGCTCAAATAAGATGTACAACCCTACGATTTTATGAAAAAGGACCACTGGAAGTTTAAATAAAAGTCTGGACGCAGCAAGTGCGTTATGATAGTGAATTTTCATAAAAATGTTTTAAATCGCAAATATGTGTTTTTTTTAAAGAGAGCAGACATCAAATTTGGTTACCAGTATAACATATATAGTGGAAACAATGTACCATATTTCATGAAAATAACTTTACTGTTTGAAAATGTTCAAAAAATGTTCGAAAAGAAACTTAACATGTTCCCGAAAAAACTAGTTTCCTGTCCAACGAACCTTATAGGTTAATAGCAAATTGAGCTATTCAAATTTGAGACATTCAATAAAAATTCGCTACCATAACGCACTTGCTGAGTCCCGAATTTATTTTCTCAGAAACATGCATTATAATTTCTTTGTCGAAATTCCATAGATTTATTGGTCAGCTCAGAACTGATACTGACCGGGGGAATCCGTCTGTTAAATTAAGCCAAATCATTCATTAATCTATTTCAACTAAGCAGATTTTTCTGGCTAACGAACTTATCCAAGCTACTGGCAAAAGAAAGGTACTCGCCAAATTTGATCAAAATCGGCCCATTATTTTTTGAGTTATCGGTGTGATACATACATATATATATATATATATATATATATATATATATATATATATATATATATATATATATATATATATATATATATATATATCTATATATATATATATATATATATATATATATATATATATATATATATATATATATATATATATATATATATAAACATATAAAAATTGAAACTGACCCCGGATATGTGTTCTCGGGGGTCTAATTAGTGCTAATTTGAAGGAATTTTTTCAAAGTTCAAAAGTCGGGATCTCCTCATTAGTGATTTTTTTTAAAGAATATTCACTAATATTTGCATGAAAATTTGCAAACAATTTGTTTAATGAAAATACGCCTTTTGTGCAAAAATTCGCCAAGTAATCTTTCACAAAAATTACATAAAAATCTTTTTACGAAAATTCCTAAAAAAATTACAGGACAGTTTGCTATACAAACTGTTTTTTCACTACAATTCGAATACAGTTTTCCACGTGACTTAGCAAAGATTTTTTTTTAAATAACTTTATGGGAAAATTTGCTGAAAAAAATACGTTAAACTGAAATTATGCACCTAATGTGTAATTACGATTGAAAAAAAATTTGAACCAAGGCAAATAAAGAAAAAAAAAACAATGTGCCATGTTTCATCAAAATAACTTTATTGTGTGAAAATGTACAAAAATTTCCAAAAGTAAACTTAGTGTTCCCGAAAAAACACGTTTCTTGATCAACCTTATAGGTTAATAGCAAATTGAGCTGTTCAAATATCAAACATTTGATCAAAATTCGCTACCATAACGCACTTGGTGCGTCCAGAATTTCTTTTCTGACAAACATGCATTATATTTCGATGGAAAATGCAAAAATGCAATAACATAAGGCGTGTTTGATTAAAAAAAAAGGAAATTCGTATCACCAACGACTTATGGGCCACCCTGTGATTGTAACAATAATTTTTTAAGATGTAGCTCAAGACACCCTATAATTAATATATACAATTTTTTTTCATATCTTATATAATAACGGATATATTGAGCTTTATTGATTTTTTACGAAAATTCGACAAAAATTATATACCATTAAACGATAAACTCTATAGCTAAGGCTACTGCCAAGCATCAGAGAAAGGGTCTATTTGAAATGAATTTTCTGCAAATATTTTAGTAAAATGAAGGACAATGACGGTTGAAACTAAGACTTTAGGGCTTGTAAAATATCCTTCTTGAGACATTTTATGTCTAGAGCCCGTATTAGATTCAAGTTATTTGCCTAAATGTTGCCAATTTTGACATTTTAAATCGCCACTTTGACGTTTTGAGGAAAACCCCAATTTATTTTTCTTTAAATGCCTATAACTTTTTTGTCTTTTGACCTACATAGCTAAATTTTGGTAGGTAACTTACATATAAGGATATAAACCTGCGTGCCAAATTTGGTTGCCCTTACTTTGTTAATTCCGGAGATATAATTTTTTTTCGAAAGAAAACACAAAATTTTCCGGGAAAACCTGGGCAGATTTTCTTGGCTAACGAACTTATCCAAGCCATTTGCAAAAGGAATTTTTTCACCAAATTTAATCAAAATCGGCCCATTATTTTTTGAGTTATCGGTGTGATACATATATATATATATATATATATATATATATATATATATATATATATATATATATATATATATATATATATATATATATATATATATATATATATATATATATATATATATATATATATATAAAAACATATAAAAATTGAAACTGACCCCGGATATGTTTTCTGGGGGGCCTAATTAGCGCTCATTTGAAGAAATTTTTTCAAAATTCAAAAGTCGGGATCTCCTCATTAGTGAATTTTTTTTAAGAAAATTCACTAAAATGGCAAAGAAGCGCCATCTTGAATTACTTTTTTGAATGGAGCACCTCGTATATTATTCTGTTATCGAAATCTTCACATAATTCGGAACATTTCTCTTAGATACACTTTTCTCCTAAATTTGATCGTTTTCGAAACATTAACGTCTTAAAAGTAACATTTCGGGTTAAAGTGAAATATGGATTTTGGTTTTTAGTTAAATCCATATTTCACATTAACCCCAAATGTCACTTTTAAGACGTTAATGTTTCGAAAACGATCAAATTTAGAAAAAAAAGTTTCTAAGAGAAATGTTAATAATTATGAGAAGATTTCGAAAACAGAATAATATACGGGGTGTTCCATTCAAAAAAGTAATTCAAGATGGCGCTTCTCCGCCATTTTTAAACTTCCAGCTGTCATTTTTCCATACGATCGTAGAGTGGTACATCTTATTTGTGCCCTCCAAATTTTATTGCGATATACCGGGTGGTTCAAAACTTAGTAGGGATTAGTATATATATATATATATATATATATATATATATATATATATATATATATATATATATATATATATATATATATATGTATGTATGTATGTATGTATGTACAAAAAAATCAATCAAAACAACATTTGTGGGTTAAGTAAACGAGGTTTCGCCACCCTATGCGCTCCTCGGTTTTTTTTTTCTTTTTATTATTAAAAACAAAGTGTACAAAACAATACTTTCCACATTTATGTCAGAACCTCAGTGGTTCAGGGGAAAGAAGTGTGCCTCTGAACCGAAGGGTACTGAGTTCGATCCCAGGGTACTCCTTTCACTTTTTCAGTACAAACTGTAACAACCGAGGTTCTGGCATTGTATATGAGCAAGTTGAATGTCTGCACGTTCCGCCCTTCGGAGGGGGCGTAAAGCCGTCGGTCCCGTGTCCATGCGATGTTGGGCACGTTAAAAATCCCTGCCCTCCTTACAGAAAGGCAGTGATTCGGCAAAATTTCCAGGATAGTGAGGTGAAACTGCTCCCTGGCGTCGGTGATTGGCCATAGTCGCGGAAATAGGCCGACGTTAAAGAAACAAAAAATAAACACACACACACACACACACATTTATGTCGAGAGCTGTATGCGTCACACCATCACCCAACTATATTCGTTAGAAAAATATACTCTGATTATTTACAATTTGTTGGAAATCCAACGTGTAATTGTTTTGTTTTCCTTAGGGAAAACATTTTTAAATGTTAAAATTGTCAACATTTGGGAAAAGAACCTGTAACGAATACAGGTTATGTAGAAAAAATGTAGCAAGAAGAGTGTTCTACAAACCCTTAAGTTTCAGCTTCAACCGTCATTCGTTTTACTAAAATAGTTCCAGAAAATTCGTTTCAAATAGACCCTTTTTCTGATGCTTTGGCTGTAGTTTTAGTTATAGAGTTTATCGTTTAATGGTCTATAATTTTTAGCGAATTTCCGTAAAAAAAAATCGCTAATGAGGAGACTGCTCGATGCATCCGTTAGCATACAAGATACGAGAAAAATTGTATACGTTAATTATATGGTGTCTTGACCTGCATGTTATAAAAAATTATTTTGACAATCACGGGCTGGCCCATAAGTCGTTGGTGATACAATTTTTTTTTCACGAACACGCCTTATATTATTGCATTTTCGCATTTTCCATCGAAATATAATGCATGTTTGTAAGAAAAGAAATTCTGGACGCAGCAAGTGCGTTATGCTAACGAATTTTCATTAAATGCTTCAAATTTCAATAGCTCAATTTGCTATTAACTGGAGGTTCGTAGGCTAGGAAACCAGTTTTTTCTAGGACATTTTAAGTTTATTTTCGGAAAATGTTTGTACATTTTCAAGCAATAAAGTTATTTTAATGAAATATGGTACATTGTTTCTACTATATAGGTTATACTGGCAACCAAATTTGATGTCTGCTTTCATTGAAAAAATACATATTTGCTATTAGAAAAATGCAGAACAATTATTTTTTTATTTTCGTGAAAAATTGTTTGCAAAATTTCATGAATTTTTTTTTGTAAGCTTTGCCGAAAACCCTTTTGTGAACAATTATATCTTGAAGAAATTCGTTGGCCAGGCAACTCGCACCAGTTCCTTCTGGAACATTTTAAGTTTATTTTCGCAAAATGTTTGTACTTTTTCAAACAATAAAGTTATTTTTCTGAAATGTGCTACATTGTTTTTTTTTTCACCTCAGCATTATCGGCAACACGCTTTTCTTTCATGCCACCTTTCATTCGGGGAAATGAAAAAATGTCGCAGGGGGAAATATTCCTATAATTTTTTCAGTCAAGCCGTTTTAGTGAATTTTCGTAGAAAAAGATCACTAATGGGGAGATCCCAACTTTTGAATTTTGGAAAAAATTTTGCAAATGAGCGCGAATATATATATATATATATATATATATATATATATATATATATATATATATATATATATATATATATATATATATATGTATCACACCGATAACTCAAAAAATAATGGGCCGATTTTGGTAAAATTTGGCATGTATCTTCCTTTTGTACATGGCTTGGAGAACTTCGTTAGTCAGGAAAATCGGACGAGGTTTTCCGGGAAATTTTTGAGTTTTCATTCGAAAAAAAATTTTATCTCAAAAAATAATAGGCCGTTTTTGATAAAATTTGGCATGTACCTTCATTATGTAAATGGCTTGGATAACTTCGTTAATCAAAAAAATCGGACGAGGTTTTCCGGAAAATTTTTTGAGTTTTCATTCAAAAAAAAAATTTTATCTCAAAAAATAAAAAACCTATGATAACCAAATTTGGTAGGTACGTTTACGATATAAAAAGTAAACTATACATCAAAATTTAGATTTCTATGTTACAAGAAAAAAAAAGTTATAATAAAATATTTTGTGCCAGATCATTTCTATGAAAATTCACTACCATAACGCAGTTTTTGCGTCCAGGTTTTTTCTAAAATTGACATGTTGGTACTTTTATGACTTCATTTCCATAATTATTGTGATTTATTATAGTAAAAATCTGTAATGTTTTGTATTATATCGAAACAGAAATCAATGAGTGAATAACCCCAGGTTAAGACTATGTGTAAAAATATTCCAGATTACTAAAAAAACAATATGATTAAAAGAAGAATGAACTGTGATAGTGTAAGCTAACAAATATAAAACGGCAAAACAAATGTAAATAACAAATATAAAAAGGCAAAAGATTAATAAACTTTTTTCATATTTTATTATTGTTATCTTTAAATTGCTTTATAGTGTTTTCACCAGCAATCGATAGTTTATCAAAAACTAAATTCATTATAATTAATACCCAGCCTTTATCAATGTCATTAGCTTGTTATAAACCCTATCAGATACCTAAACATTAAATAAACGAAATGTAGAATAAGTAATGCACAATTTAAAAAATAATTTATACAAAAATATACGAGTATGTATTTAAGTTCAAAGATGAAGTTTTTGCAGGTGATTTACGAGGACGTACCCAAAAGAAACCGAACTTATTTTTTATTTATTTATTTAATTTCTAAACAAAAAATTGTGTTTTTTTCAAGAAATTTTAGTAATACGGTGTTTATATATTTTTCCATCACTTTAGAGACGACTGAAAGGAGAAAAATAGGCCTGTAGTTGCTAGGAAGCGCTTTGGATCCTTTCTTGGGGACCAGTTGTACTCGAGCAGTTTTCGAGTCACTAGGGAATACGCCTCTATTATTAGATGTCTGAAACAGACGAGTCAGGACAGGACCAATTTCTGGAGCGCATTTTTTGAGAACAATTGCTGGGATCTCGTCAAGGTCAGAAGCTTTCCTGATATTAAGAGAAGAGATCATATTTCGTACCTTTTTAGTTTTGAAAATGATATCAGTCATTTTATGCGCGAAATTGGGGACTGTTGGTGGTTGAGCGTTTGGAGGTGGGTTGAGAGTAGAATTGCCGGCGAACAACGAGGCAAAAACTTAAGCCTTGCCCAGGGCGGTAGAAACAATTTCATCCCCTGAAACAAGAGGTGGGAACGTGCTCTTGTAGAAATTATTCCCAATAGATTTAGCAAGAGTCCAGAAGGGTTTGCTGCCGTTGGAGCTTCAGAGGACTTTGTTTTTGATGTGGTTATTAAACGAGTTTTTTGCCTCAGAAAGAATGCGGATATAGCTGTTTTTCGCATCGTTAAATGCTTGACGGTTTTCTTGACTGGGATTGTGTAGAAGCGTTTTATGAGCTTTGACCTTTTCAAGTCTGGCCTTGTCACATGATTTAGAGAACCAGGGCTTTTGAGTGGCGGAATAGATTTTCTGTGTACGTGGAATAAATAATTCCATACCAGCTTGGATGATTTCGTTGACGTTTTGTGAGATATCAGAGGGGTCAGGATGAGAGAAGCAGACAGACGCCCATGGAAATTAGGAAAAGTAATCCCGCATTTCGTCGCAGTTCGCGGAGTTGTAGTGCCAAACGATACGTGGGTGTGATGATTGTGTGACCTCGGGTTGCATTGCGCAGGAAGCAGTGACCATGCCGTGGTCTGAGCGACCAAGGGGACGGTGACTGATGTCTTATAGCATTCAGGTTTTGTAGTAAGAAAGAGATCCAAGGGATTTGAGCTGTGTGTTGGGATGCGAGGAAAGTAAGTAAGTTGCTGAACCATATTGACTAAAGAATTGCTGACTGCGAAGGCCTCCGCTGCTCTCCCTTGTGGATCGGTTTTTAAAGATCCTAGTCATTCCTTATAATGGACATTGAAGTCACCAAGAATAGTGACCTCGGAGGAAGGATATTCAGAAATCAGATGGTCGGTTTTTTCAGAAAGGTAGTTGAAGAGCTGGACACAGTTGTTGTCAGAAGGTGACCGGTATATGCAACAGATGAATTAAGTTGCAGCCCTGAGAGAGAGTTTCATCCAAAGTATGTCTTTTCTTCCAGCTTCCAAATTGGGGAGTCTGGTGCATGGTAGATTGCTACGGACGTATGCACACACACCACCATGCAATCTAAAGGAAATAAGGAGCTCATACCCCGGGAAATTAAGGTGATTGTTGGCTGTTTTGGCACTGATTTGGGTTTCGGTGAGGAAGGGGAGTTGGGGCCTATTAGCCTGGAGGAAATGGTGGACGGAGTTCAGGTTATAATTTAGGCCACGTATATTCGAGAAGGATATGTTAAATCTTGATGCCGGCTCCCCCTGTACACCCCTCTCCCGGAGATCCGAATGGAGGGGTATTTTATCTCCGAGATCTTTTGTACAAGGAGGAGCCATCATCATTTTTGTTTATAAGGGAAACCGACTCATACACCAGAACCGGAAACGTCCGTTGGGACTTCACCGGCCCCTTGATGTAAGGGGTGGTATCTCCTCGGGCGTAAAAAATCCTGTACTATCACGTAAAGGAAAAGTCCACTACACCTACCCTCTTACGACAGGCAGGAGTTACCATGGGCCTAATCTTTTAGTTAGTCCCCGGACCCACAGGGGACGTGTTAAAGGACATCATCGAAGGAATTTATGAGTTTGATGAAGTTTGGGTATCCTTCAAAAATCCTCTCCTCACACACCCATAAATTCCATCACCACCTTCCTGGAAACTATCCCGAGTTCCGCCTGTCTTTAAAAAGGGAACAAGTCCGACGTGAGGAACTATCATACCTCGCTATTTTAGGACGCAACCGGTTACAGAAGAGAAAACAAACAATTGTGAAACAAGAGAAAAGGTCGCTACAACTGGATGTAGTATGGGGCGGTTCTACCAAGTAAGGGCGACAACAATCAGCAATTATATTGTATAAAATATTTTAAGGTTCATTATACCTTAAACTAACGATGCCAGGTGAGTGCTGGAAGTGGTCATAGGAATTTTTAAATATTGCTTAAAAAATCTTACAGCAATTTGCTTAATAATAAGTTCCGTAATATTGCGGTCATTGCTATTGAACTTGACAATACAATGAATACAATGCGAAATTAAACGGAACATTACAAATGGCAATTCCGCGGATTTCTATTTCAGTTGAGATATCGTATCATGATTATGAGGTAATAATTTTACACAATCAGGGTTTTGAATACAATCTAACAGTTCTAACATTTTCTGTCATAAAATCGTTCAGTGGTTATCATTTAATTATCGTTAAATCTGTGAAGGTCATTTTTTATTCGAACAAGCGTCCTGCATGCATTTTGTATGTAAAAACGGTGTTAATGGGTACTGGAGAACACAATAAAAGTGATTTTAACTTATTTATACAGCATACCTAAAAATAATTAAAAGGTCTGGACACAGCAAAAGCGTTATGGAAGAGAATTTTCATTAAAAAAAATTAATAGCAAATATATCTCTTTAATACAAGCAGGCATTAATTTGGTCACCGGTATAATCTATACAGGGTCGCTGATAAGTCTGGAAACGGTCGATTATCCGGAAAAATTTACAAGGTGTCGAAAAAAGTTTTATACAAAAGTTTTTGGGTTCTTCAATGTCTACTAGGCGGTGATAATTTTATTTATACAGGGTTGGTCATACAGGCGTGGCACACCAATATTTTTTTTTTTTAATGGAACACCCTATATATTATTCGATATTTCAATCCTTCTCTTAATTTTGAGCAACATTTATGAGAAGCATAATGTACCTAAACTCAGTCGTTTCCGGGTAAAAAAATAAATAAAAATAAACGCTACTGTTTTTAAAATCTATTGGATGAAGAACAAAAATAAATGAAAAGTAGAATATCTCTTGAAAACAATCTGTGAGTGTGAAAAGAACCGGTTGCGATGTTTTTAACATTGTTTGGAATCCCAAGATAAGATAAGATGCCCATAAGAAACGCAGTATTATTCTTTTGTTTTAAAATGTTTCCAGGACAACGAATGTCAAACATTCATTCAGTGTCAACAGTATTGAAACATTAGTAATTTAGTGTCAACAGTTTTTGTGCAAAATGGCAAGTTTAAGTGAAACCGAACGTATCGAAATTTTAATGATGATAGGGTACGGTGATAGAACACGAAGTTTTGCTCAAGTGGTGATTATGTTCAATGAGTTGCATCCTGAGCGGGAATCGATCTCCAAATCCACAGTTTCGAAAACTTTGCATCGTTTTCACGAAACTGGCGGTATCAAGGATAAACCTAGAACTGGAAGGCCAGTAACCGTTACAAATGAAGAAAATTCTTTGAATGTATTATTGGATGTGGTGGAAAATCCGAAAACTTCGGCACAGCAATTGGCTTTAAATCACAATATGAGTCGATATTCAATTCAAAAGATTACGAAGCGGGAAAAGTTCCGTCCATATAAAATTCATTTATTGCAAGAACTGAGTGAAGACGATTTTGATCGCAGAATCGAGTTCTGTGAACTTATTATGGAGAAGTTACGCCAAAATTTTAACTTTGCCAACCACATTTTGTTTTCCGACGAATCTACATTTTGTTTGAATGGACAAGTCAACCGACACAACTGTAGGTACTGGTCAGACGAAAACCCACATTGGATGGAACAAATTCACACCCAAAGACCGCAAAAAGTAAATGTTTGGTGTGCTATTATTGGTGGACATATCATAGGACCTTATTTTATACACGGTAATTTGAACTCTGCTCGATATTTGACACTTTTGCAAGAATCAATTGTTCCAGACGTAAGTCGATTATTTCCGAACAATAACGACCCAAATCTACCAGCGGAAGAAATATGGTTTCAGCAGGATGGGGCACCCCCTCATTTTGAAATTGAGGTACGGGAATATCTGAATCAAACCTTTCCTGGCAGATGGATAGGGCGCAGGGGAACTATTGAATGGCCAGCTAGGTCTCCCGACATGACGCCGCTTGACTTTTTTTTTGTGGGGTCATGTAAAAAATTTAATTTACTAAAATAGACCGCAGAATATTGAAGAGTTGCAAGCAAGGATTGTGCATGAAATTAATAACATTCCTCAAAACGCTCTTGTAAATGCAGTGCAATGTTTTGTTAAGCGAATTCATTATTGTCAGGATGTCAATGGAGAACACTTTGAACATCTTATAAAATAGGATTCCAAACAATGTTAAAAACATCGCAACCGGTTCTTTTCACACTCACAGATTGTTTTCAAGAGATATTCTACTTTTCATTTATTTTTGTTCTTCATCCAATAGATTTTAAAAACAATAGCGTTTATTTTTATTTATTTTTTTACCCGGAAACGATTGAGTTTATGTACATCATGCTTCTGATAAATGTTGCTCAAAATTAAGAGAAGGATTGAAATATCGAATAATATATAGGGTGTTGCATTAAAAAAAATTAATATTGGTGTGCCACGCCTGTATGACCAACCCTGTATAAATGAAATTATCACCGTCTAGTAGACATTGAAGAACCCAAAAACTTTTGTATAAAACTTTTTTCGACACCTTGTATATTTTCCCGGATAATCGACCGTTTCCAGACTTATCAGCGACCCTGTATAGTAGAAACAATGTAGCATATTTTATCAAAATAACTTGTTTGAAAATGTACAAACATTTTCCAAAAATAAACTTAACATGTTTCCGAGAAAACTCGTTTCCTAGCCGACGAACCTTAGGTTAATTCCAAAATGAGTTATTGAATTTTAAAGCATTTAATGAAAATTCGCTACCAAAATGCATTTACTGCCCCTGATTTTTTTTACAAACGTGCATCTTATTTCGAAGAAAAATGCAAAAATGCAATAAGGGATGTTCAAAAAAAAATTGTAGGTATCACCAATGACTTATGGGCCGCCCTGTGATTGTCAAAATAATTTTATAAGATGCAGCTCAAGACACCCTATAAGTAACGTATAGAATTTTTTCTCGTATCTTGCATAATAAGAATTATATTGAGGTTTAGCGTAGAAATGCGTCAGCCTTTATATATGTAAACAGAAAGTAAACCCGGATATGGATTCTAGGGGGCCTAGTTTGGCTCATTTGAAGAAATCTTTTTAGAATTCAAAAGCCGCGTTCTTCTCATTAACGAATTTTTTCTACGAAAATTAGCTAAAAATTATAGACCGTTAAACCATAAACTTAACTAAAACTACTTCCAAAGTATCGGAGAAAATGCCTATTTAAAATTAATTTTCTGGAAGTATTTTATTAGATGAAGGGCAATGATGGTTGAAGCTGAAACTTAAGGGTTTGCATAACACTCTTTACATAATCCGTATTTCTTTCAGGTTCTTTGCCTAAATGTTGCCAATTTGGACGATTCAGTCGCTACTCTTTATGTTTTAAGGAAAACCCCAAATTTCTTTTCTTTAAATGCCTCTAACTTTTTTGTCTTTAAACTTACATACCTAAATTTTGGTATAATTGAAACTGACCCTGGATATGGGTTCTAGGCTGCCTAGTTCGCGCTCATTTGAAGAATTTTTTTTTTAATTCAAAAGTCGGGATATCCTCGTTAGTGATTTTTTTAAAAGAAAATTTACTAAAACAAGAACTTGTGAAGCCACGGGAAAAGTCTACGACTGTATTAAATATTGAACGTTTTCACTAAGTTAGGGCAAAAACAAACAACCAGATATGCTATTCAAATTGAATTAAGTTTTAAGAGCTTTTATATCTTCTTTATTAAATTTTTTTTTACAAAAACTCGCTAAAAAATTCATCGGAATAACAACAATCTGATTAGATAAAGGTAAAGTGAAATGAGACTAAAAAAAGCCTGGACGCAGCAAGTGCGTTATGGTAGTGAATTTTCATAGAAATGATCTGGCACAAAATATTTTATTATAACTTTTTTTTCTTGTAACATAGAAATCTAAATTTTGGTGTATAGTTTACTTTTTATATCGTAAACCTACCTACCAAATTTGGTTGTCATAGATTTCTTATTTTTTAAGATATAATTTTTTTTCAAATTAAAACTCAAAATTTTCCCGGAAAACCTCGTTCGACTTTTTTGATTAACGAACTTGTCAAAGTCATTTACAAAAGGAAGGTACATGCCAAATTTTATTAAAATCGGCCTATTATTCTTTAAGATAAAATTTTTTTTCGAATGAAAACTCAAAATTTTCCCGAAAAACCTCGTCCGATTTTCTTGACTAACAAACTTGTCAAAGCCATTTACAAAAGAAAGGTACATGCCAAATTTTATTAAAATCGGCCCATTACTTTTTGAGATAAGAATTTTTTTCGAATGAAAACTCAAAATTTTCCCGGAAAACCTCGTCCGATTTTCCTGGCTAACGAACTTATCCAAGCCATTTACAAAAGAAAGGTACATGCCAAATTTTATCAAAATCGGCCCATTATTTTTTGAGTTATCGGTGTGATACATATATATATATATATATATATATATATATATATATATATATATATATATATATATATATATATATATATATATATATATATATATATATATATATATAAATATATATATATATATATACATATATATATATATATATATATATATATATATATATATATATATATATATATATATATATATATATATATATATATATATATATATATATAAATATATATATATAAACATATAAAAATTGAAACTGACCCCGGATATGGGTTCTAGGGGTCCTAGATCGCGCTCATTTGAAGAAATTTTTTCAAAATTCAAACGTCGAGATCTCCTCATTAGTGAATTTTTTCTAAGAAAATTCACTAAAAAATTGATAAAAAGTAAAGTCACTAACTAGGATTAGAACTCGTCATGTAGGAGTCGATTACACGATGTACAGGGACTTAGCCATTGAGCTACGCCCGACATGTATGTACTAGCAGGTATATCCCATAATACATGTTAACTGTTCAACGTTTTACAATTTACAAAAAACCATTTTGATTTACAGTGGTTTTTTTGCTCATATTTTAACGAAATCAAGGAAAATAACGACTTAAGACACATATCTAGGAGCTTGTTAGTCATTTCTTGTAGTATTTTTCACTTACATTCGGACTCAATCAATTTGGACGTTTTAACTTTCTTGAAAGAGATTTAATTAATTAAAAATTAATTTACCTCTAACTTTTTTGTCTTTTAAAATAGAGATCTGAATTTTGGTACATAGGATACTCTTTATGACAGAAACCAGCGTACAAAATCTCCTCATTAGTTTCGCAGAGCTTGATTAAATATTTAACGGCCGGTTAGGTCAGGTCACGCTTAATACAACCAATCACAGCTTCAAAATATTTAGTTGCCATGGCAAAAACCAGAATCACAGCCTGTGATTGGTCGTCTTAATCCTTGATTAACTAACCGTCCGTTAAATATTTAATCGGGCTTTGTGAAACTGGGCATAATGTCGTTCATCTGAGAGCTTGCTTTATATTGAAAATAGCAACGTCAAACTCTAGTGTCATTTTTGGTCTTAAATAAAATTGATTATCTTGGCAAAAATATGAATATGTTAGGATGAATTGTAAATGGAAAAGTAGAATAAAGATATGAAGATGAAGATGAAGGCAATGGTTAAGGCATCAGATGGAAAAAATTGTAAACAAAAAGAAATTTTATTTGGTATGTCAAAATTTGAAGTGCGAAATTTGGATTCTTACTGACAAGAAATTTTGGATATAATATTATATATTAAATTACGTTACTGTACAGCACAAGTCTTTGACTTATTGTATTAGCGTACTGTATAATTTACTCAAATAAACAAATAAATAAATAAAATAAAAATATGTGTACTCGAGACACTTCACCAGACGCCCTCGTGGCGCAGGTGGCTAGGTGCCAGCCTGCAAAGCGAGAGGTCCCGGGTTCGATTCCCGGGCGAGCCAAGTTGACTTTGTCTGGAAAATTTGTAAAAAATATTAAATGATGGGAAAGAATGTGCTAATGGCCTGAGATGCCGCAGCCAATAATATTAAATTAAAAAAAAAACACTTCACCAATGAGTTGAAAGAAAGGACCTAAGGAAAACTCCTGGGTTATTTCTAATATACAAAGCAACGTTCTGTATTCTCATTTATCAGACGTGATTTGAAAATATCTGGGCGCAGTAAATGCGCTATGGTAGTGAATTTTCATAACAATGTTTTTATGGTTAAATATGTATTTCTTTATGAAGAGCATCATATTTGGTTAACAGTATAACCTATACAGGTGTGCCAATTAAAATTTCCCACCTGCAAAATATCGGAATTTAAAAAAAACAGCCGAGACAAGTCGACTTTATTTTCAAGGGGTACACATGACGAGAAACGTGAATTTGATACAAAAATGTGTAGTTCTAAATAAACAAGACCTGCATTTGAATAAAAAGATTCAATTTGAATGAGTTTGTCCAATAAATTAGCCGCTCGCAGTATGGTGCTTCATAAGAAATAATAATGTATGTATGTGTAATATAGTAAATTTTGTTGAGAAATAACTGTGTACAAATATATAATTTCTCGTTAAACGAACCATCTATGCCATATTAATGACCACAAAATCGTGTCTTACCTGACACATGCATAGAAATTATTTGTATACTTAAGCACAATACAATAGTGTTACAAAGCACTTCAATAGACGTAGGTGCGGTGTTGCCACATCTCCAGAATTTCCCCAACATCTGGGAATTTTTGCACAATCTGGCAACACCGCCTCCCCACCCCCCTGGGGGTGCCTGGGGTGACCCCCCTCAGGCGAAGTCTCAACCCTCTAGGACCAGAAATAACGAAGTTACCAACTTGTACCCCGTCCGAACGGATAACTGAGGTCTGCACATTCCGAACACCCTGTATATACACCCTGTATACGCAGAGAACCCTTACACCCTGTATACGCAGAGAGATCTTATAGTTCGAGAAACACCTCTTGTGTAACATAGGAGTGGTGACCACATTTGGATCATCCTGTATATACATCCCCCTGTATACACACGGGACCGATCTGTATTCACAGAACCTTCTAGTAAAAGAAGGTCCTGGAACGTTCTGGAATGGAAGGCTCCAGAAAGAAAGGGAAGGTACGGCGAGTATATAAAAGCGAAAGCCAGCCAGCCCGACACAGTTAGTTCAGTTCAGTAAGAGAATGTGGTAGTGACTTGAAGCAGTGTAAAGTGTTAAGAGAGTAGTGACTGTAGTACCAGATTAGTGACTTTTGTTGAGAGTAGTAATTGTAGACAGTAAATTAAGTGTTTTGTGAGAGAGACATTCTAGAAATTTTATTGTATCCATATTTAGAGTGTAAATAAAGTTGTTTTGTTAAAATTTAAAGTCTCACTTTTCCAGAACCCGGAGAAAACGCAACAATTTGGTGTCAGAAGTGTGGGATAAGTGAGTGAAGAAGTGAACCGGCAAGCTAGCTGTAAATGGTAAACACCAGATCGACTGACTACGACAAGATGGCTGAAATCAAAGAGTTGATGGACTTACTGAAAAGACAACGCGAAGAAGACGAACAACGGCGACAAGAAGAAGAAAGAAGACGGCGCGAAGAAGACGAGAGAAGACGACAAGAGGAAGAACAGAGGCGTCTTGAAGATAAAGAAGAACTGAAAAGACAACGCGAAGAAGACGACAGAAGACGACAAGAGGAAGAACAGAGGCGTCTTGAAGATAAAGAAGAACTCAATAAGCAACGCGAAGAAGACGAAAAACGACGACTAGAAGACAAAGAAGACCTCCGAAGTATGTTTCACAATATGAGAGTCGATGTAAAAGAGGAAATTGAACTGATCAACGAACAAATAGAAAGTGTGGACAAGAAAGTAGAAAATGTGAACAGTAAAGTAGAAAATGTAACAGAAAATGTAAAGGATTGGAACAAACGATGGAAAGAAGTTGAAGGGTTAAAAGAACAAATTAAGATGATCATGAAAGGCACAGACATCAGACATAAAGAACTGACAGAACAGGTGATGGGTCAGACTGATAGAACTCAGCCAAGAGGAGTTACTGGAATGTCTCCAGTTCAAAATCGTCCGGAAGAAGATATGCCAGCCGTGCAGCAGCTTCATGGAACCCTAAAGCCGCCGACTTTTGACGGAGAAACATCGTGGCCCATGTACAGGAGGCAGTTTGAGGCGGCAGCTCTCAGCAATGGGTGGAGCGAACAACAGGCAGCCACTGCTCTAATTCTCTCGCTTCGAGGTAAAGCCCTAGAAATCCTCCAGAACATCCCGGAGTCGAAACAGCAAAACTACTTAACAGTGATACAGGCCCTAGATTTGAGATATGGTAACAAGTACATGAGCCAGGTCTACCAGACACAACTAAAGTCAAGGGTCCAGAAGCCAAATGAGACGCTGCAAGAATTTAGTGCCGAAGTGGAGAAACTTGTGCGACTGGCATATCCCCAAGCCCCAGAAGAATTTGTCAACCAGATAACCGTCCAGACCTTCATCGATGGGGTACTTGATAATGAAATGCAACAAGCTTTAAGGCTCGGAAGGTTCAAAACACTTACGGACTGCGTCATCTATGGCTTGCAATTTGAAGCAGCGAAGAATGCATCTCAACCTCGCCGCAACAGGCTGCGCGAAGTGAAGGAGATAGAGGACCATGCAGACACGACAGAGGAACTAAGGCGAGAAATCAAGTTGATGAAGGAAGCCATAAGCAAGCTCACTGCAACGGTTGGAGCACGTAAGACGAAAGCAGATTGGTCCCACATAGAATGCTACAAGTGTGGTAGGAAAGGGCACATAAGTAGGCAGTGCTCACAAACCCAACAGGTGGCATGCAGAAGACAAGAATACACCAACAGGGAGCGCCATCAGGGAAAACGACCTGACGCCAGTGTAGGTGGGCGACACGTGGCATGCGAGACCCAATGCCCCAAAGTCAGGGTCTCCACTATCCGACGCTGCCGCGAGAGCCTCGTCATACCTGGCAGCATAGACGGAAGACAATGCAGTTTTACCATCGATACTGGCGCCACTACATCCGTTGTACGCCCAGACATGTTGCCAAATATGTCGGCACTAACTACCAACAAACAGCCTGTGTTGGAGACGGCAAAAGGAGATAGAATACCCGTGCATGGAGAGGCCACTGTTTACATTAGGCTGGGCAGTACTGAGCTACAGGTAAGGGCTGTCGTCGCAGAAATCGTCGACGAATTTATTCTGGGCCTGGATTTAATGGAAGAGTTCGATGTCCTATCAGTAGACTTCCAGAATAAGATCTTGAAAATCGGTAACGAAGAGTTGTATTTATCTCCAACAGCAGGCGAAGCTGGTCCCAGGGTGAGACTTATTGTCGACGAAGATACACGGATTCCTGGTAACAGTGAGAAGATTGTCAGAGCCAGGCTAGAGAAGAAACTTGATGGTATGTCTGCTCTCATAGCGGAGCCCCTAAAAGATAGACATGATGGTGCCCTCGTCGCACGATGCTTAGTAGACCCGAAGAGGACAATACCCATAAGAGTGGCTAACGTACAAACTAACAGGGTCACATTGAAGAAAGGTGAGGTTATCGCCACTTGCGAACCCATTGACCGAGTGACGTTGTCCAAAAACGTGACACCCACTGCATTAGACAGAAGACTGCCAGTAGAATTAGTAGAGCGGTTCAAGAATTCATGGGGCCAATTGAACAATATGGAGATGGAGATGGCAGTGAAGTTCATATTGGAGGAGGCCGATATTTTCGCTCAAGATAAAATCACAGGTCGTACGAGTCTAGTGCAACACAGAATTAATACTGGCGACGCAAGACCAATTAGACAGCCGCCGAGAAGACTGCCTTTTGCCAAGCAATCAGAAATCAAGGCGATGGTTAACGAAATGCTGGAAGATGGTGTGATCGAGGAGTCTAATAGTCCTTGGTCGTCCCCAGTAGTTTTGGTCACCAAGAAAGACGGCACTATGAGATTTTGCGTGGACTATAGGAAGCTGAATGATGTCACCAAGAAAGACAGTTATCCCCTGCCCCGGATCGACGACACTTTGAACACTTTGGCCGGATCAAAGTGGTTCTCTACATTAGACCTGAAAAGTGGCTATTGGCAAGTAGAACTCCATAAAGACGATAAGGAGAAGACTGCTTTTTCAACCGGGAATGGGTTGTACCAATTCAAGGTCATGCCATTCGGCTTATGTAATGCTCCTGCCACCTTCGAGCGACTAATGGAGTTAGTGCTGAGAGGACTGACATGGGAAACATGCCTGGTGTATCTCGATGATGTCATGGTGATTGGAAGGACTTTCGATGAACACCTGTCGAATCTGAAGCAAGTTTTCTCCAGGCTGAGAGGTGCCAATCTGCAACTTAATCCCAAGAAATGCGCACTCTTCCAGAAGAAAGTGAGTTTCCTCGGACATGTCGTTTCTGAGAAAGGGATAGAAACTGATCCAGAGAAAATAAAGGCAGTAAGAGATTGGCCTGTGCCGAGGAACAAACATGAGGTCAGAAGTTTTCTGGGACTTTGCAGCTACTACCGACGCTTTGTGAAGTACTTCAGCAGCATTGCGAAACCTCTGCATAGCCTGACTGAAAATAAGGTCGAGTTCATCTGGTCACCAGATTGCCAAGAGTCTTTTAGAGAACTCAAACATCGTCTTCTCACTGCTCCTATACTGGCTTATCCTCAGGACGAAGGACTGTTCATACTGGACACCGATGCTTCCCAGTATGGCATTGGGGCAGTACTCTCGCAGCTCCAAGCCGGAGAAGAAGTCGTGATAGGCTACTTCAGCAAAACGTTCGGAAAAGCAGAAAGGAATTACTGTGTAACCCGGAAAGAACTGCTGGCAGTTGTAAGATCCATCGAACATTTCCACAGCTTCCTGTACGGAAGAACATTCCGCGTGAGGTCGGATCACTCTGCTCTGCAATGGCTTCTGAACTTTAGAAATCCCGAAGGACAGATAGCCCGATGGATAGAGAAACTGCAGAGCTACGACTTCCGGATTGAACATCGAAGAGGAAGAAGTCACGCCAATGCAGACAGCCTGTCAAGAAGACCATGTTCAGTGCATGAATGTAAATTTTGCGAGCGACAAGAGAACAAAGAGATCGACAAAGTAACTCATCAGATCAAACAACTGGTGGCAGGACAGGAGAATAACACCGATCTAGACGTAAATCTTGAATACATCAGAGACGCACAGAAGACAGATCCAGACTTGAAAAATATTAGAGAATGGCTACAAAAGGGGAAAAGACCTGAGTGGCACGATGTGTCCCGGTTTGGGGCGGAGGTTAAAGGCTACTGGCTACAATGGGACTCATTGTGTCTAAAGAATGACATGATCACTCGAAAATGGGAAACTGCCGATGGTAGAGACTGTATATACCAGACCGTTGTGCCAAGTGAGTGCATAGACAGTGTTCTTCAAGAGTTACACAATAGTAGAAGTGGAGGCCACTTTGGGGTCAACAGGACTCTTGCCAGAGTGAGAGACCGCTTCTATTGGATAAACTGCCGAAGAAGCGTGGAAGAATGGTGCAAAAGGTGTGACCAATGTGCTTCAAAGAAAGGACCAAAGACCCGATCCAGAGGAAAAATGATGCAGTACATCTCAGGTACACCGTGGGAGAGAGTTGCCGTAGACATCGCAGGACCTTTTCCCATCACAGAGTCTGGGAACAGATACATAATGGTGGCGATGGACTACTTCTCGAAATGGCCTGAAGTTGCGCCGATCCCCAACCAAGAGGCAACGACCGTAGCAGAAGTCCTGATGGAAAATGTCATATCACGGCATGGCGTACCCTTGGAGATTCACACCGACCAGGGCCGGAATTTCGAATCAGAGGTCTGGAAGAGCCTAATGGACTTGCTAGGCATAAAGAAAACGAGAACAACGCCACTCCACCCTCAATCAGACGGCATGGTAGAACGGCATAACAGGACCATCAATCAGTATCTTGCTATGTTTGTTGACGAGAATCAGAGAACCTGGGACAAGCTGATACCTCTGTTCCTCCTAGCTTACAGAAGCTCTCAGCATGAATCTACCGGCTACACTCCATCCATGATGTTGACCGGCAGAGAGATGCGGCTACCAATCGACATGACGAGACCACCACCGAACGAGGACATAGCGGACCTAGCTACGTTACCTGAGTATGTCGCCGACCTAGAAGGAAAACTGCGCACTATACACAGATGTGTCAGAGATAGGCTCCTCTTAAGCAGTGACCGGATGAAGATGCGCTTGGATCGCAGAGCAACACCCCATACATTCAAGGAAGGTGATGCAGTGTGGCTGTACCAACCAACAAGGAGAAAGGGCCTCAGTCCCAAACTTCAGAAACCATGGGAAGGGCCATACTTGGTGACGAAGAAAATTAACGACCTAGTCTACAGAATCCAGCTGTCTCCAAGAACTAAACCCAAAGTTGTTCACATAGAGAGGTTGAGTCCCTATCGGGGCAACGAACCCCCAAGTTGGCGGCCGGTAAATACTGTTCGGGACGAACAGTCTTAAGGAGGGGGGCAGTGTTACAAAGCACTTCAATAGACGTAGGTGCGGTGTTGCCACATCTCCAGAATTTCCCCAACATCTGGGAATTTTTGCACAATCTGGCAACACCGCCTCCCCACCCCCCTGGGGGTGCCTGGGGTGACCCCCCTCAGGCGAAGTCTCAACCCTCTAGGACCAGAAATAACGAAGTTACCAACTTGTACCCCGTCCGAACGGATAACTGAGGTCTGCACATTCCGAACACCCTGTATATACACCCTGTATACGCAGAGAACCCTTACACCCTGTATACGCAGAGAGATCTTATAGTTCGAGAAACACCTCTTGTGTAACATAGGAGTGGTGACCACATTTGGATCATCCTGTATATACATCCCCCTGTATACACACGGGACCGATCTGTATTCACAGAACCTTCTAGTAAAAGAAGGTCCTGGAACGTTCTGGAATGGAAGGCTCCAGAAAGAAAGGGAAGGTACGGCGAGTATATAAAAGCGAAAGCCAGCCAGCCCGACACAGTTAGTTCAGTTCAGTAAGAGAATGTGGTAGTGACTTGAAGCAGTGTAAAGTGTTAAGAGAGTAGTGACTGTAGTACCAGATTAGTGACTTTTGTTGAGAGTAGTAATTGTAGACAGTAAATTAAGTGTTTTGTGAGAGAGACATTCTAGAAATTTTATTGTATCCATATTTAGAGTGTAAATAAAGTTGTTTTGTTAAAATTTAAAGTCTCACTTTTCCAGAACCCGGAGAAAACGCAACAATATATTTCCAAGCAAGCTCTCACACGCGCTCTGTTATTATCATAGTTGCAGGAATCAAGGACGATTCCACTATTATTATTCTTTACGTAATCTTTCCATATTTTTTTATTGTTCGATGTGTACAAACGTAATTTTAGTTTGTGTAAGTACCTACACTGTTATGTAAAGCACACTATACGAGAAAATAAATTTGATTCGCACAGAAATAAAAATTCGGGATGCAGGAAATGCGTTATGGTAGCTAATTTTTTATTAAATGCTTCAAATTTGAATAAATCAATTGCCTAGAAGGTGGAATTTTGGTATACAGGCTGTCTCCCACGACGAACGCCCGCGATCAATTTCTCGGAAACTAGACTTTGGAAATTTTTGAAAATTTGGCAGCTTACTGAAGTGGATAGGGGCAAGTCGGCTAAAATATTTTCAAGATGTTCCAGTTATACAGAGTGTTGATGTCAACTTGCTTATTTTAAATAGGATACCCTATATATTATTGCATTTTTAGACAGCACGCGAAGTCAAGGAGAAAATTTCTGGGAAATGCGAGGCTTGAATCCGGGGATGAGTGCTTGGTCGGGGAAGAGGGCGGTTGGTAGAGGGTTTCTCCTTCCCCTGGACTTCTGCGTGGGTGTGATGTAATGTGGATTTTCCGTTCCCTAACTTTTTAATTGAGAGACCACGAGTCTCAGGAGACACAGGGGATGGGTTAGTGCGGTATGATTGGAGGGTGTCGGGGCGGTTAGTAGTTTTTTGTTCATTTCGATTTTATAAGCTGTTTTTCCAGATCTTGAATTTATATTGCCTTTAGTTTTGAAGCACATCTATTCGCTCCGGGCACCGAAAAATTCTTGGAGGTTAAAACAACAACATTTCTCTTGTGATTTATGCATACAGGAGTGGTTCTAAGCATCTTTCAAAAATGGTCTGCAAAATTAGTTTTATTTCTCGTGGGCCTGAAGAAGAAATAATAATGAATCAAGTCACACGTATGGAATGTCAATAATGTATGGGACGGAAAGCTGGATTTTGAATGAGCATTATATGGAGAAAATAGAAGCTTTTGAAATGTGGACGTCGCAAAGAAACGGTACACGGGCAGAAAAAAGTGTGTGTAGTAAAAGAATGTGCCAGAAAAAGCGAGAGAAAAACATTCCGTACATATGCACTTTATACCCTTCAAACAGCAAGTCCTGGCGCACTAGAATTTCGTGGTTTGAATTCACACGCTGTTGCCACTTCCTTCTCGTAGTAGAAATATATTAAAAGATTCGAGAATTCCTCTAAAAATCTGCACGCAGTAAGTGCGTTATGGTAGGGAGTAATATAATTTATCAAGTAAAACGGAAAATGTTTACCTATATTGACGCAGCAAGTGTGTTACGGTAATGAAAAAGAATATAATTAATACATGTGTGTTATGGTAGCGAGTATGATATAAGTTATCAAGTAAAACGTTTTTTTTTTTAAATATACCTATATTACCCCAGCGTGTTACGGTAATGAAAAGGAATATAATTAATACATAAGTGTTATGGTAGGGAGTATAATATAATTTATCAAGTAAAACGGATTATTTTTTAATTACCTATATTGACACAGCAAGTGCTTTACGGTAATGAACAAGAATATAATTAATACATATGCGTTATAGTAGAGTATGATATAATTTATCAAGCAAAACGGAAGATTTTGTAAAATATACCTATATTGGCGCAGCAAGTATGTTACGGTAATGAACAAAAATATAATTAATACATCTGCGTTATGGTAGGGAATATGGTATAATTTATCAAGTAAAACGGAAAATATTTAAAACATACCTATATTGACGCAGCAAGTGCGTTACGGTAATGAAAAAGAATATAATCAATACATGTGCGTTGTAGTAGGGAGTATGATATAATTTATAAATATATCGCCAAGTAATCCAATTTTTATGACACTTTAATACATTTTTTTTTACTCACTTTTTGTTTGTATTTCATTATAAATATAAAATAAATTATTCCTGCCCGTCACAATAAACTTAATTTCTGTATTTCATTTGACAGAATACTTCATGAAACGTAAAGCCCATGTGCCTATCTGCAAACGTACGAGAATTTGTACCGAACCGTTTGATAAAAGTGGGTGATTTTACAGCCCAACCTTTCTCCTGTGGCGAGATAAGCAAGATTGTCTAAATTTGTCGAAAATTGATGTCTGATTAAAAAGAAACATATTTAACATTAAAAACATTTCCATGAAAATTCGCAACCATAACGCACTTGCTGCGTCACTATAAAATTTTCCTCACAATGTCGATAAAGAGGAGGAAGTGGCAACAGCGCGTGAACTCCAATGAGAAATGCCAGTGCGCGAGGACTTTGCTGTTTGAAGGACATAAAGTGCATTAAGTGAAGATTGGAACCTGTGATGAGCACTGATAAGTACACTTGGAGAACCCAAATCACCACAACACATTTTAAAAGACCTGACGATCGTTTCACTAACCAAGTTAGCGTCATCAGAGGAGAATGTTTCATCCTCCGATGACGCGAACTTGGTTAGTGAAACGATCGTCAGGTCTTTTAAAATGTGTTGTGGTGATTTGGGTTCTCCAAGTGTACTTATAAAGTGCATATTTAACAAAAATTCTTGCTAACAGACAGTCGAGGCGTGGAAGGCAAAATTCGTTGGACGTAATCTGAGTAATAAATTTCTGCCATGATTATTTGAGTCACACATACTTGGACAAGGAAAGGGGTAGACCAAGAGGAAAACCTGGCCTATTTGAAGAAATTAAATAAACACAGCTACTTGAGGAGACAGAGTGTAATGGTTGCTACGACAAAGCGACATCGCGTTTAGATTGTGATGACTGGTTAAACTAATTTTGTTAGCGAAACGATCGCCAGACATAAAGATATGTTATTGTAAAATGAGTTTTCCTACCTAAAAGTCCAAATTATAAATTTACAAGACAAAAATTATTAGCGATTTTAATCGTTTACTTTCTGTGGGTACTTTTTAATAAATTATAAATTGCGTTAAGGCCAACACTGTGCTAAACACATTGTTTCGATGACCGAAGTTGAGCAACGTACTTATGGATGTGTCATCAGCTGAGAACACCATGTGTTACTAAGTTACTAAATACCATTGGAAGGCAATGGCGAGAGCCACTCAGTATATTTAGCAATAAAATGTCCTTCAGGAAACAGCGACACTCGATTGAGTTAGAGTATTTACTTGTATTCATAATTCCGATGAAATAATGTTTCTGGAAATACCTACCTATATTTTCAATACACACAGAACAAATTAATTATTGATGAGACATTATATGCAATATTCATTATTGATTGTAAAAATTAATTAATTCACGCAGAAATGGTACAACTGAGATTCACCTTGACCCAAGACGGAAATTTATTTATTGTATGCTTTACTTATTCTATTTTCTCCATGCATTATAACCTGGCTGGTTAAATTTTTTAGTTTATATTATACCTAGGGTGTAAGAATGATTCGCCGGTATATATATATATATATATATATATATATATATATATATATATATATATATATATATATATATATATATATATATATATATCTGGGATTACTCTATTTAAATTAAATAAAAATTATAGGTACCTATAAACTATAAAAAAACAAAAAAAGCACACTCACCTAGTTAAAAACAAGTAAAAATCTATGAGGTTCTTCTTAAAGACTGCACTACACTGCACAACCGAAACTGAACTTATTTTATATTATTATGAATAAAAAGAACAAAAAACTGATAACAAATAACAACACAATCTTACAGGCGACTCTAAGACGAATCAATGAATAAAACATACACAACAATTCTGTCTATTAATGAAACGAAACGATATTCCATACAAACTTGCTTGTATAACTATTTGATTTGCAAGCTGTACCTGTTTGTTAATCAAATACCAGAGAGTAGGCTATGATGGAGAGAGTTTCAGGTAATATGAACGGCTGAGATCGGTGGTCGGTATACTTAGTGGACTGCGCGAGTAAATCAGTAAATCGGCATTTTCAGCTGTTCACTAGCCAAACGTCAAACATACAGCTGTTTCTTCGAACCTCATCTAACATCTGGCGGGATCCAACAATTATCTCTACTCTACAGGGAATTTTTGCGCATGTGGTATGGGAATATTCCCGCTGGATTTCGTTCAATTGATTAATTAGACTGACAGAAATATTAATAGCGATTGATTGAATAATTTCAGTTTCAATCCCAGTATATCAATGTATCTATATCTCTACTTGGAAATGATTTAGGAAATCTATAAAATGCGCTATCCACAGGTGAAACGATAAATGGAGAACACCGATAAGTACTTAATTTTAATTACCTTAATACTAATACTACTACTACTTTTACTACTACTACATTTTTTAGGAGAAAGAAACCCATCATGAGCATCGGGGAAAGAGTCACAGATAGTCACAGACGCTTATACCGACTAAAACCCCCTCGCTTCACCCGTTGCACCCTGAAACTGTCGCTATTGTGGACCTATATTCAGTGCGCTGGACTGTCCATACTCTCTCTCTCTCTCTCAGGGATGAACTAAAGTTAGAACGTCTTAATGGCACTTTCTCTTAATTTTTCTTTTTCTTTATTATCTCTTATCATTTTGTGTATCGTCACCCATTTCTTCCGCACTTTTTGATAGTGGTCTTTTCCTTTACGTGATAGTAAAGGATTTTTTTCACGCCCGAGAAGATACCACCCCTTACATCAGGGCCGGTGAAGTTCCAACGGACGTTTCCGGTTCTGGTGTATGAGTCGGTTTCCCTTATAAACAAAAATGATGATGGCTCCTCCTTGTACAAAAGATTCCGGTGCAATCTACCCTGCACCAGACTCCCCAATTTAGAAGCTAGAAGAAAAAACATACTTTGGATGCAACTCTCTATCAGGGCTGCAACTAAATTCATCTGTTGCATTTACCGGTCACCTTCTGACAACAACTTTGTCCAGCTCTTCGACTACCTTTCTGAAAAAACCGACCATCTGATTTCTAAAAATATCCTTCCTCCGAGGTCACTATTCTTGGTGACTTCAATGTCCATAAAACGGCTAGGATCTTCAAAAACCGATCCACAAGGGAGAGCAGCGAAGGCCTTTGCAGTCAGCAATTCTTTAGCCAATATGGTTCAGCAACCTACTTACTTTCCTCCCATCCCAACACACAGCTCAAATCCCTTGGATCTCCTTCTTACTACAAAACCTGAATGCTATAAGATATCATTCACCGCCCCCTTGGTCGCTCAGACCACGGCATGGCCACGCTGCTTCCTGCGCTATGCAACCCGAGGTTACACAGTCATCACACCCACGTATCATTTGGCACTACAACAACGCGAACTGGGACGAAAATCGGGATTACTTTTCCTCATTACCCTGGGCGTCTGTCTGCTTCTCTCATCCTGACCCCTCTGATATCTCAGAAAACGCCACCGAAATTATCCAAGCTGGCATGGAATTATTTATTCCAAGTACACAGAAAACCTCTTCAGCCACTCAAAAGCCCTGGTTCTTTACATCCTGTGACAAGGCCAGACTTGGAAACGTCAAAGCTCAGAAAACGCTTCTACACAATCATAGTCAAGAAAACCGTCAAGCATTTAACGATGCGAGAAACCGCTATATCCGCATTCTTTCTGATGCAAAAAACTCGTTTAATAACCACATCAAAAACAAAGTCCTTTCAAGCTCCAACGGCAGCAAACCCTTCTGGACTCTTGCTAAATCTATTATGAATAATTTCTGCAAGAGCACGTACCCACCTCTTGTTTCAGGGGATCAAATTGTTTCTACCGCCCTGGGCAAGGCTGAACTTTTTGCCTCGTTGTTCGCCGGCAAATCTACTCTCAACTCACCTCCAAATGTTCAACCACCAACAGTCCCCAATGTCGCGCATAAAATGACGGATATCATTTTCAAAACTAAAAAGGTACGAAAGATGCTCTCTTCTCTTAATACCAGGAAAGCCTCTGGCCTTGACGAGATACCAGCAATTGTTCTCAAAAAATGCGCACCAGAACTTGCTCCTGTCCTGACTCGTCTGTTTGAGACATCCTACAATAGAGGCATATTCCCTAGTAAATGGGAAATTGCTCGAGTACAACCCGTCCCCAAGAAATGATCCAAAGCGCTTCCTAGCAACTACAGGCCTATTTCTCTCCTTTCAGTCATCTCTAAAGTGATGGAAAAGTATATAAACACCGAATTACTAAAATTTCTTAAAAAACACAGTCTAATCCACGACAGGCAGTATGGATTCCGTCAGCGTAGATCAACTGCCGACCGCCTTTCCTTTGTCACCCTTTCTTGCAACAAGTCTATGGAACTACACGGTGAATCCCAGATTGTCGCTCTAGACATATCCAAAGCATTCGACCAGGTCTGGCACGCAGCGCTGCTTAATAAACTTCCGGTCTATGGCCTACCACCAAAACACTGTACCTGGACAGCAAATTTCCTCTCCAACCGAAGCATTTCTGTTGTCGTGGATGGCCATTCCTCTAAACTATCCAATTAATGCAGCAGTCCCTCAAGGTTCAGCTTCAGCCACCACTTTGTTTCTTCTCAACATCAATGACCTCCTCTCTAGCACATCCAACCCAATTCACAGTTAAGCGGACGACAGCACCCTTCACTCAAATATACAATATTCTAAGCCTGTCTCTTTAGCCCGTTTAGATGAGGATCGCAGACTCATGGAGGGTCCTGTCTCTGTGGATCTCCAAAAAATATTAGACTGGGGAAGTAGAAATCGTGTACAATTTAACTCCACCAAATCTCAGTCTTACTTTCTATCTCATAAAAGATACAGCAGCCCTAGACCCATCACAATGAACAACCAAGTTATTCAAAGTAATGAGTCCTTTTCACTTGTTGGCATTTCTGTGGACCGAAATCCCAATTGGCACTGTGGCGGTGGTTCCGACCGCAGTGTTTCCGTCAACACTACTCTATGTTTCTCTTGACAGCTAAACGTTACGTTACGTTATTCGACAGCAAGCTGTCAAGAACTACTATATAAGAGACACCAGGGATCTCTCTCTCTCTCCTCGCTACCAACCGACTCAGTGAAGATACGTCTCTCCACGCTCGGTCAGTTATCTGTTATGTACTCATGTACTGTTATTAAAGTGTATTATAGTTAAATGTATCGTATAGTTTATCCAGTTAGTGAAGTAATAAAGTTATATTAAATGTTTACGTATGGATTTAATATCAACAAGTGCAATTAACATCCATATTGGTGACCCCGTGCCGCAAGCCGAAGATGCCCAGCCTGATGTTCCAGCCGACGTCGCCTAACTTCCACGCACGTGCTCATGCCTACAGAAAACGAATATCTAAACAGGTCAGTCTTTTCTAATTTAAAAATTATCTGATTTTTTTCACAATGGCCGAAGATTCTTCAAGCAGCAATATCATGGCAAGGGTTGCAATAAAATTACCTCCTATATGGAGACGTAACGTGAAAATCTGGCAAATGCAGGTTGACGCCCAGTTTGATATATCGCAGATCAGTTCTGAAAAGACAAAATTCAGTCATGTACTCGCTATACTCGATCCTGATGTCGCAGAGTCAATTTCAGATTTTTTAACCCAACCATTATCATCAACCCCCTATTCAGATCTAATGAAACGTCTTTTATTAGAATTTGAAGAGTCCGATAGTCGCAAACTAAATAAACTTTTAACAGAATTAGAATTAGGCGACAGAAAACCATCGCAACTTTTACGCGAAATGAAGTTTTTAGCTGGTAGTCAGATTGGAGAAAATTTCCTTAAAATTTTATTTCTACAACGTTTACCAGTCAACGTTCGTTCAATTTTGGCTTTGAGCAACGATTCTCTAGAAAATTTGTCGGTTACAGCAGACAAAATCGTGGAATTTTCCGGAGATAAATACAACGTGGCTGAAATTCAGTCACGCGAGCCCGACAAGCTAGCCAAATTAGAAGCGCAATTAGAGAAGCTAACAGCATCAGTCAACGAATTGCGAACGCGTTCCCGTTCTACCTCCCGAGAAAGACCCAAGCTTTCTCGAAATTCCATAACCGCAAATTCCTCAACCTCCACGTGTTGGTATCATGAACGATTTGGCAACAAGGCCAAACGTTGCATCCAACCTTGCAATTTCAAAGCAAAACATGTGTCGGAAAACTAATAAGGCACTCCCTCCACGCGGCAGGAGACGAGAGCCACCTAACACGCCGCCTTTTTATTTTTGATAGACGCTCTAATATGAAATTTCTAATCGACTCTGGAGCAGATATTTCAGTTATTCCACCCACTCACGACCAACGGAAATTTCAATCGAAACGTACCTTGTATGCTGCAAACGGGACCCCTATTCATACCTATGGCGAACAACTATTAGATTTGGATCTAGGTTTACGCCGTAGGTTCTGCTGGCCCTTCACACTTGCCGATATCAAGCAACCAATTATAGGCGCTGATTTCCTAGCAGAGTTTGCTTTACTTGTGGATATGAAACATTTAATCGATACAAAGACAAACCTCTCTAAGACCGGTGCTAACCCACCACCAGGAATTAATTCTAAAATTCATCTTGTAGACCCGACACACCAGTACTTCAAATTGCTACAACAATTTCCTGACCTTTTTAAGGAAACTTCTTCTAGCAACCTTCCAGAGTTTGAGTTCTTCCATACTATAAGTACGGAAGGACCACCTGTCACTGCAAAAGCTAGAAGATTGCCCCCAGAAAAGCTAGCTCAAGCAAAGTTAGAATTCCAGCACATGATGGACTTGGGAATTTGTAGACCCTCCAAAAGTCAATGGTCAAGCCCCCTCCACATGGTGCAAAAAAAGGATGGCTCATGGAGACCATGTGGGGATTACCGAGCACTAAACGCTAAAACAATCCCAGACAAATATCCCATTCCAAATTTGCAGGATTTTAATGCCCAGTTAGAAGGCAAACGTATTTTTTCAAAATTAGATATCATTCGCGCTTTCCATCACATCCCAGTAGCACCTCAAGATATTCCCAAAACAGCAGTCATAACTCCATTTGGGTTATTCGAATTTGTTAAAACCCCATTTGGCCTTCGTAATTCAGCACAAACATTTCAAAGATATTTACATTCAATTTTAAGACATCTTGACTTTGCCTACTCCTATCTTGACGATATTCTCGTTGCATCAGCCTCTGAAAAAGAACATCAAGAGCATCTAGCAAAACTTTTTCAGACACTTCAAGACAACGGCATCCGTATCAATTCATCTAAATGTGAATTCGGAGTGGCCGAAATTTCATTTTTAGGTTTTCGTGTAAATAAATCTGGATTATTTCCACTTCCTGAACGCATCAAAGCTATTACCGACCTACCTCTTCCCGATACCATTGAAAAACTCAGAAGATTTCTAGGTCTCATAAATTTCTACCGTCGTTCTCTTCCACGTGCTGCGGAAATTCAGCAACCACTATTCGACCTCTGCCAGAATCCCAAAAAACGCGACAAACGTAAAATCGAGTGGACTCCTCAGACTCGAGAAGCATTCGAACGTTTGAAAGAGGCACTAAAAAACGCTACACTAATAGCTCATCCGTCTTCTTCGCTACCACTGATTCTCCATGTCGATGCTTCTGATTATGCCGTAGGCGCTTCCCTCCAACAACTACGTGATCAAACACTAGAACCCCTAGGTTTCTACTCCAAAAAGCTTACTTCAGCCCAAAAATCTTACAGCACCTACGATCGCGAACTTCTAGCTGCTTATCAGGCAGTTAAATACTTTAGATATACCCTAGAAGGTCGCCATTTCACCATTTATACGGACCACAAACCTTTGACATACGCTTTTGAACAACGCGTCGATAAAGCATCTCCAAGGCAACTACGACATTTAGACTTCCTAGGTCAATTTACCACAGACATTCGCTACATACCAGGTCCTACAAACATTCCCGCAGACTATTGTTCTCGCATTGAAACAATTTCACTTTCTTCCACTGTGTCACTCCAAGAAATTGCGCAAGCTCAGTCATCTTGTGAGGAACTCAAACACCTTCTGCAGTCTAAATCTTCCTCATACAAATTTCAAAACATGCCTCTTGACAACGGATTGAATCTTATTTGCGAATCTTCTTCAAAGAAACTTCGCCCATTCATTCCGCTCAAATTTCGCCGAAAGATTTTCGATTCTATCCACAATTTATCTCACCCAGGCATATCAGCTTCAGTCGATCTGGTCCAGGATAGATTTTGTTGGCCCAAATTGAAACGCGATGTATCTCTTTGGTCTAAAACTTGCATTCCCTGCCAGAAAGTCAAGATATGGAGACACACTTCCAGTCCCATTGCACAATACACCCCAGCCATGAGAAGATTCTCGCATATAAATGTTGACATTGTGGGACCATTACCACTATCACAAGGTCAACGCTATCTGTTAACAATAATAGACAGATTTTCTCGATGGCCCGAAGCAATTCCATTGTCAGATATTACAGCAGAAACAGTAGCGAACACTATTTTATCATGCTGGATCTCTCGTTTCGGTGTTCCGCAATACATCACCACAGACAGAGGTAAACAATTCGATTGCCACCTTTTCACACACCTCACTAAAACACTAGGTGCAGACCACATCAAGACCACAGCTTACCACCCAGCAGCAAATGGTGTAATCGAGAGATGGCATAGAGTTCTGAAACAGGCCTTGAAAGCTCATATGGACGAAAACTGGGTCGCTAAATTGCCAATTGTGTTACTAGGACTCAGATCGTACATAATTCCAGAATATCGCTCAACACCCGCTGAAATAGTCTATGGAGAATCAATCAAACTTCCCACCGACTTTTTCAACAGCACACAAGCTCATGATGTTCCACCACTTATATCTCAGCTGAAAGAAGACATAAGGAAACTTCGACCAGTACCTTTTAAACATCATACTGCAAAAAAGGTATTTGTCCATCCTAAGCTTATGGAAGCTCCTTTTGTTTTTGTTCGCATTGATATTCCGCGAAAAACTCTCGAACCAGTTTATGACGGCCCCTTTGAAGTGTTATCCCGAACTGACAAAGTCTTCAAAATCAAGAAATCACACGGAGAAGAGACAATTTCTGTTGACCGTCTTAAACCCGCATTCATTCTTTGTGATAACGAACAGACAACTTTCCAGCCTCAGAGACATCCTAGTGAAACTAAAAGTGACAGTGAAAGTCCAACACCTAGTGAAACTGAAAGTGACAGTGAAAGTCCAACACCCAGTGAAACTGAAAGTGACAGTGAAGTTCCCGTTCCCGTTCAAACTACACGCCATGGACGTACAGTTCGATTTCCACGAAGATACTTGAACTAATAGCGTTGCCACTGAGAGGGGAGTATGTGGCGGTGGTTCCGACCGCAGTGTTTCCGTCAACACTACTCTATGTTTCTCTTGACAGCTAAACGTTACGTTACGTTATTCGACAGCAAGCTGTCAAGAACTACTATATAAGAGACACCAGGAATCTCTCTCTCTCTCCTCGATACCAACCGACTCAGTGAAGATACGTCTCTCCACGCTCGGTCAGTTATCTGTTATGTACTCATGTACTGTTATTAAAGTGTATTATAGTTAAATGTATCGTATAGTTTATCCAGTTAGTGAAGTAATAAAGTTATATTAAATGTTTACGTATGGATTTAATATCAACAAGTGCAATTAACATCCATAGGCACCAACATGTCACATCAATTGCAGAAGCGGCTGCTAAGAAATTAGGTTTCCTCTTCCGGGCTCGCAAATACTTTTCACCAGCTAATCTCTGTATCTTATATACTTCACAAATAAGGCCAAACCTCGAATACTGCTCCCACATCTGGGGAGCCGCGGCCGCTTCTACACTCGCTACCCTGGACTCCATTCAGAAGAGAGCAATACGTCTCATCGATGACCCTACCCTTACCCAAAGGCCGCCATCCCTTGCCCACCGACGTGCCGTTGGTGACCTCTCTCTCATCTATAGATATCTGCACGGGCACTGCTCAGAGGAGCTTTCTTCCATAGTTCCTCCACCTGCTGCCCCCAACAGATCTACTAGGGAAACAGAGCGAATGCACCCTTTTACTGTCCAGGTCACCAGACATATGCTCAGTTTCACAAAGCCCGATTAAATATTTAACGGACGGTTAGTTAATCAAGGATTAAGACGACCAATCACAGGCTGTGATTCTGGTTTTTGCCATGGCAACTAAATATTTTGAAGCTGTGATTGGTTGTATTAAGCGTGACCTGACCTAACCGGCCGTTAAATATTTAATCAAGCTTTGTGAAACTGGGCGATAGGCCATCTTGTTATGCCCGCTCTTTTGTCCCGAGGACTTCCAAGTTGTGGATTTCCTTGCCGGCACATGTTTTTCTCCTTCGAACGTCCAAACCTACAAATCCAGAATTAACAAGTTGCCTCTTTCCTCCTTGTCGACACCCACGGTACGATAGTATTCAGGCTGTAAGCCCTCGTGGTGTGTTGTTGATTCTGTGGATTAGGCTGTTTTTTAAGAAGTTTTAGTAATTCGGTGTTTATATACTTTTCCATCACTTTAGAGACGACTGAAAGGAGAGAAATAGGCCTATAGTTGCTAGGAAGCGCTTTGGATCCTTTCTGGGGGACGGGTTGTACTCGAGCAGTTTTCCAGTTACTAGGGAATAGGCCTCTATTGTAAGATGTTTGAAACAGAAGAGTCAGGACACAAGCAAGTTTTCGTGTGCATTTTTTGAGAACAATTGCTGGGATCTCGTCAAGACCAGAGGCTTTCCTGGTTCTCTAAATCCTGTGACAATGCCAATGCCAGGTATTAAGAGAAGAGAGCATATTTCATACCTTTCTGGTTTCGAAAATGATATCCGTCTTTTTATGTGCGACATTGGGGACTGTTGGTGGGTCAACATTTGGAGGTGGGTTGAGAGTAGAATTTCCGACGAACAACAAGGCATAAAGTTCAGCCTTGCCCAGGGTGGTAGAAACAATTTCATCCCCTGAAACAAGAGGTGGGAACGTGCTCTTGCACAAATTATTCCCAATAGATTTAGCAAGAGTCCAGAAGGGTTTGCTGCTGTTGGAGCTTGAGAGGAATTTATTTTTGATATGGTTATTAAACAAGTTTTTTGCCTCAGAAAGAATGCATATATAGTGGTTTCTTGCGTTGTTAAATGCTTTAAAGTTTTCTTGACTGGGATTGTGTAGAAGTGTTTTGTGAGCTTTGACCTTTTCAAGTCTGGCCTGGTCACAGGATTTAGAGAACCAGGGCTTTTCAGTGGCTGAAGAGGTTTTCTGTGTACGTGGAATAAATAATTCCATGCCAGCTTGGATAATTTCGGTGACGTTTTGTGAGATATCAGAGGGGTCAGGATGAGAGAAGCAGACAGACGCCCATGGAAATGAGGAAAAATAATACCGCATTTCGTCCCAGTTCGCGGAGTTGTAGTGCCAAACGATACATGGGTGTGATGATTGTGTGACCTCGGGTTGCATTGCGCAGGAAGAAGTGCCTATGCCATGGTCTGAGCGACCAAGGGGGCGGCGACTGATGTCTTATAGCATTCAGGTTTTGGAGTAAGAAGGAGATCCAAGGGATTTGAGCTATGTGTTGGGATGCGACGAAAGTAAGTAGGTTGCTGAACCATATTGGCTAAAGAATTGTTGACTGCAAGGGCCTCCGCTGCTCTCCCTTGTGGATCGGTTTTTGTAGATCCTAGCCATTCCTTATTATGAACATTGAAGTCACCAAGAATAGTGACCTCGGAGGAAGGATATTCAGAAATCATATGCTCAGTTTTTTCAGAAAGGTAGTCGAATAGCTGGACAAAGTTGTTGTCAGAAGGTGACCAGTAAATGCAACAGATGAATTTAGTTGCAGCCCTGAGAGAGAGTTTCATCCAAAGTATGTCTTTTCTTCCACCTTCTAAATTGGGGGTCTGGTGCAGGGTAGATTGCTACGAACGTATGCGCACACACCTCCTTGCAATCTAAAGGAAGTAAACTCATACCCCGGGAAATTAAGGTGATTAGTGGCTGTTTTGGCACTGATTTGGGTTTCGGTGAGGAAGATAAGTTGGGGCCTATTAGCCTGGAGGAAATGGTGGACAGAGTTCAGGTTAGAATTTAGGCCACATATATTCGAGAAGGATATGTTAAAACTTGATGCCGGCACCCCCTGCAGACCTCTCTCCCGGAGATCCGAATGGAGGGGTATTTTATCTCCGGAATCTTTTGTACAAGGAGGAGCCATCATCATTTTTGTTTATAAGGGAAACCGACTCATACACCAGAACCGGAAACGTCCGTTGGGACTTCACCGGCCCTTGATGTAAGGGGTGGTACCTCCTCGGGCGTGAAAAAATCCTTTACTATCACGTAAAGGAAAAGTCCACTACCACCTACCATTTACAAGAGATAAAGCAGAAAAAACGTTGCTTATCATTTGAAGCTCAAATCACGAGGGGACCAGATAGCATTTAAAAAAAAGTCAATTTGCAATTAACATTTTCCACAAAAAATACTTTTAAAAACTTGCTAGGTGTAATGGGGCACTCGCCCTTATTTAATTTATTTAGGTTTAATCAGCCTTAAGTGACCTTAAAAAATGGATTGTTGAAATGAATACTGTAGAGCATCGGAATGTTTGATTTAAAACCCAGTTTTACTATACACCTACAGTACCATATACCCTGCAACCACCTTTATGTCGCCCTCGTATGAGGTTGCAATATTACTTGAAATATAGGGTGTTGGTTTACTAGGTCTAGAAATAAAATTCAGTTGTTCGTTTATAAGACTTAATTTAATATAATTAAATGATTCAATCCTCCCGGTTTCTAAAAAAATTATGGAGACATTTAAAGTACAATCTTAGTTAATATGACATTTACTCTATTGCGCCCTTGAAAGGAAGGGTAAATTCTTGCGCAAAGAGCGCCTTAAAAGAACAATGGACTTATTTACCGTCGAGTAATTGACAAGGCCCTGCTTGTCTTCAAAATTATGAACCAAATTAGAACTGATAAAATATTAACATATATTTAACTAAACTACCCACATAAGCCCCTTGTGATTTACCCCTTCAGAAGTTGTTTTCCTTATCTAGGAGTGCTCTAATTCCTAGATCCCCCAACTGCTATACTTATTCCTTAACCCTTAACTAAACTGCTATAATTTGTCTCTTGAACATACGTTTACTCCCCCGTACAGTTAGTTAAACATAATGTGCAACAATAATTGATAATTTCTGGCTTAGTTTAGATTTGATTATGCTTATGATAAAACTCTCCGGTACAACCACAATGTATGTCGTGTTGTGTTTATTATCCTTGACAAGAAAATAATTATATCTAACACTTACCCCTTTGCCCTCTTCTCTTTCTAGGTTTAAATAGATAGCGGACACTAACGATTAAGTAATGTACTTCTGAATAATCAGAAGATTTCTTCCCTTAATAGATCTATAACTGAACACCGTGTATTCACTAGCCCTCTGGCTTTTGACCGCCTAATCCCGAGTCCCGCGCTTCACTCCCCGTTCTACCTTCCTCCCTCAAAAGCAAAACTCTTTTCTTTTGACTTCGCAAAGTTAACGCTCGGACTCTAACCCTTCAGTCAGCATTTTCGGGCACGGGTCTTCGCAACATGTAAACTTGGTCGTGTGCTTTTTGATGACTTCCAAGTATCGTGTTGCAACATATCTCGGTAAAATATAAGTCTTTGGCCTGTAATTTGTTGATATTAAAATAACTCAATGTTGCAATGATATAATTGTATTTTCATATATACGGGCATTGTTTCAATTTAACCAAATATTAAGCTAGTTAATTTATGTATTGTATATAGGTTGTCCCGTAATTACAAACGCCAAACAAATAACATGATTATTATTAGGTATATAGTCCCTGCATGGACTGTCCCGCAATTTCAATTCCCACTTAAAAGGCCCCCTATTTAGCGGTGTCTATGCGCTATATAGACAGGCCCATAATCATAGCTGTCTTCCGGGACACTAGCCCAAAACTTAAGCAGGTAGCCCTGCTTACATAGGTAACCCAAAGGACAAGGACAGTACAGCCAAAATGTCGAGAATTTATTAAATGACTTGTAAAGAACACTTAGCACAATTAGTATATGGTATCATAGATAGATCTTCAATTGCCTGATATATTTTGTCATAATTATCACCATGTTAATGAAGAGAATCTAACATTAATGAAAAACGTTAGAAAACCAGGACAGCTGAACGCATTCGAGAGTATATATATATATATATATATATATATATATATATATATATATATATATATATATATATATATATATATATATATGTATATATACTGCTCAATATAGTAGTAATAAAAGATGTATGAACCTTGCTCCGCCTCCCATGAACAGTCACCTGATAGATAGCTTTATCAAATAAATACCGACAGAGACACGTCCGAGAGATAAGAAAAGAATACAGATATTTCCGCAAATGAAAATATCACTAAGTGATCACTAAGCTGTCAGGAAAAGTAATAAAAGAAGTTCAATAACCTGGTCCGGCAATAACGATATAATACATAAAAAATGTGCCTGCGACTAAAATCTCCCTCTGTTTCGTTTATTTACTTAAAATCAATATAAATACATGCTGCAGTAGAAATCAGAATATTTCATCATCTGATAAAGCTAACTTTGTTAGCGAAACGATCGATAGGTCTTTTAAAATGTGTTGTGGTGATTTGGGTTCTCCAAGTGTACTTATCAGTGCTCATCACAGGTTCCAATCTTCACTTAGGGAATATGATGCATGTTTGTAAGAAAAAATCGAAATGCAGTAAGTGCGTTTTGGTAGCGAATTTGCATTAAATGCTTCAAATTTAAATTTGCTATTAACCTAAGGTCAGCTAGTAAACCAGTTTTCTCGGAAACATTTAAAGTTTATGTTCGGAAAATTTTTTGTATATTTTCAAACAATAAGTCACTTCCATAATGCACTTGCTGCGTCTAGACTTTTTTTAAAGTAATTCTTTAAAGGAAGCTACAGCAGTAAAAGCCTAGAAAGATTTTGTAAACTTTTATTGAAAATTTCACTTAAACAAATTGTAAAAGAATATACAAAATAAAATATAAACAAAAAATATGAAAACACTGACACTAGATTCCTCTATTAGGTAGATCCTTGACCTTATAAATTCTAACAAGCCAATGTTCTGTGGTGTAAGCTTCTTCTAAAACATCCAGTTCAAAATCCTTGTTTCCAATTTCTGCACCACGTACTCTATCATATCCTGGAGGCTTTCCACCTGTTATTAAGAATCAAAATATCAATAAAATTGGGTTAAATACACACACACAGGGGCACAATTATCTTCTTAATAATTAGTGTTGCCGCTATGGCGAAACCAGTTGGAGAGAAAATATAAAGTTAATCTAAAGCCAAAGTAAAAACGTTTGCATCTATATTAAGTATGAAATGGTTTCACCAAGTTAACACAACGACAACCAATAAAATAAGTTTTTTTACTAGAACGTTTGAAATTATCGAAAAATAATAATAAAAATTCTAAACTGTCAATTGATGATGCCAGACACTCGAATTGCATAATTCTAGGCAAAAGTACAATAAAGTAGCTTAAAAAAGAAAAATACAAAATCTGAAAATTAATTAAAATTTAAATATTTAATTTCCGTTTATAGATTCTGTTTCTTTATATTCTCTAAATCTTGAAAGGAGGAATATTATTTGGTTAAACTACATTGACAGCTGATGTAAAATCTTTGTACGAAGCAAGACGTGACCAGTTGTTTTAAAAATGCCCATATTTAGTTAAGGCAAGCACAATTGGAGAACCCAAATCACCCAAAGAGGCAACTTGTTAATTCTGGACTTGAAGGTTTGGAGGTTCGGAGGAGAAGGAAAAACATGTGCCGGCAAGGAATTCCACAACTTGGAAGTCCTCGGGACAAAAGAGCGGGCATAACAAGATATTCTATGTCTGGTGACCTGGACAGTAAAAGGGTGCATTCGCTCTGTTCGCCTGGTAGATCTGTTGCGGGTAGCAGGTGGAGGAACTATGGAGGAAAGCTCCTCTGAGCAGTGCCCGTGCAGATATCTATAAAAGAGGGAGATGTCACCAACGGCACGTCGGTGGGCAAGGGATGACAGCCTTTGGGTGAGGGTAGGGTTACCGATGAGACATATAGCTCTCTTCTGAATGGAGTCCAGGAAAGCGAGTGTAGAAGCGGCAGCGGCACCCCAGATGTGGGAGCAGTATTCGAGGTTTGGCCTTATTTGTGAAGTATATAAGGTATAGAGATTAGCTGGTGAACAGTATTTGCGAGTCCGGAAGAGAAACCTAATTTCTTAGCAGCTGCTTCTGCAATTGATGTGCCATGTTGCTGCCAATTGAGATTTCGATCCACAGAAATGCCAACAAGTGAAAACGACTCATTACTTTGAATAACTTGGTTGTTCATTGTGATGGATCTAGGGCTGGTGTATCTCTTATGAGATAGAAAGCAAGACTGAGATTTGGTGGGGTTGAATTGTACAAGACTTCTACTTCCCCAGCCTAATATTTTTTGGAGGTCCACGGAGACAGAACCCTCCATGCGTCTGCGATCCTCATCTAATTGGGCTAAAGAGACAGGCTTAGAATATTGTATATTTGAGTGGAGGGTGCTGTTGTCTGCATAACTATGAACTGCGTTGGATGTGCTAGAGAGGTCATTGATGTGGAGAAGAAACAAAGTAGGGGCTAAAGCTGAACCTTTAGAAACTCCTGCATTAATTGGATACAGTTTAGAGGAATGGCCATCCACAACAACAGAAATGCTCCGGTTAGAGAGGAAATTTGCTGTCCAGATACAGAGTTTTGGTGATAGGCCATAGGCCGGAAGTTTATTAAGCAGCGCTGCGTGCCAGACCTCGTCGAATGCTTTGGATATGTCTAGAGCGACAATCTGGGATTCACCGTGTAGTTCCATAGACTTGTTCCAAGAATGGGTGACAAAGGAAAGGAGGTCGGCAGTTGATCTGCGCTGACGGAATCCATATTGCCTGTCATGGATTAGACTGTTTTTCAAGAAATTTTAGTAATATGATGTTTATATACTTTTCCATCACTTTAGAGACAACTGAAAAGAGAGAAATAGGCCTATAGTTGCTAGGAAGCGCTTTGGATCCTATCTTGGGGACGGGTTGTACTCGAGCAGTTTTTCAGTTACTCTATTGTAAGATGTCTGAAACAGATAGGAGCAAGTTCTGATGCGTATTTTTGGAGAACAATTGCTGGGATTTCGTCAAGGGCAGAGGTTTTCCTGGTACTAAGAGAAGAGAGCATCTTTCGTACCTTTTTAGTTTTTAAAATGATTTCCGTCATTTTATGCGTGACATTGGGGACTGTTGGTGGTTGAACATTTGGAGGTGGGTTGAAAGTAGAATTGCCGGCGAACAACGAGGCAAAAAGTTCAGCCTTGCCCAGGGCGGTAGAAACAATTTCATCCATTGAAACAAGAGGTGGGAACGTGCGCTTGCAGAAATTATTCCCAATAGATTTATCAAGAGTCCAGAAAGGTTCGCTGCCGTTGGAGTTTAAGAGGACTTTGTTTTTTATGTGGTTATTAAACGAGTTTTTTTGCCTCAGAAAGAATGCGGACACAGCGGTTTCTTGCGTCGTTAAATGCTTGAGGGTTTTCTTGACTGGGATTGTATAGAAGCGTTTTGTGAGCTTTGACCTTTTCTGTGTGTTCTGCAATTGTTGATTACCTCACAACTAATATTAATACAACTTTTAGTGGTTAGGTGCTTTTTATTCACCCTCTGATGACGCTACTTTGTTAGCAAAACGATTATCACGCATTAAAAATGGGACGTGGTGCATTGGGTTCCTGAAAGTGTGCTTATCAGTGGTCAGCGAAGGTTACAAACTTCACTACGGGAATATTCTGAGACAAAATAACTTTCTGACGAAATTGTTTTAAGACCTTTTTACTTGGATGACAATGAAGAGGTCAACCAAAAGGAAAACATGGCCCAGTTAATAAATGGCGGAATCTTCAATCAAATCACATTGCAACGGCAGGGCGACATCGTCTTTAGGCTGTCGACAAAGCTTACTGACAATAGATATTTTCCTGCTTCATAGATAGCTTATGAGAATTTCGTTCTCTTTGGGGTGAATTAACACAAATTAAACACACTTACCTTCTGTATATACTTGTCCAAACCTGTAGTAACACATTTTGTACATAAGACAATTTAAAAGTGTCGGAGAACCTTCTTTATCGATCCTAAATTCACCGCTAGACGAATAATAATCCCATTCTTTGATATGTGCGCCACGATCCGTACTGCCTCCTGTGAAAATTCACCAAACATTAATAACAAAAATACAAAATAACTTACCTTGTACTTTACCTATTCGAACCATCCACAAAAACTTGTTAATATCATCCGAAGAATACCCAGTAAGGCCTCCGAATATTACCAGGACATAATCCACATCTAATTCTCTCATTATTTCATAAGCTTTCTCTTCCGAACTGGCCATAGCTTGACCTACACGACTAATATGCGTGTTATTCCAGGTATTATTGTCAACAAGAATAGTCCTATTTGCCATAGCCGTTATCTGATATCCGTAATCCCACCAGGACATAACTTTAGCATCTTCCGGAGTGTTCATTTTCAGCCAGTTATAAGCTTCTCTGAAATCGTCGAAGATTATTCTACCACCGTCATGTGACCGAGCACTCAGGACAATGCTAGGTGAACTGTAAGCTTCAGAAGTCACCCAAGTACAGTGGAAAGTATATGTAATCAGAGAAAAAGTGACCATGCCAACAAAAAAGACGCTGATTTTAGTACTAAGAAAGTACTGGTTGTCTTGTTTCTTATGTTTTTTAGTTTCCATGTGAGATCTTGCTTCTTCAGCGTTCCTCAGGAACTTGGTTAGAAGGTGGGAGAGTGCTATTCCACCTGAGATACACATTACGGGAGCAAGGACTAACATTAAACGTACCATCACACCCTGGAAAAATAGAAGTATCCATAAAGTAAGAGGACATATTAAACATTCTTAGCCTACATTCCTAAAATATTTCGTTATTCAACCTAACCTTAACTCTTAATTGAAATATAACAGTAATAATAATTATCAACATTGTACAATTAATATAAACTGATATAATAAATAATAAATTGTTTTTCTCAAGCAAAAAGCAGAATCACCCTCCAAAAACCACAAAAATAATGAGAGTTATGCGCCAGATACATATTTCAACAACGAAGTCGTCTTCATCAGTAGCTGTCGCTAACCAACTGTACGCGCAAAAATTATCCTATTTATCTACCTGAACTTATACACTAAAAATGATGTAATCCTGATAATGCAATACCGGATGATGATGCAATACTGTATGATTAAACACCGTATGATGGCTCAGTACCAGATGATGTAACAATGGGTGACGTAATTCAAGGACTATCGTTGTGTCAGTGGATATGCTCAACCGGTTGTGTCGATGTTGAAATCAACCATGGATTATTTCCTGCTATTTCAAAAAGTGCTGAATTGACCGGACCTATGTCTGAATTCATCAAATTCTCTGAATTCACCTTGCGGATTTCCAAACTTTCCAAAGCATCTAACTTGCGATAGTATGTGGTTGTCTTCAACAACTTAAGATTACTATCGCCTACCTTATGTCCCGAGTCAATCATATGTTGGGCAACGTTAGATTTTTCTACTCTATTGAAGCTTGTTGTTATTGATCTCCGTGTTTGCCCAATATAGATTTTCTCGCAATTATTACAAGACATTTGATAAATGCCCGATTTTTGTCAGAAGTCCATAGTATCCTTTGGCCCATCCAAAAGGTTCTTCAATTTATCAACTTTATAAACAACTCTCAAGTCGTTATCTTTAAATGTTTTCTCTAACCCTTTTGTAGGAAAAGGATGGCAAGGAAGTACAGCAAACTTTTTGGGCGGCTCATCGGGTTCAGGCTTCAATGTCGTAATATTACTTATCGACATTTTGCACCTATACTTAGTAACTAATCTATCCACAATGTCTGGAGAGAAACTGTTACAAATTGCAATATCTATAATTTTGTTGTCTCTGAATTGTATCGCTTACTGCTCAAAGGAAAAGTGAATAACTTCCGAACAGGAAAGCCCAAACCCGAGATTTTGTGACCGAAAGGATGATTTGAATCTGGTGGTATGAAGCGATTTGTAGACATTTCTTTCCTATAGATGTAAAATTCTAACCTACCTATATTGTCGATGACAAGACTATCAAAGAAGCATAATTGGTCGTTGTTCTCCATTTCGTAAGTAAACTTGATTGAAGGGAATCTACTGTTCAACTTATTAACAAAATTATTGATGTTATCTTTACTGAGTTCAAATATGGCAAAAATATCATCGACATATCTCAACCATACCCTCGGAAAATGCTCCACCGCCCCAAAAAAGTCACTCTCAAATCCGCTCATGAAGACTTTGGCTCTTTTTTTAGATATAGGTTTTAGATAGATAGGTTTTCGTAAATTTTGTAAGAGTCTCTTCCCGAAGCATATCGAGAACGTGGTCAGGGGCAGTCAATCGCCTGATTGTCAAAAAGCGGTCTGGTTCGGCAAGAGAAAGCGTCTCAATTTAGAGATTAGATCTCTAAGTGAGTGGTGAACGTGTGGCCACCTAGTTCGGAACCAAGTACTATGTTGTCACGCCCGCTCCAAATAACACAAAGTATTAAAAATAGAGACGGTATACAACTAACTAACAATTTAAAAAATTGTTAGCCCTGGCCCATTTCTACCCCAATATAGGGACAAAGTATGTAAGACTAATTGTTGCGAGAATGCATCTAGTCTTAGATCTCTATACTCCAAACGTAGTAGGTTTGAGTTGGAAGCCTATGATCTTCATATGGCGATAGTAATTTAGATCATAGCGAGTTTGAAAGTTTCAGCAACGAATGTTCGAGGTGATTGCTATAAAATTGCAGAACAAGTTAAATACCTTACACCTAAAAAGAAGTCATTAGAAGCAAAAACCTCTAGCGTTCACTCGCCGCAAGTTTTGGAAACCATAGAGAATCTTTCCTTCTCAAACTTTACTAGAAAGGAGTTGGATTTGCTCGGCCAGGGCTTGAAATATGCTCCCCCACTCGTGACCACACCAGTCACAGACCATTGTCGGGGAGGAGTACTCAATCAGGTTTCTTGGCGAGCAAACTAAGAACTCCCTAAACCAATTATCCAAAAGGTGCCTTTGAAACTAGATCTCAAAATTGAGAAAACAACAGTCAAAAAAGCGAAATGTGAACTGTAAAAGATTTGAGAAGGAAAGATTGTTTCTATTAAAAGCAGATAAAGGCAACAAAATTGTTATTCTTGATATCATCTCATACCATATCATCATATCATATTTATTTACCATCAAAATTACATGGTCAGTCAAACAAAATAAAATCAACATCATGAACAAAACAAACATAGAAAACCACAACAATAAAATCCAATGTATAGAAACTCGCACCTCTTAAATACAGTTACATAAAATACACAAAAAAGTATAAAATATCACAACATTGCAAACCCAAAGCAGAGACACAATGATACAGGAAAATGACCTCAAAAACACTGACTATAAACAAAATATTCAACAAGGTTATAAAACGTCCCATTTAGCCAATAGTCCTTAACTCTATTATGAAAAATATGTCTAGCTCTAAGTGTCTTTAAACAAGAAGGCAGTGCATTAAAAAACTTCACTCCCAGATGATTCGTTCCATGCTGCGAAGCTTATATTCGGTGCAGTGGAATGGTCAAATACATTGATAGAGTGGAAATAACAACTCACATGATAACTCGGTTTAAAAGTACAGTCAAAAGTTGCATTAATAGATGAGAACACCAGGAGGAGGGTCACCTTATCCAATCCAATTATACCTTGCATGTATTGCCTCCCGAAGGTCCATAATCTGTGGAATGAAATGAGATGAATAGTCTCCAGTATCAGGTCCCCTACCCGATACTTTCCAAATGGTTATCGAAAGAGCTCAGTACACTGGAAATTCAACCTCCTAGTTTTTCGGAGAAAAATTCCATTGAATTCATTAATAGAATTAAAGTTATTAAGTTAAAACCAAATAAAGCACTGATCTTGGATGTCGTCGTTCCCAGCATCCCTATCAATATAGCTCTTCAGTATCTTCGGAATGTGCTTAATGATAACCAGCTATCAGACATGCAGGTGGAGGAATATATTAAGTTAACTTCACTATGCCTGTCTGAATGTTTCTTTCGAGTCAGCAAAAGTTTTATCGGAAGATGGAGGGAACCACAATGGGAAACCCATTGTCTCCCTTCGTTGCCGAACTCTTCATGAGCCGATTTGAGAGTGACTTTGCTGGGACGGTGGAATATTCACCGAGGGTATGGTTGAGATACGTCGATGATATTTTTGCCATATTTGACCTCAGTAAAGATAACATCAATAATTTTGTCAATAAGTTGAACAGTAGATTCCCTTCAATCAAGTTTACTTAAAAATGGAGAGTAATGACCATTTACGCTTCTTTGATACTCTTGTCAAAAATATAGATAGGTTAGAATTTGACATTTATACGAAAGAAACTTCTACAAATCGCTTCATCCCACCAGATTCAAATCATGCTTTCAGTCACAAAATCTCGAGTTTGAGCCTTCTTTTTCGGAGGTTACTCAGTTTTCCTTTGAGCAGTAAGCGAAACAAGTCAGAGATGAACAAAATTATAGCTTTTGTGATTTGTAACAGTTTCTCTCCAGACATTGTGTATAGATTAGTTACTAAGCATAGGAGGAAAATGTCGATAAGTAATATTACGACATTGAAGCCTGAACCCGATGAGCCACCCAAAAAGTTTGGGGTACTTCCTTTCTATCCTTTTCTTACAAAAGGGTTAGAGAAAATATTAAAAGCTAATGAATGATTTATAAAGTTGATAATTTGAAGAACGTTTTAGGTGGGCCAAATGATACTATTGACTCCCACGAAAATCGGGCATTTATCAAATACCTTGCAATAATTGCGAGAAAATCTATATTGGGCAAACGTGGAGATCAATAACAACAAGATTTAAAGAGCACATAGCTCGTTTCAGATTCAATAGAGCAGAAAAATCTAGCGTTGCCCAACATATGATTGACTCGGGACATAAGATAGGCAGTAGCTATCTTAAGTTGTTGAAGGCAACCACGGATTAGCTCAAGTTAGATGGTTTGGAAAGTTTGGAAATCCGCAAGGTGAATTCACAGACATTGATGAATTCAAACATGGGTCCGTCAATTCAGCACTTTTTGAAATAGCACGAAATAATCCCTGGTTACTTTCAACATCAACAGAACCAGTTGGGCATATCCACTCACACAACAAGTCCTTGAATTACATCACCCGGTGTTACGTCATCCAGTGTCACATCATCCGGTACTGAGGCATCTGATATTGCATCATCCGGTATTAGTGAATTTTCTTAGAAAAAATTCACTAATGAGGAGATCTCGACTTTTGAATTTTGAAAAAATTTCTTCAAATGAGCGCGATCTAGGACCCCTAGAACCCATATCCGGGGTCAGTTTCAATTTTTATATGTTATATATATATATATATATATATATATATATATATATATATATATATATATATATATATATATATATATGTATCACACCGATAACTCAAAAAATAATAGGCCTATTTTGATAAAATTTGGCATGTATCTTCCTTTTGTAAATGGCTTGGATAAGTTCGTTAGTCAGGAAAATCGGACGAGGTTTTCCGGAAAAATTTTGAGTTTTCATTCGAAAAAAATTTTTATCAAAAAGTAATAAGCCGATTTTAATAAAATTTGGCATGCACCTTTCTTTTGTAAATGGCTTTGACAAGTTTGTTAGTCAGAAAAATCGGACGAAGTTTTCCGGGAAAATTTTGAGTTTTCATTCGAAAATAATTTTTATCTCAAAGAATAATAGGCCGATTTTGATAAAATTTGCTATGTACCTTCCTTTTATAAATGACTGACAAGTTCGTTAATCAAAAAAATCTGACTAGGTTTTCCGGGAAAATAGAATATTTTGTGCCAGATCATTTCTATGAAAATTCACTACCATAACGCACTTGCTGCGTCCAGGCTTTTTAATTTTTTATCATCCAGTATTGCATCATCATCTGTTATTGCACTATCAGGATTACATCATTTTTAGTGTACAGTTATATAAATGTATACCTATATAAATAGGATAATTTTGCCCATACGCCCATTCTCTGTTATTATTTTTGTGGTTTTTCAGGTGATGCTGTTTTTTTGTTTCAGTTTTCAGTGTCCATCCGCAGTCCTTTAAATTGTTTTTCAGGAAACCAGAAATTAATGATCAGTTTTTTTAATTACTGCTATCTCTTTTACCTTTGCTAAGTTAACTACTCCTTAATGTGAAACTATAAAAACAAGTTATGTACTTACAGCAAAATAAATGCTGGTAACTCCATACAGAATCAGAAAAATGTTAGCATCTGTCAATTCCCTGAAACAGAAATACAATCCAGTTGGAAATAAGAATACCAAGATCTGTAAGTCAAAGAAAAACGAGCTCCAAGATGTAGGCTGGTGTTCTGACACACTGGCAATAATAGGTATGTGGTTCTTGGCATATGACGGATCCAATAAAGAATAGAATCTACCAGTCCATGGTGATATTGTTCCAGATAGTGTTAACGCAGCTATCACTATAACTGATAGCGTACCTACTGTATACACCAAAAACGTATATAGCGTTTCAAAGTCCTCTTTAGATAATCTGCTACGTGTGTAATCCACAAACGCTACCACTTGACACAAAAAGAATACCCCAAGTGCCTATAAAAAAAATTTGCGCTCTTGATCAATCAATTTTTTTAGTTTCCTCCATAATATATTTTGGTTAAACTTACCAGCATATGCTCCGAGCTCTGTACTGGTTGGAAGCCAACGAAGGAGATTTGCATCGATAATATGGTTCCTAGGCAGTAGAGGGTGCTATAAGCCACATAAATTCTATGTGTGAACCTGCCAGTGCTCATCAATATTAGAACATGTAGCGGTATTAAGTTTATCAAAAAGACATAACCACCCCATGAAGAAACCTGAAAATTAATTTATTTATTTAAATATATACATTAACGGGTATATAAACACAATTATAATGTTAACAAAATTAAACGAATGAAAGCCTAAAAACTAAAATAACAAGAAGCAAAAGAAAGCGAGGTAAGTATTAGATAGAGAGACTCTGAAAGTTAGAAGAAAGCAGTGTAAATTAGAACTTCTGAATGTCTGCTAGGGAGTCTTTTTTTATTATTTTTTATTATTTTTTTATTTATTTATTCAACAGATCAACCATTTACAACAATAATAAGAACATCTAAAACTACATTCGTCTTAAATAACCTATCTCAATATGAGAACATAACAAAAAAGCAAAACATAAGCTGTACACCATATGTATCACAATTCAATCAATAACACCTCTCAAAATGCCTCTAATTGAACGGTCAGAATCATCAAACATATCTAAGAACTCTGAATACTCATTTGCAGTTCTCGCCACTCTCGACATCGGACTGAAAAAGCCATAATTGGTTCGATGGAAGGGAACCTCAAAAACCTCCCTTGCTCTCGTGCGGTCCAGGATCCTTAGAGAGACTAACTCAAGCAAAGAAGGACTATCAATTTTATTCACCAATAATTTATGCAAAAAACAAACATCACTAACAATCCTTCTACCACTGAGTGACTGCAAATGCAGCCGATTCCGCAAATAAGAAAAGTTAAGATCATTTCTCTGCAAGCCCATTCTGTAAGCACAAATCCTTAAGAATCTATTTTGTATGGCCTCAATCTGATTGATATAAATATTGTAATTCGGACTCCAGATTATAGAAGAGCATTCCAACAAAGAGCGAACCAGACCACAATACAGCCTTCTCAAGCTATTGCATGAAAAATCTAGAGTTGATCTATGAATAAATCCTAACATTTTATATGCTTTAGATACTATGTATTCTATGTGATCCTTAAAAGATAATTCCCTATCCAATACAATGCCCAAATCTTTAATCATTTCCTTCCTCTGTAAAGCACTAGAGCCCATGAAGTACACAAAGTCAATGGGAAACTGAGCTCTAGTGAATGTATTGCAGAAACACTTATCAACATTCAGAGTCAGAAGATTGTCACCATACCACCGAGCAAAACGATTTAAGTTTTCCTGTAAAAGTAAAGCGTCCTGTCTGGAACGAACAATCTTGAAAATTTTGATATCATCAGCAAACATCAAAATCTGACTATGCTTAAATGAATGTATGACATCATTGATAAAAAGATTAAAGAGGACTGGTCCACAATGTGCACCCTGAGGAACTCCTGAAGCAACAGTAATACTATCAGAAATGAAGTTTCTGATCTTTACACTCTGGGACCTACCCGTAAGGAAGCTGCGCACCCAAGACAACAAATTGGCATTAAAATCCAACAATGCAAGTTTTGACAATAATAAGGCGTGATTAACATTATCAAACGCTTTGGAGAAATCTGTATACACCGAATCAACCTGTAACCTATCCTCCAAAGCTGAGACCAATACATTCTGGTAAAGAAGAAGGTTGGTTGTTGTAGATCTTCCTTTAAGAAAACCATGCTGCTGTTCAATGAAAACATGTCTGCATTCCCAAGTTATATGTCTAGAGACAAAAAATTCAAGAAGTTTGGGTATCTCTGACTGAATACAAACAGCTCTATAATTAGTAACCAAATGATTTGGTCCCTGCTTATGAACGGGCATCAAGTAAGAATGTTTCCAAACATGTGGAAACTCACCAGACAACAAAGACCTGTTAAAGAGAATCCTCAGTGGAATTGCCAAGGTGAAGGCACAAGATTTAAACAGATGGGAGGGGATTTCATCTGGACCGTAAGTAAGTTTATCTTTCAAACCACAGATACGATCAATAATATCAGCATAAGTAACACTAGGCACAGTCATATTTACCGACTCACGCAAAAAAGGATCAGGACCAACACTCCCAGCTTGACCCTTGAGAAAAAACAAGCAAAAAGACCCACCGAATCATGCAAAGAATCACTCCTAACATCATCATAATACATAGCCCCAGGAAGATCATAAACCATCCTCAACTTGTTAATGTAAGACCAGAAAGAACCCGGATTGTTTTCAAAATTATTCTCAGTATAAGCAATAAAATTATAAAGATGACACATAAAATATGTTACGGTTATCCAGGGTACCCAGCAGAAATCAAAAATCAATTTCCCTGACATTTCCAGGCTCAGAAAGTGAGTTTTTCATAATACTTTATATTTTTATATAAACTGGTTAATTCTGTATTCGACTGCCCTATTCTGCTTCAGCAACTTAATTTCAATGTGCCTCGTATTGCAGCACGTTTTCCGGACACATTTTATCTCCCAACTGCTCGTACACAATTGCTGCGATCGTCTCCAATTTACCAGATGTGCAATGATTACTCTGTACTGCAAGACCGCCTAGATATCTTCTCATGTAATATATCAGAGATAAAAATGTTTTTCAAAGCGAGCTAATTTGTGACTCTTTTTTGTATTGTTAGCTAGATTGTTGTTAGTTATTATGTTTTGTGTATTGGCCCATCCTTAATTTGGCTTTTAAGCTGTTGGATGGTGTATATATAAATAAATAAATAAATAGTTCCTAGTGTAATCTAGACAATAAATTCGAACTGAGAATCGAATATCAAGGGTTGATGTTGAGCTCTGATTATCGAGCTCAATATAATGTATACTTGTGTTGTTTGTTTTATATTCAGAGCTCAGCGGATAGTTGTAATCTAATTTTGCAAACCGGTTACAAAGAAAAATACACTTGTGAAGCTAGAGAAAAAGTGGCTACATATGTATTTAGCTGTGAAGTCTAAAGTCTCAACAAGTAAATTGTAAAGCAAAAAAGAAAGTTTTCATGCCTATTTACATTGATATAGTTTTGAACCACAATTAATTAACATACGAAAGTATCCTCTTACCATGTAGAAGTAGGCAAGAGCAGCCATTGTTCCCCAGAATACTTTTCCAGTTTTGACGGCTTTGATCCACATGTAGTAAGTCAGCAGCATACAGAAGATGGCTATACCCTCGTTATCGTAACTTCCGGCAACTGATCGGCTGATATAACCAGGAACTATGGCCACCATGGCAGCGGCCATCAGTCCAGCTCCGGCATTCTTTATCTCTTTGGTTAGAAGATATGTGATGATAGTTGTAAAAGAAGAGAACAGCGGAGCCAAGAATACACACACATTACGTATATCAATGGAGATGTTTATTAACCAAGATAGATGATAGATGGCAGCTGATGTCAGCATAAGACCTGGGTAGATGGTACCTAGAAATAAAACCAATTAATTACAACTTGTAAGCACTGAGTGACAACAAAAACACTTTGTTGAGATTAAAGGGTAAATATAAATTGAGACGATCCAAATGTATAATTCTTTCACTTCGATTGTACCTGATTATTTTCCAATTTAAATGTAAACAAAAAAGTCTGGACACAGCAAGTGCGCTATAGAAGTGAATTTTCATAAAAATGTTTTTAATAGCAAATATGTCTTTTAATGCAAGCAGACATCAATCTGGTTACCGAGATAACCTATATAGTAGAAACAATGTTACATATTTTATCAAAATAACTTATTGTCTGAAAATGTACAAAAATTTTCCGAAAATATATCTGAGACAGCTGGTTTCCTAGCCAACAAACCTTAGGTTAAGAGCAAATTGGGTTATTGAAATTTGAAGCATTTAATGGAAATTCGCTACTAAAACGCACTTACTATGCCTCGATTTTTAGTGAATTTTAATTTTAAAAGTTTACTAATAGAGAGGTATCGATGGTGAGACTTTGTAAAAATTTTTTCAAATGAGCGCGAACTAGGTCGGCTAGAACCCATATCCGGGGTCAGTTTCAATTTTTATATGTTTTTATATATATATATATATATATATATATATATATATATATATATATATATATATATATATATATATATATATATATATATATATATATATATGTCTCTGCACGATAACTCAAAAAGTTATTAACCCATTTTGTTGAAACTCAGCAAAAATCTTTCTTTTATTAATAGCTTGAATGAGTACGTTAGCCAGAAAAATCCGATGAGATTTTCGGGAAAATTTTGAGTTTTCTTTCGGAAAAAAATTTTATCACCGAAAGTTAACGAGGCTATTTTGATGAAATTTGGCGGATATGTTGTTTCTAGGTTTATAGAAAATTGAGTTATTCAAATTTGAAGAATTTAATGAAAATTCACTACCATAACTTGCTGCGTCCCGAACTATTCGCGAATTTTCATTAAGAAAAATTTGCTAATAGAGGTAATGATGAAAAGCTTTTGGAAAAATGTCTTCAGATGACCTTGAATTTGGGTCCCTAGAACCCAAAACCAAGGTCAGTTAAAATTTGTATATGTTTATATATATATGTTTTTTTTAAATATTTCAACACACCCCGGTGTCGACAAGGAGGAAAGAGGCAAGTTCTTTATGCTGGACTAGAAGGTTTGGAGGTTTAGAGGAGAAGGAAAAACATGTGTCCTCGGGACAAAAGAGCGGGCATGACAAGATGTTCTATGTCTGGTGACCTGGACAGTAAAAGGGTGCATTCGCTCTGTTCCCTTGGTAGATCTGTTGGGGGCAGCAGGTGGAGGGACTATGGAAGAAAGCTCCTCTGAGCAGTGCCCGTGCATATATCTATAAAAAAGAGAGAGGTCACCAACGGCACGTCGGTGGCAGCCTTTGGGTGAAGGTAGGGTCACAGATGAGACGTATAGCTCTCTTCTGAATAGAGTCCAGGATAGGGAGTGTAGTAGCGGCAGCGACACCCCAGATGTGGGAACAGTATTCGAGGTTTGGCCTTATTTGTGAAGTATATAAGGTATAGAGATTAGCGGGTGAAAAGTATTTGCGAGCCCGGAAGAGGAAACCTAATTTCTTAGCAGCCGCTTCTGCAATTGATGTGACATGTTGGTGCCAATTGAGATTTCGATCCACAGAATGCCAACAAGTGAAAAGGACTCATTACTTTCAATAACTTGGTTGTTCATTGTGATGGGTCTAGGGATGGTGTATCCCTTATGAGATGGAAAGCAAGACTGAGATTTGGTGGGGTTGAATTGTACAAGATTTCTACTTCCCCAGTCTAATATTTTTTGGAGATCCACGGAGACAGAATCCTCCATGAGTCTGCGATCCCCATCCAATTGGGCTAAAGAGACAGGCTTAGAATATTGTATATTTGAGTGGAGGGTGCTGTCGCCTGCGTAACTGTGAACTGGGTTGGATGTGCTAGAGAGGTCATTGATGTGAAGAAGAAACAAAGTAGGGGCTAAAGCTGAACCCTGAGGAACTCCAGCATTAATTGGATACAGTTTAGAGGAATGGCCATCCACGACAACAGAAATGCTCTGGTTGGAGAGGAAATTTGCTGTCCAGGTACAGATTTTTGGTGGTAGGCCATAGGCCGGAAGTTTATTAAGCAGTATATGAAAAATACTCAACTGATTTGAACGTAACTTGGCACATATCTTCACTTTGTTGAGACCGCGAACGAGTTCGTAAATCCGCTATAACGGACACTCCCTTCCCCCAAAAATAAAGACAAATATTTTTGAAAACGCTATATTTTTGAAAGTATTGTAGTAACTTAAATGATGACTTTACATTTATATATATATATATATATATATATATATATATATATATATATATATATATATATATATATATATATATATATGGACGCCTAGTTTGCGCTCATTGGAAGAATTTTTTTCAAAATTCAAAAGTCGGAATCTCCTTATTAGTGATTTTTTTTTAAAGAAAATTCACTAATAAATGTCATTGGCCTGATGCTGTGCTATTGCACATTCAAGTCCAAGATTTAAGTGAAATAAGGTACCTAATAAGAAACCTATGACACCTCCTGTGTTTTCGGCTGAAGTCTAGCTGGCCCAGCCAAAACTTTAGGAGACCAGTGTTTGTATATATTTGTCAGCTTAAGGAGGAATACAAAAACCATATCTAACGAAAAAATTCTGACAATTATGCAAATTACATTTTTATTTCCTATAAGAAATACTGTAGCAACAAAGGCATTAAGGTTGGAATTTTAGTTATTCATAAAAACATTTTATCACCCAATAAACAGTAGGTACACCAGACAGATAAATTTATCAATAAACTAAATCATACTACACTACCTGTTTTGCAAGTAGTCCTGGTCTACAACTATCAAATAATCATTACTTATAATACAACTGTATTTTTCTTTCCTATTTGGATTTATCTTAAAGCAGACCATGCACTTAACAGAAGTAAACATACCTCCAATGATTCTTCCTAGGGGATACCATGCCCTCTCATCAAACCAGTTATGGAATGCATAAAATCCGTTTTCTGCTAGGAACTTTGTCGTTCGGTAATTAAAGTAGGGATCAAATTCGTGTATAACACTTTCAAATCTTAACACAGAGAAAAGACGAGTAGCAAAAGCTGCAAATATGTAAAAAAAAAGCAATGAGCAAACGATCATCTAAAATTACTTAAATTGTTGAAAAATAAATGGGCATCAACAGTACAGGTATCCCTTTTTAGTCAGTGAATTTATATTTGTATTTTACCAAGGTTGGGTAAGATAGGTACTTACAAAGTATCGCAGCTAAAGTTAGTATAGAAAGCTTAAGAAGTGTTTCTTGCTTCGCTACTTTTTGCGGATTTTGTCCTTTTTTACTTATATGTAATACAGCCATTACTTTGAGCTAAAATAAAATTTTATAAAACAGGTGAGTTTAGCCCACACACATCTAACATGAAAAATTTTTACAAAACTTGGAAAAGGCTAATTGAAAAAACATAAAACTCCTGTCCACCAAACAACCTAATTTTCATTGAACACCATAGGTTTATATCTAACTAAATCAACATTTTCGGCAAAAGAACCTGACGGCTTGGTGTATACGTCATCTAGAAAAACACCGGCATTTATGGTTATGTGTATGTGTAGTGGGACAGTGGGAGAACTAAAGTGACATTAGGTAAAATGAAAATCCCCTAAAATTATAAAATCTTGCTTGTTTTTAAATATTTTACATAATAATTACTGTATTTTTGCATGTTAAATTTGTAGTAAAATAAAACAAGGTAAGGAATGTAAGCTATTGATTAAAAAAATACTTTTTTAAAATAATAATATGCAATAAAATCAGACCGGCTGAAAATAAGTGTAGCCAACAAGAAAGCTGTTACACTGCTATATTTATATTTTTGACGTAGATATTGTCAAATAAATAATGACATTTACTTGTCTCAAAAGTCACTTCGGCGGTGTTTTCTTTGGTTTTCAGTTTTCTGCTCTGCTAAAGAAAATCCTAAATTTAAAATTCTAAATGTATAATGTAAATGTATATTGGAAACCATGGTTGAAATGACTGATGGGTGTGTAAATGTAAACTCTGTGAAAGTTTTGTGATGATTTAGTTCGGCAAATAATCTTATATAGTGAATGCATTACATCTTGATCACTATTATTTTGTATTATTTTCTCGTTATGAACATGTGTCAGTCTATTCTAGGTTAGAAGACTTTGTTTCTCATATCAATGAATGAAAAGTCGAGGTGATAGTGGTATATTTGGACTTTAAAGTGATGTCTGGAAACGCTATTACGATATCTCCTCTTCTACCCATTACACAGGTACTGTTTTATTTACCTATAGGAATTATTCACATAATGTGACAAAAGCTACACTTTATTAGAAGGTACAGGTTTTTCTCTCGATTTAACAGACTTAATAGTTACCTCAGCTGCATGGGATTGGAATGCTTGTATTGTAAACACAATTTTACAATCTGATGTACTGTATTTGGACCTGACCTGACCTGACCTGACCAGACCTGACTGTTGATCCATGTCTAACATAATAAATTTGTAGTAAACACAGACTTAGCAATGCCCCTCTCTCTCTCTCTCTCTCTCTCTCTCTCTCTCTCTCTCTTCAAACATTAGGCCTGCTCCCTGCTTGTTTTCTTCTCTACAGCCGGTTTTGTTGCCCTAAAAAACAGTCAGAAATTATCCAAGCTGGCATGGAATTATTTATTCCACGTACACAGAAAAGCTTTTCAGCCACTGAAAAGCCCTGGTTCCCTAAATTCTGTGACCAGGCCAGACTTGAAAAGGTCAAAGCTCACAAAACGCTTCTATACAATCCCAGTCAAGAAAACCATCAAGATTTTAAGACACAAGAAACCGCTGTATCCGCATTCTTTCTGAGACAAAAAAACTCGTTTAATAACCACATCAAAAAACAAAGTCCTCTTAAGCTCCAGCGGCAGCAAACCCTTCTTCTGGACTCTTGCTGAATCTATTGGGAATAATTTCTGCAAGAGCACGTTCCCACCTCTTGTCTCGGGGGATGAAATTGTTTCTACTGCCCTGGGCAAGGCTGAACTTTTTGCCTCGTTGTTCGCCGGCAATTCTACTCTCAACCCACCTCCAAATGTTCAACCACCAACAGTCCCCAATGTCACGCATAAAATGACGGATATCATTTTCAAAACTAAAAAGGTACGAAACATGCTCTGTTCTCTTAATACCAGGAAAGCACCTGGCCTTGACGAGATCCCAGCAATTGTTCTCAAAAAATGCACACCAGAACTTGCTCCTGTCCTGACTCGTCTGTTTGAGACTTCTTACAATAGAGGCATATTCCCTAGTAACTGGAAAACTGCTTGAGTACAACCCGTCCCCAAGAAAGGATTGAAAGCGCTTCCTAGCAACTACAGGCCTATTTCTCTCCTTTCAATCATCTCTAAGTGGTGGAAAAGTATATAAACACCGAATTACTAAAATTTCTTGAAAAACACAGTCTAGTCCACGACAGGCAGTATGGATTCCGTCAGGGCAGATCAACTGCCGACCTCCTTTCCTTTGTCACCCATTCTTGGAACAAGTCTATGGAACTACACGGCGAATCCCAGATTGTCGCTCCAGACATATCCAAAGCATTCGACCAGGTCTGGCACGCAATGTTGCTTAATGAACTACTGGCCTATGGCCTACCACCAAAACTCTGTATGTGGACAGCAAATTTCCTCTCCAACCGGAGCACTGCTGTTGTCGTGGATGGCCATTCTTCTAAACTGTATCCAATTAATGCAGGAGTTCCTCAGGGTTCAGCTTTAGCCCCTACTTTGTTTCTTCTCCACATCAACGACCTCCTCTCTAGCACATCCAACCCAGTTCACAGTTACACGGACAACAGCACCCTCCACTCAAATATACAATATTCTAAGCCTGTCTCTTTAGCCCAATTAGATGAGGATCGCAGACTCATGGAGGGTTCTATCTCCGTGGATCTCCAAAAAATATTAGACTGGGGAAGTAGAAATCTTGTACAATTCAACCCCACCAAATCACAGTCTTGCTTTCTTTCTCATAAGAGATACACCAGCCCTAGACCCATCACAATAAACAACCAAGTTATTCAAAGTAATGAGTCCTTTTCACTTGTTGCCATCTCTGTGGATCGAAATCTCAATTGGCACCAACATGTCACATCAATTGCAGAAGCGGCTGCTAAGAAATTAGGTTTCCTCTTCCGGGCTCGCAAATACTTTTCACCAGCTAATGTCTATACTTTATATACTTCACAAATAAGACCAAACCTCAAATACTGCTCCCACATCTGGGGTGCTGCTGCCGCTTCTACACTCGCTATCCTGTACTCCATTCAGAAGAGAGCTATACGTCTGATCGGTGACCCTACCCTCACCCAAAGACCCTTGCCCACCGACGTGCCGTTGGTGACCTCTCTCTCTTTTATAGATATCTGCACAGGTACTGCTCAGAGGAGCTTTCTTTCATAGTTCCTCCACCTGCTGCCCCCAACAGATCTACCAGCGGAACAGAGCGAATGCACCCTTTAAGTGTCCAAGCCACCAGACATAGAACATCTTGTTATGCCCACTCTTTTGTCCCGAGGACTTCCAAGTTGTGGAATTCCTTGCCGGCACATGTTTTTCCTTCTCCTCCGAACCTCCAAACCTTCAGGTCCAGAATTAACAAGTTGCCTCTTTCCTCCTTGTCGACACCCACAGTACGATAGTATTTAGACTGTAAGCCCTCGTGGTGTGTTGTTGAAATAAAAAAACAAGCATTTGTGCCAGAGAAAAATCTTCAAAATCTTCATCTGTATTTAGTATGAAAGATTTTCACTAAATTAGGGTGACAGCAATCAAAAGTACATATTGATTTTGTAATCGTAATTTGTAATAATGTACATAATTTTCTTTGCTAATAATCATTGTATTGGATGTAAAGAGCTAATAAAGAAAGCTTACACAAACATAGTTTTATATAAAGTTGGTATTTCTTATTTTCATTTTCAGCCTCTGGAAGCAATACAACTAGCTCCAACAAGTGTGGAGAATGTTAGTTTGAAGTTTGTACCAAGCAACATCGGTTTGATAGCTGCGTATAATTCAATTGGAAACCAGATATACATACAGTCCGAGCCTTTAACTATACAAAAACCAGTCGATGTTATTGTTGAACAAAATCTGCCAATTGTCACTGCAAACAATCAACAATTCATTCAGCATAAAGCAAATGGTTTATTTATTGAAAATATTCAACAGATAAATACAAACGGCAGCTGTAATCAAATCGTTAATGTACCTGAGAAGAAGAATGAAGATATGGTTGTTTATCAGATTACATACCCTGAAGATTTAAATCTAAAGGTATCAGTTTTCTCTATCTTCTGTTAATTATCGATGTAATTTTGATATTATTATTATCATTCTCATTTATAGGTATAAACTGTACTTGTTTATACAATAAGTCAGACTTGTGCTTTGTAATGACATAAGTAAATATAACATAAATAAAAATCCCAAATATTTCAACTGCCAGTCTGAATTATCCGTCTCTAATAATGATAACGTTAAATCTTTGAACACCTCGTAACTATAACCGCCTGGTTCCGTCTAACCGCGACCAACCCTTTCTATTTACTGATGTTTCACTGATGGTCTGACATGCACAAACTGAAACAGTTTTGCTTTAACCTTTTCAAGGTGGCCTTGATGGAAACAATATTTCCACGAAATCTTTAATACAGCGATGCATGCTAAAAACCGATCTGTAACCCACACGAGAAGCAGAAGATTCTTCACGATAGCACAGTGAGCCTGGAAAATATCTCCCTCTTCGTGTCTATGACGTCGCCTCCATGACAACCTGCGCTGCACAGAACATGTCTGCGATAGGTTAGGTTGCGAGTGGGCCATACCGGTCCCTCCACTGCGACCTTAAGGCACTGCGACCTTAAGGTCTATTGTGGCTCACGCCTAATAGTCTATATTTCGCCCAACACAGCCAGCCTCCTGCAGAGGTCGATAGATAATCTTTGTGGGTGAAAGTTGATCCAGATCCACTGGAACAAGCTTTGTCTTGTCAAAGAGCAGGTGTCTAGTCCTGTCCGCCACCGGACAGGAACACAGCACGTGCTCTGCTGTCTCATCGCTCTCCATACACAGCCGGCACTCGGTCTCCTGACCGATCCCAATATGGTGCATGGGTGCCGCAAGCGGCAGTGTCCTGTATACAGGCCGACTAGAGTACTCAGTTGTCTGTTTAACTCTAGAAGTTTTTTAGTCCTTGACTCTGACAGGCTATTTATGAAGGCCTTAGAGTGAGCTAATCCTGGCAGATTTTGCCATTGCTGGATTGTCATTATTTCTGTCCAGGTCTTTAAGGTGCGTTTTGCTGTGCATGATGATATCCCCAGCACAGTGGTCTGATGAAGTCCCTCTGGGCACCACTCCTGACAAGCGTGTTGGCCGCAACATTGCCATCATGGTCCGAGTGACCTGGTTTCCAGACCAGCGACACCTCATTGCAGCTACCCAGTTCGTTGAGGGCAGATTTACAACTCCATACCGTTTTTGAATTTCAATGGTAGGAACCAAGAGCCAGCTTGGCTATCTGAATATATCTTTATTGATTGGTGTGTGTACTGGTTTTCTATACTTTCCCTTGCACACATCTCGATGGCATACACTTCTGCCTGGCGTATGGTTGCATACTTTCCGAGGCTAGCTAATAGTCTAGCATCGGTGTTGCCGGCCATATGTGCCGGCTCCTGCCCTGATATCGGTTTTGCAGCAGTCAGTATACCAGCAGAGATCGGCCCTCAATAGGGTCGTTTGATTTCGTTCCCAGTCCTCCTTTTCCGGGAAGAGGGTCTTGAAAAACAGATCCATATTGATCTTTGTAGGCATCAATTCTGAGACCATTTCCAGAATCTCATGACCCTCAATGTCATTGAGGAGTCCGGACCCTCCCAGACTGATTTCCTTAGGCATGCTGTCGGCTGTTTGTTTTAATCTGTACATTGTCCACCTCGCCTCCCTCTCCAGCGGCTGATGAGTGGTGCTTATTGCTCCCGTTATCATCAGATAAGCTTGTCTCTGTAGCTGAGCCAGTTTGGCCCTCGAGATAACCACTACATAGAGCCAGTACATCTGTTGGGGGTTTGTTCCCCAGTTATTTCCACAGATTCTACGGCATGTCCACGGGGACAGTATAGCCTTTCGGATTACATTCTCTAACTGTACGTCCCAGCTGAGCTTCTTATCTAGCCCCCAGATATTTTGCTTGTTCCGTAAATGGAATCGTTTCCCCCATAAGAATAGGTGGTTTTGATTTGTCCAACCTTCTTCTTCTGGTAAATGGAACAATTATTGTTTTGCGGGGTTTACAGACATCTGTTCCCTCCGACACCAATCATTCACTACATTTAGTGCCTCTTGAAGAGTACTTGCAAGTTCCTCATCAGATTTGCCTCTAACCATTATGACAAGATCATCAGCATACACCTGGACCACAACCTCCCACAGCGCCAGGATAGCCAGCAAATCGTCCACAAAGAATGACCAAAGCAGGGCACCCCCTCGCAGTCCTGAAGCTGACCACTTGTGAAGCATGCTTCCGATCCATCCACAAATGGAAGGTTCCAGCCCTCTAGTGATAGTGGCTTCGTAGAGGGAGATAGGCATAGTGCATTATTAAATGCTTTTTCAATGTCGAGAAATGCAGCCACCGCCACCTCCCCATTATCCAGGGAGTGTGTGATTTTCTCGACGAGGTTATTGAGTGCTAGGTTTGAATGTGAGTGGGCCATACCGGTCCCTCCACCGCGACCATAAGGTCTATTGTGGCTCAACCTATTGAGTGCTAACTCAGTAGATATGCCAGTTTGATAGGCATACTGGTGGGTATTAAGGGGGTCGTTGTTTAAGATGTTCCCCCTAATTTGTCCGTCTAGTATTTTTCCAGTCCCTTCAGGAGGAATGAGGTTACATTGAGAGGTCTCAGTGATTTGGGTAGGAGGTCATTGCTTCCCAGTTTGGGAATGTATACCCCCCCTAATAACTATCTAGCTGGATGGATTTGGCAGACTGGCTCTATACAGCCTGATGAGGAATGGGAGGAGAGCCTCCAGTCCATTTTGTAGTAGGACCGGAATCACCCCATCCTCGAAATGTTTCACAGCACACTCCACTGCCGAGGCTGTTAACTATATGTTTGCAATAACATCCTAATATGAATGCTCGCCTGTAGTGAACTTTTATATCAAAAATATAATTACATACGAGTGGAATTTCTATTTCAATATTTTCTAATTAAATAACCCAAATAAATTCGCGCTGCATTACAATATATAAAATCATTCTTGTGTAAAGTACCAAAACTCTTCACTTAAACTACCAAACAATGAAATTTGGCAGTGGTAATATTTCATTTATATAATTTATTTTCAGGCTGTAAAACGGGGACGTACGAAAAATAAAATTCAAGATAAACCGGAAAATGCTGTGAAAGAGAAAAAACAACCGCCTGCCAAAGCTCCTAGAACTAGATCTGGTAGAATAATAAAAACTCCAAAGCATATAGAAAAGGTTTGTCATGGAAGGCATTTTACTGAGTATTAATAATAATTTATATCTTTTTTTTTGTAGGATTTTGAAAAGATTTTAATTACAAACGAACCTGAAGTGAAAACAGCCAAATTCATTAACATTAAGGAAGAAAAAGAAGAGAAAAAAGACTTAAAAGAGCTGGAGTTTCATTTCAAAAAGAAAACCATATCAGCTCAGTTTCGATGTACTTTTTGTAAAAAGGCATATTTGGGTAAACGTGCAATGTACCAGCATCTCCTGAAGAACCCTGATCATGGACCACTTCCGGACAAAAATAACAATTTCGATGTCTGGAATTACCTTGTGGACATCACACAAAAATGTCCATCCGGAAGACGCGGTGTAAAGTTTTGCGAGGAGCTGACAAACCTTCTGCATAATCTTCAGTTACTTACAAGTGCACTATTTAAAAATTTCAAAGCCAACGTTAGCGAAAAGAATGCCGTACAAGTAGATAAGGTTTTAGGAAACGCGATCGGGTTGCAACCAGGTAAATACAACTTTGACGAAAATGAGTTGTATAAGGATGTTACAGTCCTCAAGTTGATTACGAATAGTCAGTTTTTTGCACCAAAGAAAACGGTCAATGAGGGTCCAGCAGAAATTAAAACTTGTAATAATAACGTTGATGCCAGTAAAAATACAAATGTAAATAATAACAATATAGAAAGTATTGTAAATGTGGCAAAAATTGTTTTACCATTAGCGAATGAAAAAGAGGATAAATTGAAAATGAATGGCATATCATTTCATGGTGAATTAACTTCAGCAAATAATTGTGAAACATCAAAATCAACTGATGTAAATAACTACACGAACGTACATCAAACTTTTAATCAGAATTGTGCTGGTTCACTTGAGGCAAGTATAGAAAATATAAACAAAGCTACTGAAGTCGCTAACTTTACTACCTCAGAGTCTCACAGTGAAAACTTCACCAAAGAGTTCAGTTCATCTGAAGCTGTACCATCGACCATCAAAAACGATAACAAAACATTGAATTTTAATGAGAATTCAATAAATAAAGCAATAGCATTTCCTCCAATTCTTTTAGAGACAGCTTTTACAAATACCTCGCCTAGCCCTAAGCAAAAACCTGATCCCGAACTACCAAAGACTGATATCGAGTTAAAAATGGTGCAGAATAGCTGCATCGATACTTTTACCAAAGCAATAGAAAATCAAGCAATAGATGGCGGTTTCAAGAAAATCGACGACCACACTTTATCCTTACATTCTGATCTTTTATCTGACAATTCATTGCTTACCTTACCTAATTTAAGGACGAGCGTAGAAGATTTGATTATGTCGAATGTCGATGCTAGTTCTAGCTTATTGGATAATAGCACAAGTTCCGATGAAGTGATGAACGTCGATCAGTTTGTTAACGAAAGGTTCAAAAAAATCACCGAACCTGACATGGAGTTGTTCAAAAAAACACCAGAGCCTGAGTCGGATCTGAAGTTTAATACGTCGTTGAATTTAGATCTGCCATCTCTGGAGCTGTTTCAGTTTCACACCAGTTGATATACATGTTGATTGTGTGTGGTAATAATCATCTTGAATTGGTAGATTTTTTAATCCAGCTCTTTTTAATAGTAATAGTTTATTGCCCATGAAGTATACGTGTAGTGTCTTACCAAATCCAATAACATATGTTCCTACCTACAGACAAGAAAAACTACCAACATGGCAAACTGGCATAACTTCATAGACATATAGATATGATTGATAGTAAAATTTAAACAACAAAAGTTGAAGTACAAACATATACTTGCATTTTAGACCAGTTTATTTGACATTTATAATGTTCAGAGTGCATTCTCTTATACCTTCGTTTTGACGTCTAGGAGTCCAATCTTTAATATTTGAATCGTATGAAAACATGACGCCATGAGGTCAACTCACTGTACAGAGCTTTAAAACAAACACTGTTTCTGTTTGAATTATGTGAAGAATTTTATTAATCTTTGAATAATACACTTAATATATTAAGCCTTATTTTTATTCCACTAAAAGCAATATCAAAAACTGAAATTACATATATATATATATATATATATATATATATATATATATATATATATATATATATATATATATATATATATATATATATAACAGACCGAATAGCTCAATTCACGAGGTGAGTAACCTCTATAATTGGACTAGGAGGTCGTGGGTTCGAGTCCTGTATCCAGACGGTCGACTTTTTTCACTTGGATGTAGAAAAGTCGGTTTTTGATGAGTTATGGGTGGTGTCCTTTGTCTACGTGTGTATGTAAACGCCCCCCGCGCAAGTCTAAGACTTCTGGGTGCGGAGTTTGTCTACTGTGGTGTTATTATATAAAGCAAAATCAACATGTTATGGAACCAGCCTTTCCTTCAATAAATAACAACCTGAGTGTGTTGATGCATGCTTTTTATTCAGTTAATGGTGATGTCTTTCGATTTTTCATTATTAGTGTTAATAGTAGTAGTATATTTTTGCTTATCAACTGGACCCTTGGTATACTTTCCCTCTCCAATTCACTCTTCAAAAATTCCCAGACGTTCTCAATTGGATTCATGTCTGGAGAATTTCCAGGCCAATAACGCAAAGGGATATCATTGTTTTGAAGGTATTTAATGACTGATTTGGCTTCTAGGTAGTGTGCTGAGCCTTTCATGCAAATGCTTTTGATATTGGGGAACCAATTCCTTAGCTGGGCTATCCAGGCTCATTACTAAAGCAGATCTCCAGATATTGAAAACCTATTAACAGCAAAATACAGTAATCCCAGGCTTCTTCAGTGAAGTTTCTATAGAGTTGCATTAGGTGGTAAGTTTTTTGACTGTCCTACCATTGAAACCCATCTTTTTTTTTTCAACAACACACCACGAGGGCTTACAGCCTATTAAATGCTATCGTACTGTGAGTGTCGACAAGGAGGAAAGAGGCAACTTGTCAATTCTGGACTTGAAGGTCTGGAAAAACATGTGCCGGCAAGGAATTCCACAACTTAAGTCCTCGGGACAAAAGAGCAGGCATAACAAGATGTTCTATGTCTGGTGACCTGGACAGTAAAAGGGTGCATTCGCTCTGTTCCCCTGGTATATCTGTTGGGGGCAGCAGGTGGAGGAACTATGGAAGAAAGCTCCTCTGAGCAGTGCCCGTGCAGATATCTATAAGAGAAAGAGAGACGGCACGTCGGTGGGTAGGGGATGGCAGCCTTTGGGTGAGGGTAGGGTCACCGATGAGACGTATAGCTCTCTTCTGAATGGAGTCCAGGATAGTGAGTGTAGAAGCAGCAGCAGCACCCCAGATGTGGGAGCAGTATTCGAGGTTTGGTCTTATTTGTGAAGTATATAAGGTATAGAGATTAGCTGGTGAAAAGTATTTGCGAGCCCTGAAGAGGAAACCTAATTTCTTAGCAGAGGCTTCTGCAATTGATGTGACATCTTGGTGCCAATTGAGATTTCAATCCACAGAAATGCCAACAAGTGAAAAGGACTCATTACTTTGAATAACTTGCTTGTTCATTGTGATGGGTCTAGGGCTGGTGTATCTCTAATGAGAAAGAAAGCAAGACTGTGATTTGATGGGGTTGAATTGTACAAGATTTCTACTTCCCCAGTCTACTATTTTATGGAGATCCATGGAGACAGAACCCTCCATGAGTCTGTGATCCTCATCTAATTGGGCTAAAGAGAGAGGCTTAGAATATTGTATATTTGAGTGGAGGGTGCTGTCGTCCGTGTAACTGTGAACTGGGTTGGATGTGCTAGAGGGGAGGTCATTGATGTGGAGAAGAAACAAAGTAGGGGCTAAAGCTGAACCTTGAGGGACACCTGCATTAATTGGATATAGTTTAGAGGAATGGCCATCCACGACAACAGTAATGCTCCGATTGGAGAGGAAATTTGCTGTCCAGGTACAGAGTTTTGGTGGTAGGCCATAGGCCTGAAGTTTATTTAGCAGCACTGCGTGCCAGACCTGGTCGAATGCTTTGGATATGTCTAGAGCGACAATCTGGGATTCACTGTGTAGTTCCATAGACTTGTTCCAAGAATGGGTGACAAAGGAAAGGAGGTCGGCAGTTGATCTGCGCTGACGGAATTCATACTGCCTGTCGTGGATTAGACTGTGTTTTTCAAGAAATTTGAGTAATTCGGTGTTTATATACTTTTCCATCACTTTAGAGACGGACTGAAAGGAGAGAAATAGGCCTGTAGTTGCTAGGAAGCGCTTTGGATCCTTTCTTGGGGACGGGTTGTACTCGAGCAGTTTTCCAGTTACTAGGGAAGATGCCTCTATTGTAAGATGTCTGAAAGAGACGAGTCAGGACAGGAGCAAGTTCTGGTGCGCATTTCTTGAGAACAATTGCTGGGATCTCGTCAAGGCCAGAGGCTTTCCTGGTAGTAAGAGAAGAGAGCATCTTTCGTGCCTTTTTAGTCTTGAAAATGATATCCGTCATTTTATGCGTGACATTGGGGACTGTTGTTGGTTGAACATTTGGACGTGGGTTGAGAGTAAAATTGCCAGCGAACAACGAGGCAAAAAGTTCAGCATTGCCCAGGGCGGTAGAAACAATTTCATCCCCTGAGACAAGAGGTGGGAACGTGCTCTTGCTGAAATTATTCCCAATAGATATAGCAAGAGTCCAGAAGGATTTGCTGCCGCTGGAGCTTAAGAGGACTTTGTATTTGATGTGGTTATTAAATGAGTTTTTTTGCCTCAGAAAGTGTCTAGGAAATTAACTTACAGTCAACCTCTTCAAATCAACATGTGACCGCTTTCTATTTGCAAGCAGGATGCTCATCAAAATCTTTGAGCTCTGGGAGTCTTCAACCTTTTTTCTGCCACAGTGACCATTCGCTAGCATACTACTTGGTTCCGCACTGAGATGGCGACCCTGTCGTACATCTCACAATGTTCTAGTAGGCTGGCTGTATTACTTTATAGGCGTGTTCTCGCTGCAATTAGTATACCAAACTGACGAGCTCTTATCAGGACGAAACCAGTCTGCGTTTCTAATTATGGTGACAATACATCTAGCTTCACAGATGCAATCACATCAAAAACAGACTCTATTTCTCAGCATGGTTTCATTTTAGGGAGAGCGACTGTAACGAATTTAGTTGATGTTACACAGTTCATTGTGTCCGCTCTCGACCGCTCTTCACAGGTTGATGTTGTGTATAATGATATATCTAAGGCCTTCGATTGTCTAAATCATTCTGTTCTAATTGACAGGATGAGGGCTATCGGATTCTCTGAGTGCTTGCTTGGCTTATTCAGATCTTACCTGGATGGAAGGAGGCAATTTGTTGAGGTTGGGTGCTTCAAATCTAACACCTATCGCATAACTTTGTGAGTGCCGCAGGGTTCCATACTCGGTGCATTACTGTTTAATATATTTATTCACCCAGTTAAACACGTTTTACATGTTCCCTGTTTAATGTATGCAGATGATATTAAGATTTTCGCAAATATTACGAGTGTTGATGACTGTTTGCAGCTTCAGAACTGTCTTCAGATCCTTGATGAATGGTGTTGTCGGAGTGGTCTTTCTATGAATGTTTCCAAGTGTTGTGTGATGTCCTTTACTCGAAATAAGCACACAGTTACTTTCGGGTGCAATATAAGAGGGCTTCCACTTGATCGCCCCGGGACAGTTACGAACCTTGGAATTGTTTTTAATGGTACTCTATCTTTTAAACCACACTATGAGCAGACTGCCAGTTCTGCTTACAAAACTCTTGGGTTTCTGATAAGAAACAGCAAAAAATTCTCACAGACTGACACCCTCCTCCTGCTCTTTCGTTGTTTGGTTAAGTCCCGACTTGAATATGGCTCAGTTGTGTGGGTTCCTACTTATGAGATACATGTGGCAAGACTGGAATCAGTGCAAAGGAAATTTCTTAGCTTTCGCGAGGATGGTCGATATCCTTCCATTGGTTTTCCTCAGGAAAGTTTACTTCTTTGCTTTAGTCTGCAGAGTCTGTCAATGCGCAGGCAGTGCAGTTTCGTTATATTTTAATACAAACTGGTTAATTCTATGTTCGATTGCCCTAATCTGCTTCAGCAACTAAATTTCAATGTGCCTCGTATTGCAGCACGTTTTCCAGGCACATTCTATCTCCCGAATGCTCGTACGTGATTGCTGCGATCGTCTCCAATTTACCAGATGTGCAATGATTACTCTGTACTGCAAGACCGCCTAGATATCTTCTCATGTAATATATCAGAGATAAAAATGTTTTTCAAAGCGATCTAATTTGTGACTCTCTTTTGTGTAGTTTGTTTGTTATTATGTTTTGTGTATTAGCCCATCCTTAATTTGGCTTTTAAGCTGTTGGATGGTGTATGAATAAAGAAATAAATAAAATGATGTTAAATGAGAGGCAAACGGCTGCAAAATGTACAGCGTACATTCGGCAGTTTCGAAGCCGACTGATGACCAGCAGCCCCCATCGAACGCCTCGATTACGATTGCCAGAACAACGATCTTAATTTCTTTGACCGGTCTATGAGAGTTGCATTATTTCAATATCCAATTGACTGATTTGTGTCTGGCGCTGGCGTGATGATCGCCTGCTCAAATCGTCAATGCCAAAGAACCACTAGCTTTCAAACAACAATGTATATATTTTCCGACAATAAATTAGGATTTTAATGGTTTTATCCAGTTAGGAATAATATTGTTCGATTATTTGTGGTTGCACTTATGGACGAGCCACCGTTGTTGTAAACACAATATCACACTACTCGTGTGACGGTTATAATATTAGTATTATGATTAATTTTGTTGAATGTGTTAAATGTATATTTTTGTTATTTTGTGCGGGTAATGTAAATTACTGTAGAAATATAGGTTTATAAATAAAAGCTCATTGTTGATACTTCATTTTAAAATGTAACCGCATCCTTCTTTATTTTGTTTTACAGTTAAAATAATATGACATGTTTCTTCGTCATCCATTTCCAGGGTTCCCACTCATCTGGAAAACTGGGAAAAGTCAGGGAATTTGTAGAAGAAAATATTTTGTCAGGGAAATCAGGGAGAAATTTGACAAATTTTTGAAAATGTGTAAGAGTCAGGGAATTTTTGTCCCCGTCAGGGAAAAATTATTTGTTTCCTTTTTATGATATATAATTGAAACATTGTGTTTGCCTTTTGTGCAATTCTGAACCATTCATTTAATGATTTATTTTTCCAAAAAACCACAATCATTTTTTAGTGAATTTTCTTATAAAAAAAATCACTATTGAGGAGATCTCGACTTTTGAATTTTGAAAAAACTTCTTCAAATGAGCGCTAATTCCCCCTAGAACACATATCCGGGGTCATTTTCGATTTTTATATGTTTATATATATATATATATATATATATATATTAACTAAAACAGGATTGATAACACGGCATTTATGTACTATACAAGGAGAAAGGTTTAAGGGCAAGGCCGCAAGGAGACAACCGCAAACACGTGTTTGCGGTTGTCTCCTTGCGGCCTTCCCCTTAAACCTTTCTCATATATATATATATATATATATATATATATATATATATATATATATATATATATATATATATATATATATATATATATATATGTATGTATGTATGTATGTATGTATGTATGTATGTATGTATGTATGTATGTATGTATGTATGTATGTATGTATGTATGTATGTATGTATGTATGTATCACACAGATCTCAAAAAATAATAGGCCGATTTTGACTAAATTTTGTGAGTACCTTCCTCTTGCAAGTGGCTTGGATAAGTTCGTTATCCAAGAAAATCGGCCAAGGTTTTCCCGGAAAATTTTGTGTTTTCTTTCGAAAAAAGTTTATATCTCCGGAAATAACACAGTGAGGGCAACTAAATTTGGTACGCATGTTTGTATTGTAAAGATTGAACCATGTACCAAAATTGAGGTCTCTAAATTTAAAGATAAAAAAGTTACAGGCAGTTAAAGAAAAAAAATTTGGAGTTTTCCTCAAAACGTCAAACTCGTAATTTTAAACGTCAAAATTGGCAATGTTTAGGCAAAGAACGTAAAACAAATACGGTACACGGGTTTATATCGCTAGTGATAAATTACCTACCAAAATTTAGCTCTGTAGGTCAAAAGACAAAAAAGTTACAGGCATTTAAAGAAAAATAAATTGGGGTTTTCCTCAAAACGTCAAAGTCGCGATTTAAAATGTCAAAATTGGCAACATTTAGGCAAATAACTTGAATCTAATACGGGCTATGGAAATAAAATGCCTCAAGAAGAATGTTTTACAAACCCTGAAGTTTTAGTTTCAACCGTTATTGTGCTTCATTTGACTAAAATGTTTATATAATTTTTGTCGAATTTGCGTAAAAAATCAATAAAGCTCAATATATCCGTTATTATACAAGATATGAAAAAAAATTGTATACATTAATTATAGGGTGTCTTGAGCTACATCTCAAAAAATTATTACTACACTCATAGGCTGGCCCATAAGTCGTTGGTGATACTTTTTTTTTGTCAAACACGCCTTATGTTATTACATTTTCCATCGAAATATAATGCATGTTTGTAGGAAAAGAAATTCTGGATGCAGCAAGTACGTTATGGTAGCGAATTTTGATTAAATGCTTCATATTTGAAAAGCTAAATTTGCTATTAACCTATAAGGTTGACCAAGAAACGGTTTTTTTCAGGAACACTTTAAGTTTACTTTCGGAAATTTTTGTATGTTTTCAAACAATAAAGTTATTTTGATGAAACATGGCACATTGTTTTTACTATATAGGTTATACTGGGAACCAAATTTGATGGCTGCTTTCTTAAAAAAAAACATATTCGCTATTAAGAACATTTTAATGAAAATTCACTACCATAACGCACTTGCTGCGTCCAAAATTTTATATGTTTTTTTGCCTTCATTAGTCGCTTTATATTTGAAGTGGGGACGTGTGTTTTCTACCTTGCGGCGCAAACTTACTGTATTCTACACTAGTGTGTTACACATGTTGGGGGTAAATTGTAGAAGATCAACGTCAGGGAAATAAATTTTGGTATGTCAGGGAAAAGTCAGGGAAATTGATATGCTGTTTATATACTTACAGCATAGGCACTAAACCTATTGTAAACCAAGAAGGGCTGGCAAGTTTAAAACAGACTGTTTAAAACATGTTTTAAACACTAGAATTGGGTTTTTGAGTTTTGTTTAAAACTGTTTTAAACATGTTTTATTTGAATTCTACAAACTGATATGAAACACATGTAATAAATAATTTATTACAAGCCAAGACAGTCAAAAATCAAACTGTGTGGTCGGCATGAAGAAATGGGGTATTTGTTGATAAAAAGTATTTAGCAATCTCAATATCTAGCTTAAATATATCTTCAGCAGTGGTTCAGACTAAGAAACTTTCCATGCAGCTGTTGGTGTTAGAAAACAGCTTTGCTCTCCTTTTGTCTACCCTGCAGCGAAAACCTACTATATTCTATACTAGTGTGCTACATATGTTGAGGGTAAATTGTAGAAGATCAACGTCAGGGAAATAGATTTTGGCATGTCAGGGAAATCCGGGAAAAGTCAGGGAAATTTATATGCTGTTTATATACTTACAGCATAGACGCTAAACCTATTGTAAACCAAGCAGGGTTGGCAAGTTTAAAACAGACTGTTTTCAACACTAGAATTGGGTTTTTGAGTTTTGTTTAAAACTGTTTAAAACATGTTTTATTTGTATTCTACAAACTGATATGAAACACATTTAATAAATAATTTATTACAAGCGAAGACAGTCAGAAATTATTAACTGTGTGGTCGGCATGAAGAAATGGGGTATTTGTTGAGAAAAGGTATTTAGCGATCTCAATATCTAGCTTAGATTCATCTTCAGCAGTGGTTCACACTAAGAAACTTTCCATGCAGATGTTGGTGTTAGAAAACAGCTTTGCTCTCCTTTTTTCTACCCTACGGCGAAAACCTACTATATTATATACTAGTGTGTTACACGTGTTGGGGGTAAATTGTAGAAGATCAACGTCAGGGAAATAGATTTTGGCATGTCAGGGAAATTGATATGCTGTTTATATACTTACAGCATAGGCGCTAAACATATTGTAGACCAAGCAGGGTTGGCAAGTTTAAAACAGACTGTTTAAAACATGTTTTAAAAACTAGAGTTGGGTTTTTATGTTTTGTTTAAAACTGTTTTAAACAGAGTTTTAAACATGTTTTATTTTAATTTTACAAACTCATATGAAACACATGTAATAAATAAATTATTGCAAACCAAGACAGTCAAAAATCAAAAACTTCATGGGTGTCATAAAAAAAGGGGTAATTCTTGAGAAAAAGTATTTAGCAATCTCAATATCTAGCTTAGATTGATCTTTAGCAGTGGTTCACACTAAGAAGCTTTCCATGCAGCTGTTGCTGTTAGAAAATAGTTTTGCTCTCCTTTATTTAATTAGATTTTCAGATTCTGTAACAGTAGCATTTCTGCTGCCACTACTGCTTCTTTAACCTTCATAAAGCAAATCTTATGAATTGAATATCACATTTTGATCGTTGATTTCAGTTAGAATATGTGGATTAAATTTTTTCCATGTGAATAAACTAGCAAAAAAAAACTACAGAAATGGTTACCAGGTTGTTCAAAAAACAAATTACTTTACAGATGTGTTTTTTTACTTTTATTTCAACAACACCACGAGGGCTTACAGCCTAAATACTATCGTACCGTGGGTGTCGTCAAGGAGGAAAGAGGCAACTTGTTAATTCTGGACTTGAAGGTTCAGGGGAGAAGGAAAAACATGTGCCGGCAAGGAATTCCACAACTTGGAAGTCCTCGGGACAAAAAAGCGGGCATGACAAGATGTTCTATGTCTGGTGACCTGGACAGTAAAAGGGTGCATCATTCGCTCTGTTCCCCTGGTAGGTCTGTTGGGGGCAGCAGGAGAAACTATGGAAGAAAGCTCCTCTGAGCAGTGCCGGTGCAGATATCTATAAAAGAGAGAGAGGTCATCAACGGCACGTCAGTGGGCAAGGGATCGCAGCCTTTGGTGAGGGTAGGGTCACCGATGAGACGTGTAGCTCTCTTCTGAATGGAGTCCAGGATAGCGAGTGTAGAAGCGGCAGCAGCACCCCAGATGTGGGAGCAGTATTCGAGGTTTGGTCTTATTTGTGAAGTATATAAAGTATAGAGATTAGCTGGTGAAAAGTATTTGCGAGCCCGGAAGAGGAAACCTAATTTCTTAGCAGCCGCTTCTGCAATTGATGTGACATGTTGGTGCCAATTGAGATTTCGATCCACAGGAATGCCAACAAGTGAAAAGGACTAATTACTTTGAATAACTTGGTTGTTCATTGTGATAGGTCTAGGCCTGGTGTATCTCTTATGAGAAAGAAAGCAAGACGGTGAATATAAATAAACCTGATGTCTAATATACTTAGCATTTTTATTGCTATTTATGAACAAAATGTACCCTCAACCTGATTAACGAACTTATGGTAACGTACCACTTATGTCTGCACCTAAGTCAGGTGTTTTTTATGTTCACGTGCACAGGATGCCTAATGCTTTTTCAGTCTAGCTACCAGTGGCGCCTGCTTCACCTATATTTTTCGGTAAACCTTTTTATTCAAAATCCACCATAATTTTTATGTTTTTTTATTCTCTCAAATTCACTTGGTACCCCATAAAAATGTTTAGTTACGCCGCCGCAGTTGATATGTTTTTTTATGGTATTATACGAAGTACTATACGAAACAATATAATTCGCAACCCCCTGACTCCCGCCTTCTCGATCGACCAGGTGTCTTACAGAGCCCTTGAAGGAACCTCCTTCAAGGCATTCTGGGGCCTGGGAAGGGTTAGCTTCCGCCCACTGGGGAAACAACCGGGGGTTGATGGGACTTAGGTTCCTTCAGGTCAACCTACAACACAGTAGGGCACCCACGGCCAGACTACTGATGGCTCTGAGGTATACGGATGTGGCCCTCATCCAGGAATCGTACTCCTATTAAGGAGAGATCAAGGGACTCAGCGGAGCTGCTGGAAAGCTCATCTACAGCAGATCCAGCGAGAACTCGAGGGCCTGCATTTTTGTCAGGGAAGGGATAGAGTTTCTGCATTTAATGAACTTCTGTTCCAGGGAACTGGCAACGATCAAAATCCGATGTGGAGGAGCGGATGGTCCGAGAGACATTACTGTCGCGTCAGCCTATCTGCCAAGGGACAGCACGGACCCTCCTCCACCTAACGAATTGGAGCAGCTGATGGTGGGTAGCAGAGCAGGTGGATGGCAGACCATCATCGGCAAGGTTGCGAACGCGCACCATGAGTTGTGGGGTAGCTCGGACACAAACTCTAGGGGTGAGGCACTTTTACAATTCTTTATGAAATTTAATTTAGACATATTGAATAGAGGTAATAAACCGACCTTCGTCACAACACGGCGTGAGGAAATTTTAGATCTAACAGTTTTCACCCAGTTTCTCCGTCACTGTTCAGAGCTGGGCTGTGTCTGGGGAAGTGAGTAGCTCAGACCAAAGATACATCGGGTTTGAAATCGCCAAAGTCGAAAGACAAACGGTATGGTACCGGGACCCCCGCAAGGCGGACTGGGAAGCCTACAGGTCAGACCTAGCAGTGGAACGGCGGGGGTTAAGAGTACCATAGACAACTCAATAGACCTCGAGATTGCGGCAGCCCATTTGCGAGACGCAATCACCTCGGCCTATAACGCCAACTGCCCCCTGAAAATGAGGGCGTCCACCAGGAACGTCCCGTGGTGGAACGAGGACCTCAGGTAAAGGAGGGCGCAGGTTCGTAATCTGTTTATCGCAGCCAAAAGGTCCGGAGCATGGGATGAATATAGACATGCCCTAACGACCTATAACAAAAGACTGAGGGACACCAAGAAGGAGTCGTGGAGGAGGTGCTCGACTACACAAGATCCTATCCAAGGGCACTCAGACCAACATAGGCAGCCTTAGATCATCCACGGGGGGCTTTACAAGCTCGGGGGAGGAAACTATGGAAATTTTACTCCATACGCACTTCCCCGGCTGTAACATAATAAACCAATCACCTCCGGACTGGGAACACTCAGAAATAGAGGCGCCTTATGGGCGGGCATCTAGAGTAGACTGGACAGTCGCTAAAGAGGTGATTACTTGGAGCAAAATCAGATGGGCCATTAACAGCTTTAGGCCATACAAATCGCCGGGATTTGATGGAATAATGCCCATCATGCTCCAACAGGGGGAAATTTAAATTTGAGTAAAAGAATTGAAAACTGAATAGTGGCTTTCAGCCTCATATTTTGTTTGATATAATTGAGCATGCTTCTTGAAAATAACTAAGAATTATCTGCCCAGACAATTTTTTTTAAATTTAAGATTACTTTTAACAATGTTTTTTTAGTATCCGCTATCTTTTTGACAATTATTAGAATTCTATATTGATTGCTTTTACGTAAAAAATCTTTTTATTGCTGTTCAACTTTTAAGTGCTTAATAAATATGTTTGTTGAGTTTTATTATTGATATTATTGAAAAATATTACCGACCTTCATTTTCCCATTGACTGCAAGACAGTAGGATAGTATCTCTTTATCTAGATATCTGAATTAACGAATACCGAAGCAACAGAGATTTTGCACGAGAAGTCTTAAAAATATGAGATTATAGGCAACTATTACAGAGCTGGTCAGCTCTTTAATAGTTGACTGGTGTGGTATACTTGTAATATGGTAGGTGGTAGTGGAATTTTCCTTTACGTGATAGTAAAGGATTTTTTTTACGTCCGAGGAGGTACCACCCCTTAGATCAAGAAGCCGGTGAAGTCCCAACGGACGTTTCTGGTTCTGGTATATAAGTCGGTTTCCCTTATAAGCCAAAATGTTGATGGCTCCTTGTACAAAAGATTCCGGAGGTAAAATACCTCTCCATTCGGATATCCAGGAGGAAATGGTGGACGGAGTTCAGGTTAGAAATTAGGTCACATATATTCGAGAAGGATATGTTAAATTTTGATGCTGGAGCCCCCTGTCCACATCTCGTACAGAGGGCGCCAGCATCAAGATTTAACATATCCTCGAATATATGTGGCCTAAATTCTAACCTGAACTCCGTCCACCATTTCCTCCAGGCTAATAGGCCCCAACTCCTCTTCCTCACAGAAACTCAAATCAGTGCCAAAACAGCCACTAATCACCTTAATTTCCCGGGGTATGAGCTCCTTACTTCCTTTAGATTGCATGGAGGCGTGTGCGCGTACGTCCGTAGCAATCAACCCTGCACCAAACTCCCCAATTTAGAAGCTGGAAGAAAAGACATACTATGGATAAAACTCTCTCTGAGGGCTGCAACTAAATTCATCTGTTGCATTTACCGGTCACCTTCTGACAACAACTTTGTCCAGCTCTTTGACTACCTTTCTGAAAAAACCGACCATCTGATTTCTGAATATCCTTCCTCGGAGGTCACTATTCTTGGTGACTTCAATGTCCATAATAAGGAATGGCTAGGATCTTCAAAAACCGATCCACAAGGAAGAGCAGCGAAGGCCTTTGCAATCAGCAATTCTTTAGCCAATATAGTTTAGCAACCTACTTACTTTCCTCGCATCCCAACACACAGCTCAAATCCCTGGATCTCCTTCTTACTACAAATCCTGACTGCTATAAGATATCAGTCACCGTCCCCCTGGGTCGCTCAGACCACGGCATGGTCACTATCGTATCGTTTGGCACTACAACTCCGCGAACTGGGACAAAATGCGAGATTACTTTTCCTCATTTCCATGGGCGTCTGTCTGCTTCTCTCATCCTGACCCCTCTGATATCTCACAAAACGTCACCGAAATTATCCAAGCTGGCATGGAATTATTTATTCCACGTATACAGAAAACCTCTGCAGCCACTTAAAAGCCCTGGTTCTCTAAATCCTGTGACAAGGCCAGACTTGTAAAGGTCAAAGCTCACAAAAAGCTTGTACACAATCCCAGTCAAGAAAACTGTCAAGCATTTAACGACGTAAGAAACCGCTATGTGCGCATTCTTTCTGAGGCAGAAAACTCGTTTCATAGCCACATCAAAAACAAAGTCCTCTAAAGCTCCAGCGGCAGCAAACCCTTCTGGACTCTTGCTAAATCTATTGGAGATAATTTCTGCAAGAGCACGTTCCCACCTCTTGTCTCAGGGGATGGAATTGTTTCTACCGCCCTGGGCAAGCCTGAACTTTGTGCCTCGTTGTTCGCCGGCAATTCTACTCTCAACCCACCCCCAAATGTTCAACCACCAACAGTCCCCAATGTCGCGCATAAAATGACGGATATCACTTTCAAAACTAAAAAGGTACGAAAGATGCTCTCTTCTCTTAATACCAGAAAAGCCTCTGGCCTTAACGAGATCCCAGCAATTGTTCTCATAAAATGCGCACCAAAACTTGCTCCTGTCCTGACTCGTCTGTTTCAGACATCTTACAATAGAGGCATATTCCCTAGTAACTGGAAAACTGCCGACCTCCTTTCCTTTGTCATTCATTCTTGAAACAAGTATATGGAACTACACTGTGAATCCCAGATTGTCGCTCTAGACATATCCAAAGCATTCGACAAGGTCTGGCACACAGCGCTGCTTAAAAAACATTCGGCATATGGCCTACCACCAAAACTCTGTACCTGCACAGCAAATTTCCTCTCCAACCGGAGCATTTCTGTTGTCGTGGATGGCCATAAGCAGAACGTAGCTTTTACTAAAGCGAGAAGGGCTAGTGTTGGATGAAGCGTACGGAGTCAGCAAGGTATACACGGTACGAGCGGTGTTCTACTAAATCACCGATACGGCAAACGGGCGACACGTAACGATAGACAAGTTAAAAGTAATATCTGTAGCCTCTCAGTCAAAGTGGGGAACACCAGAGGCGCATAATGGCAGAAGGAGAGACGGGACGACAGTTCCAGGGAGGCCTATGTGGACTGTGAATCCTCAGCAACTCAGCTAGGGCCAAACCGGAACACAAGCATCTTGATTACTTTAGCGAGCTGTGAATCCTCAGCGTCCTCACTAAAATAACACAAGAGCTTATACTGTATGGGGCGGAAAGCCTGGAGCCAGATGAAGCGTACAGGGCTAATTGGAAAGGAACGTATCACTTGGAGTGACCTAGATAGGCTGTGAATCCTCAGCGTCCCTATCGGGATCAAACCAAGATGAATATATCTCGATTATTTAGCGAGCTGTGAATCCTCAGCATCCTCACAAAAATAATGCAAGACAATCTAACATACGGGAATTGCCAAAGGGACGGCGGCAGGTCGGGAAAAGCAGAAATAATTCGTTTGCGGAGATTTGGACTGAGAAACGTGATAATTTAAAAATATGAACATTCGCTACAAAATATGAATTACTTAAAACGGCTAATATCTCACGTATGACAATATTTTCGTGTACCGAAATCAGCTAAACCAGGTGCGCTCGGGCGGAAAGCGGAATCGGAATCGGTACGGTTTCTTCGGGCTGGTAACGACTCTGGTGGAACTACCAATACCCCTCTACCTCGTGTGGCGTCCGCTTTTATATGAATTTCACAGCCGGCCAAAAATCTCCGCGATGCTTGGAATTTAATCACCTTATCACAGCCGGATAAGATAATAAGTGTGAAATACACGTTTAATTAAAGGTAAATCGCCTTAAAATATTTCATGGTGAAATATATTTTAGCAAATATTTATATAGTTTGTATTTAATTAGTTTCTATTTAATTTATTATTTACTTAGTAATTATGCGTTTTGTACCACAGACCAACAGAAAATAATCCTTCATTACAAACTGTTGGAGACAGAGAATCATGTTTGTGACGACAGAGCGACATCGCTATTAGATTGTGATGACGAGCTTTAAGAGAAATTGAATCAAAAAATTTGAAATGTTTTTCTGCAAATTCGCTACCAAATCGCTCTTGCTGTCGCGTCCAGACGTTGTGGCTCAAATGTTTATTTTTTTCAAATAAAACCTTATATTCTGCAAAGTTTCATTGATACTAAAATGGTATGTAAATTCCTGGTTATAAATTTGTAAATTAAACTGAATACGATTCTGGTCAGATACCATATCCTGATACGCTTGCTTTTAATATGTGAAGATACAAAAAGTATTGATAATACATATCTTGAACTTTTTTACTTAAGGCGTATGCTTCCAAAACAGTAAAGAAGTTATAGTGTTAAAAACCTGTATTATTTGAGATTTTTGAAATTGTTGCTGTTGCAGAAAGAAAGTCGAAATAATGTTATCACGTAAGTTCACGCTTCTTTTATTTCTATAATATTGTAGCAAATACATTTTCAAGCTTATTATAGAACCAATTTTTCCGCAAATCATACGTTTTCAAGCTTGTTTGTTATTTTAAAAGTTTGGACTTAGCAAAGTACATTATGGGAGAGTTGTTTCATAATAATAATTCAACATATCTTTACGTGAATTCGCTACCATAACGCACTTGCTACGTTTGGGCTTTTATCACTAGCTATATATAATATGATATGTCCGTTTATCAATGTATTGACTAGACAAAGGGATATTTTTAATTTGTTTTGTCAAATAAAAACGTTTACCTACTTTTAAATCGGAAACTATTTAGGTAGGCACAGATGTTTAATTAATCATTACAGAAAATTTAGGGGAAGATTCCCTAATATATTTTAAGAGGGGATTTGATATAAAATATTTCGATTGACTCGTTGCCTTAGAACTTAAGCGCCTTGAATAGGGCAAATCGCAAACCATTTAGGTAGACACAGGTGTTTAATTAACCAGTACAGACAATTTAGGGGAAGATTGCCTAATTTGTTTTAAAATGGGATTTGATATAGAATATTTCGATTGGCGCGTTGCCTTAGAACTTAAGCGTCTTGAATAGGGTAAAAAATTTACATTATTAGTGAATTATCTTTCAAAAATAGGTAAAGGTTTACTTTCGGGACGCGTGTTCGATTTTTATGAAACTTTGTATACAGATGTGTTTTAGGGCGTAGATGATGAAAATCACAATAAAAATTAGGGCAAAAGCCAACTTTTGGATTTTTTGGACATTTTTGTACGAAATGTGTAAGTTGTACTCACTTTGCGGCATGTTTTTGCCATATTATGCACATTTTCGGGGGTCGTTCGTTTTATATGAAACTAAAGAAGGGTGTATTCCACTATTCTAATTATTTTTCACATAGCTAGTGCACCCCCTTAACCGTTTATGTGTCTCTGAAAATTACCCTTCTTTTCATAGTATAAGTTGAAATTGACTTCTGACATTAAATTGGCTTTATATGTTAAATGTCAATTTCAACCCATACGATGAAAATAAGGGTAATTTTCAGAGACACATAAACAGTTAAGGGGATGCACTAACTATGTGAAAATGAATTAGAATAGTTGAATACACCCTTCTTCAGCTTAACATAAAACGAACGACCCCTGAAATTGTGTAAAACCTGCCGCAAAAGTGAGTACAACTTACGTTTTTCCTACAACATTTTTGTAGGAAATAAAATAACCAAATAACTCCAAAAGTTGGCTTCTGCTCTCAATTTTTATTTTATTTTTAGTGATTTTCGTCATCTACACCCTAAAACACGTCTATATACAAAATCTCATAAAAATCGAACACGCGCCCCGAAATTAAACCTTTACCAAAAAAATCACTAATGAGGAGATCCCTACTTTTGAATTTTGAAAAAATGTCTTCAAGTGAGCGCGAACTAGCCCCCATAGAACCCATATCCAGGGTCAGTTTCAATTTTTATATGTTTATATATATATATATATATATATATATATATATATATATATATATATATATATATATATATATATATATATTAAGTGAAGATTGGAACCTGTGATGAGCACTGATAAGTACACTTGGAGAACCCAAATCACCACAACACATTTTAAAAGACCTGACGATCGTTCCTTTGGCAAGTGGCTTAAATAAGTTCGTTAGCCAGGAAAATCGGCCCAGGTTTTCCCGGAAGATTTTGTGTTTTCTTTCGGAAAAACATGATATCTCCGGAAATAACTAAGTAAGGGCAACCAAATTTGATACGCTGGTATCCTATATACCAAAATTCAGATCTCTAAGTTAAAAGACAAAAAAGTTATAGTTAAGCCTCTGATCAAAAAAAGTAAAAACGTCAAAATTGATAATTATGGTAGTCGTATTAATGTGATTGAAAAATACGACACGAAATTACCAACAAACTTTTAGATCTGTGTCTAACGCACTATTTTCCTTCATTTCGTTAAAATATGACCAAAAAATCCATTGTAAATAAAAATTATTTGGTATACATATTAAAGATATTAGAAAATCAACATACTGCCGTATATACCTGCTAGTACATATACATCTGTCATATAGACGGTGGTCCAGTGGTTTAAGCCGTTGCATCAGATAATCAAGTCCTATAATAAGGCAGCTCTAATCCTAGTTAGTGACTTCACTTTTATTAAATTTTGTTTAGTCTCATTTTGTTTTACCGTTATCTGATCAGATTGTTATTATTCCGATGAATTTTTTAGCGAGTTTTTGTATTAAAAAAATTACTGCCGCTTCTACACTCGCTATCCTGGACTCCATTCAGAAGAGAGCTATACGTCTCATCGGTGACCCTACCCTCACCCAAACGCTGTTATCCCTTGCCCACCGACGTGCCGTTGGTGACCTCTCTCTCTTTTATAGATATCTGCACGGGCACTGCTCAGAGGAGTTTTCTTCCATAGTTCCTCCACCTGCTGCCCCCAACAGATATACCAGGGCAACTGAACTAATGCATCCTTTTACTGTCCACGTCACCAGACATAGAACATCTTGTTATGCCCGCTCTTTTGTCCCGAGGACTTTCAAGTTGTGGAATTGCTTGCCGGCACATGTTTTTCCTTCTCCTCGGAACCTCCAAACCGTCAAGTCCAGAATTAACAAGTTGCCAATTTCCTCCTTGTCGACACCCACCGTACGATGTATTTAGGCTGTAAGCCCTCAAAAAATAATGGGCCAATTTTGATCAAATTTGGTGAGTATCTTTCTAAGTGAAAATTGGAACCTGTGATTAGCACTGATAAGTACACTTGGAGAACCCAAATCACAACAACACATCTTTTTAAAAACCTGACGATCAAATTCGTTAATTCCTCAGAACCCATATCCGGGGTTAGTTTCAGTTTTTCTCCGTTTTCATATACACAGAATGACGCATTTCTACGGTAAAGCTCAATATATCCGTTATTATACAAGATACGATAAAACATTGTATCTATTAATTATAGGCTGTTTTGAGCTGCATCCTATAAAATCAGTTTTACAATCATAGGTGGCCCATAAGTTGTTGGTGACACAATTTTTTTTTTAATCGAACACACCTTATATTATTACATTTTTGGATTTTCCATATAAATATAATGCTTGCACTGCGGCACGATTTTGTTCAGATGTTCATATCCTCTTCCTAAACGTTTAAATGTCAAATTATTTTCTCTGCCACTTTTTAATTTTCAACTAAGTGATTTATTATTAGTGAATTTTTAAAAAAATCACAAATGAGGAGATCCTGACTTTTGAATTTTGAAAAAATTTCTTCAAATGACCCCGAACTAGGCCCCCTAGAACCCATATCCAGGGTCAGTTTTAATTATATATATATATATATATATATATATATATATATATATATATATATATATATATATATATATATATATATATATATATATATATATATATATATATATATATATATATATATATAAAGGGTGGGTGTGTTTTGTTTCCTTAACGTCGGCCTATTTCCGCGACCATGGCCAATCACCGACGCCAGTGAGCAGTTTCACCCCTGGAAATTCTGCCGAACCCCTGCCTTTCTGTGAGGAGGATAGGGATCTTTAACGTGCCCAACATCGCATGGACATGGGACCAACGGCTTTACGCTCCCTCCGAAGGGCGGAACGTGCAGACATTCAACTTGCTCAAATACAATGCCAGAACCTCGGTTGATGTTAATGTTACAGTGTGTCCTGAAAAAGTGAAAGGAGTACCCTGGGATCGAACCCAGTACCCTTCGGTTCAGAGGCACACGTTCTTGCCCCTGAACCACCGAGGCTCTATATAAAGGGTGAACAATTTACCAAAATTTAGGTCTGTAAGTTTAAAGACAAAAAAGTTCCAAGCATTTAAAGAAAAAAAATTGGGGTTTTCCTCAAAACGTAAAAAGTCGCGATCTGGAACGTCAAAATTGGCAACATTTAGGTAAAGAACTTAGAGCCTCGGTGGTTCAGGGGTAAGAACGTGTGCCTCTGAACTGAAGGGTACCGAATTCGATCCCAGGGTACTCCTTTCACTTTTTCAGTACAAACTGTAACATTAACATCAACCGAGGTTCTGGCATTGTATTTGAGCAAGTTGAATGTCTGCACGTTCCGACCTTCGGAGGGGGCGTAAAGCAGTCGGTCCCGTGTCCATGTGATGTTGGGCACGTTAAAGATCCCTACCCTCCTTACAGAAAGGCAGGGGTTCGGCAAAATGTCCAGGATGGTGAGGTGAAACTGCTCCCTGGCGTCGGTGATTGGCCATAGTCGCGGAAATAGGCCGACGTTAAAGAAACAAGAACACACACACACAGGTAAAGAACCTGAAATAAATACGGATTATGTAAAGAGTGTTCTGCAAAGCCTTAAGTTTCAGCTCCAACCATCATTGCCCTTCATTTTAATAAAATATTTCCAGAAAATTCATTTCAAATAGACACTTTCTCTGATGTTTTGGAAGTGGCTTTAGTTAAGTTTATGGTTTAACGGTCTATAATTTTTAGCTAATTTTCGTAGAAAAAATTACTTTTTGTTTCCATATATACAGGGTGACGCATTTCTCGGGAAAGCTCAATATAATTGTTATTATGCAACATACGAGAAAAAATTGTATACGCTACCTATAAGGGTGTCTTGAGCTGCATCTTATAAAATTATTTTGACAATCACAGGTGGCCCATAAGTCGTTGGTGATACCTACAAATTTTTTTTAACGTTCCTTATTGCATTTTTGCATTTTTCATCGAAATATGATGCATGTTTGTAAAAAAAATCGAGACGCAGTAAGTGCGTTTTGGTAGCGAATTTTCATTAAACGCTTCAAAATTCAATAACGCAATTTGCTATTAACCTAAGGTTCGTCAGTTAGGAAACGAGTTTTCTCGGAATTCTTTTAAGTTTATTTTCGGAAAATTTTTGTACATTTTTTTTGTACATGTGACCAAATTGATGTCTGCTTGCATTAAAGAGACATATTTGCTATTAAAAACCTTTATATGAAAATTCACTTCCATAACGCACTTTCTGCGTCCAGAATTTTATTATTATCTGTTCATTTGTTCTTGAAACGATTGAAATTCTCAGTACAATGTTAAAAAATGTTTCAGGCCTGAATCCAGATGCAAGACCTTTTCAACCAAAGAAAAGGGAACCATTGTATCGCTTCACGTTGGAAGACTACAAACAAGCTCTCATAAAAGAAATAATTAGGAAAAAGAAGGAATTATCCAACAAGGAGATTATAGATTATTACAATTCAAGTCATTCGATTGATACTCAAACAATTAGAGAGCTCATCCCAAGATCAAGATCTCCTCGAGAATCCGTGAAAAGTGAGTTGCTTGAGGAAAACGAGGAATACCAAGACATAAGTCAACAAAACAGTCCTTCTGGTAAGAGTTCTTCGTTCAACATTCAGTATGATACAGGAGCAGTGCCAAGTAATGGAAGTCCTTTACATAATACTTTACATACTCCTTTACCTAATCATTTGCCTAATGCTTTACATAATCATTTACATCATTCTTTACGTAATACTTTAAATGATCCTTTACATAATCTTCTACGTGAACAAGGAAACCCGGAAACATTTTTAGACGATGACGCTCATCTGCATAACATTCCTGTTGGTTGTGCACAAATTAACGGCAATGGAAACGTTCAACCGTTTAATAATTTTTCTCCGTGTGGTCCCCGGTTCGATCAAAGCAATCGTGTAGAAGCTAATATGGCATCTAATCGTATTTTAGAATATTCCGTGTATGAAAGACGAAGAAATCTATCGCCAGTTACACCTCCTCGGATACCTAATGTGACAGCAAATACTAGTTTTTGCATCCAGTTTGATCAACGTTCACCAAATGAGAATTATTATGCACAGGCTGAGGAAAATGGCGAACATCCTTACCGCCAGCAACATGTTTATCCACTCCAACGGGTGTATAACAGAAATATACCTGTTACTTACCAAAGAAAAATGCGTAGACGTTTTTAGCTACACTATTTTTTGAACTAGGATAAAATCTCAATGAAGCTTTTTACAATCTTAACTTTATGTATTAGTTATCTAAGGTAGGACTTATTTTTCATATTCCATTTAAATTTTATTACCGCATTTTGTTTAGTTAGTTAGATAGTTCACTCACACCCATATAAAAATATTATATCTGGATTGATAGGTAAATCGAATTATTTTTTATAATAGAAAGCTATTTTTTTCAAGTTATTTGTAAAACATTTTTTAGGTCTAATTAACGTGATATTGAGACCAGCTTTTGATATTCTTTATGATAGTGTTTATTATTTTTTGTAACGGTTGTAGTATTCTTCATTTTTGTTTCCGCAAAACATGAAAAAGTTAAAATTTTCACCATCAGGTGAATTGTATACGTATGATTGAAACAGTTTTTTCTATGATGGTTTTGGGAATTTGCATAAAATATTGAAACACCTGACCTTATTTTTGCAAATTATAAACAAATGTGAAAAAATATTTACTTGTTCTAAAATGCCTTCATAGTTGGAAAATTTCGTTGAACATTTACACCTTTTTTTTTTGCTTTTTTCTGTTTTGTGTACATTGTATGTGTATTATTATATAGGTATTTGATATTTTTTGTAGCTAGCTCATAGGTACTACTTTTAAGTATAATAATTATATTGTAAACTTATTTTTCTAGTTTACTATTTTGTTTTATTTGTGGACTTAGGTATTTTATAATTTATGTGCAAAATAATGTATAACGTTTCTGCATTTGTAAACTGTTAAATATTATTTACCTATAGGATGATTATTATGACTATAGCTTTTTGCGATATGTTTGCACAATAAATCAAATTGAGAAAATCGTTTATAATTTATGTACCACACCCTTATAAAAATGTTCTAAGGTGTCTTCTGGTAGCGAATTTTAAATAAACAATTTTCACATAGTATATAATTACCATCACAGTCTATATGCGATGTCACCTCGTCATCTCAACCACGACTTTCTGTGTCCAGCAGTCTTTTGGTGAATTTTCTTTTTAAAAATTACTAATGAGGAGATCCCGACTTTTGAATTTTGAAAAAATTTGTTCAAATGATATATATATATATATATATATATATATATATATATATATATATATATATATATATATGTATAATATGTATATACAGGGTGATTCGCATAAGGATCGACACCGATCAGGGGCATGCAGGTGAACCAAAAATATTGTGATTTAACGCAACTTACCCCTATACTAACTTGCACCCCCGAGATGTTATAGGCCTTTAAAGTGGAGTTTCTAATTTAGAAAAAATAATTTAAATAAACAATTTTCACATAGTATATAATTATCATCACAGTCTATATGCGATGTCGCCTCGTCATCTCAACCACGACTTTCTGTGTCCAGCAGTCTTTTGGTGAATTTTCTTTTTAAAAATTACTAATGAGGAGATCCCGACTTTTGAATTTTGAAAAAATTTGTTCAAATGATATATATATATATATATATATATATATATATATATATATATATATATATATATATATATATATATATATATATATGTATAATATGTATATACAGGGTGATTCGCATAAGGATCGACACCGATCAGGGGCATGCAGGTGAACCAAAAATATTGTGATTTAACGCAACTTACCCCTATACTAACTTGCACCCCCGAGATGTTATAGGCCTTTAAAGTGGAGTTTCTAATTTAGAAAAAATAATTTAAATAAACAATTTTCACATAGTATATAATTATCATCACAGTCTATATGCGATGTCGCCTCGTCATCTCAACCACGACTTTCTGTGTCCAGCAGTCTTTTGGTGAATTTTCTTTTTAAAAATTACTAATGAGGAGATCCCGACTTTTGAATTTTGAAAAAATTTGTTCAAATGATATATATATATATATATATATATATATATATATATATATATATATATATATATATATATATATATATATATATATATATATATATATGTATAATATGTATATACAGGGTGATTCGCATAAGGATCGACACCGATCAGGGGCATGCAGGTGAACCAAAAATATTGTGATTTAACGCAACTTACCCCTATACTAACTTGCACCCCTGAGATGTTATAGGCCTTTAAAGTGGAGTTTCTAATTTAGAAAAAAAAAACAATATCTCAGTTATGCTAGAACTTAGAAAAACTAAATTTGGTACACGTTTTGAGTGTACCGAGGGCAATAATAAACAGTAATAAGAATACAATTTAAGCATTTTAAAGATTGATAAGGGGTGATTCACCGTTAAAATGTGACATAATTTTTTAACCTATTGGCGGATTAAAAAAAAAAGTGTGTGTGTGTGACAAAACAGCTTTGGTATGGCTTCAGACGAATCTATTAGCCACAGGTAAAAAAAAAAAAAAATTGTATTGATTTTTATGGGGAATTTAATTCAAAAACTTTTATTACTCCCATTAATTGTCAAAAAACTGTGTCGTTTTCAACAAAATTCCGAATAACTAAATACACGTATTAGAGCTGTGTTATTTAAAATCATCGGAAATTCAAACGTTGGCTATGAAATTTAACGTCAGACTTGGCAATCAGGAAAATAAGTGATTTTATTTTAGTAATATTTGCTGAGTGTTGTGAAAATGGCCGGGAAGTTTTCATTTAGCGAACAAGTTGACATGCTATTAGTGTTAGGTTTCTGTGAAGGAAACTACAGAAGAAGTGTTGAAGAATATCGGAGAAGATTTCCTAATCGTGTAATTCCTCATAGACAAACATTTGCCAATGTTGAAAGACGGGCTCGCGAAACAGGCAAGTTTTCCAGTAACATTCGCGAACGTGCTACTATAACCAGGGCACGAGACGAAGAACCTATTTTGAATACAATTGAAGATGACCCACATATTAGTACTGGAAATCTATGTCTACAAACTGGAATATCACAAACTTCTGTTCACCGAGTAATAAGACGTAATATACTGCACCCATATCATATCCAAAAAGTGCAAGAATTGTTACCGGAACATTTGGTTAAACGAGTGAATTTCTGTCACTTTACTTTCCATCAAGAAATTAATTTTCAAAAGAAAATTCTTTTTACTGACGAAGTTTGTTTCACCCGCAGAGGTATTACAAATTTACATAACCATCATGAATATTCTGATGTAAACCCTCGTTCAGTAACTCCTCGACATTTCCAACGCGAGTTTAAAATAAATGTTTGAATCGGTATTATTAATCGGTATTTAATTTGTCCAGTTATTTTACCAAATCGATTAAATGGCGAAACTTATTTAGAATTTCTCCAAAACAATCTCCCGGATCTACTCGATGGGGTGTCTCTACAACTTAGACTGGAACATTGATTTATGCACGATGGAGCACCGCATCATTTCAGTATTGCTGTTAGAGACTATTTAAACCACCAGTATCTAAATAAGTGGATTGGAAGAGGAAATAATTTCCCACAAGTTTGGCCTCCACGATCGCCAGACCTCAACAAATGTGACTTATTTCTTTGAAGAATGTTAAAAGAATTTGTGTGTTCCTCACCAATTGCGTCTCGAGCCGAATTGTTGAATCGCATTACACATAAATGCACTCTCATTAGAAAAATCAACAGTTGTTGGATAGAGTAGACTTCAATTTTCGGCGAAGAATAAATTTATGCCTGGGAGAGAACGGTGATCATTTCGAACAATTTCTGTAATTTATCGGTGCAAATGTTATGTTATTTCTATTCTTTAAGTTGTTTGTTTTTCTATTAAATTTTTCTTATTACAACTTTTTTCCTGATTGTCAAGTCTGACGTTAAATTTCATAGCCAGTGTTTGAATTTCCGATGATTTTTAAATAACACAGCTCTAATACGTGTATTTAGTTATTCGGAATTGTGTTGAAAACGACAAAGTTTTTTGAAAATTAATAAGAGTAATAAAAGTTTTAGAATTAAATTCCCCATGAAATTAACTAATAATTTTTTAAATCCGCCAATAGGTTAAAAAATTCTGTCACATTTTAAGGGTGAATAATCACTTATCAACCCTTTAAAATGCTTCAATTGAATTCTTATTCCTGTCGGTTATTGCTCTTGGTGTAAAAAAAACGTGTACCAAATTTAATTTTTCTAAGTTCAAGCATTACTGAGAAATTGATTTTTTTCGAAATTAGAAACCCCACTTTGAAGTTAAGGGCCTATAACTTCTCAGGGGTGCAACTTAGTATAGGGGTAATCATAATTGAGAAATTGATTTTTTTCAAAATTAGAAACCCCACTTTGAAGTTGAAGGCCTATAACTTCTCAAGGGTGCAACTTAGTATAGGGGTAAGTTGCGTTAAATCACAATATTTTGAGTTCTCCGACATGCCCCTGCTCTGTGCTCTGTGCTCTGTGTCTGTTCTTATGCGGAACACCCTATATATATATATATATATATATATATATATATATATATATATATATATATATATATATATATATATATATATGTATCACACCGATAACTCAAGAAATAATGGGCGATTTTGATTAAATCTGGTACGTACCTTCCTTTTGCAAGTGGCTTGGATAAGTTCGTTGGCCAGGAAAATCTGACCAGTTTTTCCTGGAAAATTTAGGCTTTTCTTTAGGAAAATTTTGGTATTTTCCGAAAATAACTATGGCAACCAAATTTGGTACTTAGGTTTACACTATTAAACTTTTACCCTACAACGCAAAATTCAGATCTCTGAGTTGAAAGCAAAACATAGACATTAAATTTTTTATTGATGCCACTGATGACCAGAGAAATGCACAAAACCAAAGTATTTTTTGTGGATAACAAGATCTATTGTATATTCCAGACAAAAATTCGGTTTTCTTGACGTAAAAAGGTAAAGAAATAACTGAAAAATTACTTTGAAAATTTTAGAGGTTTTTTCTGAAAAAGTCAAAGTCGCGATTTGAACCGTCAAAATTTGCAATTCTTAGACGGAGAACCTGAAACAAATACGGGCTATGTAAAGCAAATGTCACAATAAATGCGTTTTACAAAGCCTTAAGTTACAGCTTCCACCATCATTGTCGTTCATTTTACTAAAATATTTGCAGACAATTAATTTCAAATAGACCCCTTCTCTGATGATTTGGAAGTAGTTTCAGTTATAGGCTGTGTTGTTTAATAGTCTATACTTTTTCGCGAATATTCGTAGAAAAAATCGTTGTTGAGAAGACCGCGACTTTAACATTTCTTAAATATTTCTTCAAAGGAGTGCGAACTAGGCGCCTTCGGGGTCAATTTCAGTTTTTTCATGCTTAGATATATACCGGGTAGTGCATTTTTACTGTAAAGCGCAATATATCGGTTATTATACAAGATATAGGAAAATATTATAAAAGTTATTTATAGGGTGTTTTGAGCGGCATCTTATAAAATAATGTTGACAATCACAGGCTAGCCCATAAGTCGTTGGTGATACAAGTTTCCTCTTTTTTAATGGAACAGCCCATCTATTTTAGCATTATTGCACTTACCATCCAATTTTAATGCATGCTTGTAGGGAGAAAACATTTATATCGCTCATCGTTTTCCAGTTATTTCAATTGTTTTTCAACTTTTTACATTTTGAAGCACAAACCTTAACTGTATATGTCTTTCTGAAATTTTCCCTTCTTTTCATCGTATAACTGATCCTAAGTTGAAATTGACATTTAACATATAACGCCAATTTAATGTCTTACATTTTGAAGTTTGACATTGTTGCCAAAAGGAAAATTTTATATTAAAATTGTTCAAAAAGGAGGTGCACTAACTATATCAAAATGAATTAGAATAGTGGAAAACACCCTTTTTAGCTTGATATAAGACGAACGACCCGCGAAAATGTGTAAAATATGACAAAAACATGCCGCAAGAGTAAGTATAACCTACATTTTACAACAAAAATTTCCAAATAATTCCAAAATTTGGCTTTTGCTCTCATATTTATTTTGATTTTCGTCATCTACATCCTAAAACACGTCTATATACAAAATTTCATAAAAATCGAACACGCGCCCCGAAAGTAAACCTTTTACTATAATATAGGTTATACCAGTAACCAAATTTGATGCCTGCCTTAATTAAAAATAAAAATCTCGGGACGCAGCAAGTGCGTTATGGTAGTGAATTTTCATAAAACTATTTTTTAATAGCAATAATGTGTGTTTTTTTAAGAAAGCAGGCATCAAATTTGGTTACCAGTATAATCTATATAGTAAAAACAATGTGCCATGTTTCATCAAAATAACTTTATTGTTTGAAAATGTAGAAAATTTTCCAAAAGTAAACTTAAAGTGTTCCCGAAAAAACTCGTTTTTTGGTCAACCTTATTGGTTAATAGCAAATTGAGCTATTCAAATATTAAGCATTTGATCAAAATTCGCTACCATAACGCACTTACTGCGTCCAGAATTTTTGTTCTTACAAACATGCATTATATTTCGATGGAAAATGCAAAAATGCAATAACATAAGGCGTGTTTGATTAAAAAAAAAAGAAAATTTGTATCACCTACGACTTATGGGCCACCCTGTGATTGTAGAAATAATTTTTTAAGATGTAGCTTAAGACACCCTATAATTAATATATACAATTTTTTTTTTCATATCTGGTATAATAACAGATATATTGAGCTTTATTGATTTTTTTACGAAAATTCTACAAAAATTATATACTATTAACGATAAACTCTATAGCTAAGACTACTGCCAAGCGTCAGAGAAAGGGTCTATTTGAAATAAATTTTCTGGAAACATTTTATTAAAATGAAGGACAATGACGGTTGAAACTAAGACTTCAGGGTTTGTAAAACATTCTTCTTGAGACATTTTATTTTCATAGCCCGTATTAGATTCAAGTTCTTTTCCTAAATGTTGCCAATTTTGACGTTTAAATCGCAACTTTGACGTTTTGTGAAAAACCCCAATTTATTTTTGTTTAAATGCCTATAACTTTTTTGTCTTTTGACCTACAGAGCTAAATTTTGGTAGGCAACTTGCTTATAATGATATAAACCCGCGTATAAAATTCGGTTGCCCTTACTTTGTTAATTTTGGAGATATAAATTTTTGTCGAAAGAAAACACAAAATTTTCCGGGAAAACCTCGTCGGATTTTCCTGGATAACGAACATATCCAAGCCACTTGCAAAAGCAAGGTACTCACCAATTTTGACGTTTAAAATCGCGATTTTGACGTTTTGAGGAGAACCCAAATTTATTTTTCTTTGAATGCCTGTAACTTTTTTGTCATTTAACCTACGGAGCTAAATTTTGGTAGGTGACTTGCCTCTAATTATATAAACCTGCGTATGAAATTTGATTGCCCTTACTTTGTTCATTTTGGAGATATAAATTTTTTTCGATTTTTTTTGAAAGAAAACACAAAATTTTCCCGGAAAACCTTGTCGGATTCTCCTGGCTAACGAACTTATCCAAGCGACTTGCAAAAGGAAGGTATGTGCGAAATTTTATCAAAATCGGTCTATTATTTTTTAAGTTATAGGTGTGACAAATAAATAAATAAATATATATATATATATATATATATATATATATATATATATATATATATATATATATATATATATATATATATATATATAAAGTCCGAAACTGACCTCGGATTTGGGTTCCGGGGGTCCTAAATAGCGCTCATTTGAAGAAATTTTTTCCAAATTCGAAAGTCGAGATCTCCTCAATAGTGAATTTTTTTTAAGAAAATTCACTAAAAAGTTCTGAAGTAACACATAAAAAACATACAGGCGAATTGAGAACCTCCTCCTTGTTTGAAATCGGTTTAAAAAAAAGCAAATAAAACGTATTTGGGCTTGTGCGGGATTTGAACCTGGAAGCTCCCGCACTCTAAGCGGAAATCATACCTCTAGACCAACGAGTCAGTAGTTGGAAGTGTGTTTTAATGTCGTATTCCAGCGGGCGTTCTAATCATTTTAGTCATAATTCATGTTTAATCATTTATTTATATAAAAATTATAAATTAATACCTAGTTATTAAATTAAATACTGAAATCTCGGATAAGTTTTGTTTCCGCGGAAACACTGTTTCTTTCTCAACAGAATGAATGGTTGGTTGTGATCCACAATCATCATCAATGTAGTCGAAGCCAATTAAATACGCATTATTAAGGATAACTCAAAAACTACTAGTCAGATCCTGATCACATTTATATGGGACCACACGAGAAGCACCAGCTTTCAAATAACAAAAGAATCTTCAAAATCGGTTCACCTAGAAAAAAGTTCTGAGGTAACACACATAAAAAAACATACACGCGAATTGAGAACCTCCTCCTTTTTTTGAAGTCGGTTAAAAATGAAGGACAATGACGGTTGAAACTAAGACTTCAGGGTTTGTAAAACATTCTTCTTAAGAGGGGGGTTCAATAAAATGCTTAAAATACACTATATTTGTAGCTTGTTGAACTGTCCCAATTAAAGCCTTAGACTGAAAATATAGTATACAATAGGTAGATTGAGGTTTGAGGAAGGCAATAAAGATTTTTGTAAGCAAATATCCCGTTTATAACGAAAATACAACGTTTTTGGCAAACCATGATTTGACAAATTTTTGTCACAGAATTAGCTCAAAATCACTCTTTGCCTAGATTAGGTATCCAAGAATAAGTTTCTTAAATTTCAGGTCTTTTGGATTCCAAATAAAAACGTAATGCAAAGTGAAATGTAAAATATGACATACCTTAATTATTTAGTCAATATGTGTTGTCAAACTAGCGCGTTTCGGCACCATCCGTAGACCAGCTATTTTCTAAAAGATGGCGCACTAAAATTGTGATTCCACGAACGCATTTCATTTTCATTCATAATATGTCAAATCATTTTTAAGGTTACATGCCATTTGAATGTTATTTAAGACCGAAACAGTCTACACTCGAATATGTTTCAGCAATCGGCGAAATAAATCAATCAATTCTGCAATTTGCTAGCTAGCCACTGACATTTAATTTCCGATACCAAATTCCTGACGGTAAGGTGCTGTATGTGTAAATACAATGTAAAGAATTCGATTATTACGAAGCGTCGGTAGCTCATTGGAAGAGTACTTTATATGTCAAACGGACGATGCTGGTTCGAGTCCGGCCCGGTCCCTTTCTCCTTTTAGTGAATTTTTATTAGGAAAAATTAACTAAATTCAAATGGAGAGGTATCTATGGTAAGATATGACAAACATTTTTTCAAATGACCGCGAAATAGGACCCATAGGACAAATATCCTGGGTCCGTTTCAATTTTTATATGTTTATATAAATATAATATAAATAAAATTTTTAAGTTTTATTTCGAAAAAAATGTTTATCTCTGGAAATTACAAAGCTATTTTGATGAAATTTATGTGAATATGTTGTCTTGGTAAAGGCCTTACCACGTGCAAAATTCAACCTTCTAGGTTTATAGAAAATTGAGTTATTCAAATTTGAAGCATTTAATGAAAATTGATTACCATAACGCACTTGCTGCGTTCAGACTTTTTTTGCTTCCGCAACTTAAGCGGTTTGACCTTTGCTTTTTTTATATTTAAAAAATGGTTAATCTTGCTGGTGCGTATGGATGCAGTAATGAATATAATTCATAAAAACTAATTTCTTTCTTTTGTGCAAGTAAAAGATATTTAACGGTAATTATGCAGATGATCGGCATACGTGATTTTTGAAAAATATTTCACTAAACATGCTTAAAAGACTCAATGTGTGCATAAGCAACAAGATATATGTTGTGGAATCAACCCCTCCAAAAGTTACGAGACCCGGAGTGAATAGGGATGCTCGGCGGAGAAGGAAATATAAAGGAAAAATCAGTAAAAACAACTTAGTTCGACCTCTATAAGCAGCCTTTTCACTTTTTGTATCAACACTTTCTCCTAAACATGTTTTTCCCCTGCACCACGTATATTTGCTCCTAGTCCCCCGCAGCTTTTTGGGGGTTGAAGGGACACCATTTTTCATGTTTATGCACTAAACACTCTACGAAGCAGGCCTGAACGACCTAACCTGACCTAACCTGACCTGACCTGATCCGGATCCTGACCTGACCCGGATCCTTTTACCTAACCCATACCTAACCCTGGACTGACAAAAAAACGTAGAAGAAAACCGAAAAGCAGAATAACATGCATTTAAAAAAAAATCTTATGATTTAAAATATTTTTGATACCGCTAGCTATTCCTCGAGACACAGTATCAATGGGCTCTATCCTGAATCTATATAAGCTACACACAAATTTTGTTAAAAAATAAAAAAACTATAGTGAAAAAGCAAAAGCGACTACTTAAAAACTCAAAGATGCAGCAAGTGCATTATGGTAGTGAATTTTCATAGAAATGATCTGGCACCAAATATTTTATTATAACTTTTTTTTCTTGCAACATAGAAATCTAAAATCTAAATTTTTGTGTATAGTTTACTTTTTATATCTTAAACCTACCTACCAAATTTGGTTATCATAGCTTTTTTATTTTTTGAGATAAAAATTTTTTTCGAATGAAAACTCAGAATTTTCCCGGAAAACCTCGTCCGATTTTCCTGACTAACGAACTTATCCAAGCCACTTACAAAAGGAAGGTACATGCCAAATTTTATCAAAATCGGGCCATTATTTTTTGAGTTATCGGTGTGATATATATATATATATATATATATATATATATATATATATATATATATATATATATATATATATATATATATATATATATATATATATATATATATATAACATATAAAAATTGAAACTGACACCGGATATGGGTTCTAGGGGTCCTAGTTCGCGCTCATTTGCAAAAAATTTTTCAAAATTCAAAAGTCGGGATCTCCTCATTAGTGAATTTTTTCTACGAAATATAAATGGTTCACCCTTTATATATATATATATATATATATATATATATATATATATATATATATATATATATATATATATATATATATATATATATATATATATATATATATATATATATATATATATATATATATATATTGAATGTGTGAAATAGTGAAGGTTCTGTGGCGGACCCGCTTAAAACTTATTGAAATTATTGATATCTCGACGTTTCGACAAATGGGCTATATTGCTTATGAAGATCGGAATGAGTGAATTGCAGAAACCAAGTCATTTAATCACCTAACTATAACGGAATGAGTGAATTGCAGAAACCAAGTCATTTAATCACCTAACTATAATAAGCCAAGAAAAATTTCTTTGATTTTAGATGACCGCCAATTTAAAAATAAATGCGTTTAAAAAATAAATGAAACAAGAGTGTATATACAGAATTGTCTATAAATATTTGCAAAAAACTAATAACGAATGTATTTTCGTGTCAAAAATTAAAAACAAACAGCTAAAAATAATGTTAGAGTAGTTATGCCAATCAGGTTGGTTTTATAATCATCTGACTCTAAAGTATCGACTGCATACGCGCCAAAACGTTAACACGTTTTGGAACAAATATCATTGGAAAACGTTTAAAATTCTAGATGCAATAAAAAGAAATAAAATAAAAAAGGTGCCTGTTACAATATATAATTATTATGTCTTCGTGAAATATAAAATTAAACGCATATTCTATCAAAAACTAGAGTACAACCTCGTTTAAAACTGATATCTACATACTACATAAGGGTATTGCTTGCATTTTATCCATCTGATTATGAACTAGAATAGGGAAATGTAATGTTTATAACGTTGTTTTAGTTTTTTTCTAATTTATTAATTTGACGCCTTAATAATAACAGAATACCTACTTATTAGTTACATGATACTAAACATTATGGAATCGCTCAGAGTTATAAACAGTAAATCTCTGCTTTCTCTCTTCGAACTTTATTATGAGAAGGTTGAAACTCGCGCCACATGTTTCGTCGTATTTGATTGGTTCCTCTTACTGTCAGATTTGAAGGAAGGGATGTCAAATTTCTTCTTCGCGGTGTATAATTAAAATGAGTTATGCAGTGATAATATTATAATATGGATCTTTGTAAATTAACAAAGGAATGTAGGTTACTAAGTTACGGCTCACGTTGCTAAGTAATTTATGCGTCACCTAGCAACCTAGGATACACACAATGTAAATTGCTCTTTCATTCATAAATCTTTGTTACTAGGCGATTGGAGTTAATACCTATTGAATAAACACGTTATCTCTCATGGTTCTGAGCCATGCTAATAATTTAAAAATATTCAAGTATTGATACAGTAGCCCCCCACACGGAGATTTCTACAACTACCACTTTGAATCCTGCTCTTAAGACATTTTATTTCCATAGCCCGTATTAGATTCAAGTTCTTTTCCTAAATGTTGCCAATTTTGACGTTTAAATCGCAACTTTGACGTTTTGTGAAAAACCCCAATTTATTCTTGTTTAAATGCCTATAACTTTTTTGTCTTTTGACCTACAGAGCTAAATTTTGGTAGGTAACTTGCTTATAATGATATAAACCCGCGTACAAAATGTGGTTGCCCTTACTTTGTTAATTTTGGAGATATAATTTTTTTTCGAAAGAAAACACAAAATTTTTCGGGAATTAGTCGGATTTTCCTGGATAACAAACATATCCAAGCCACTTGCAAAAGGAAGGTACTCACCAATTTTGACGTTTAAAATCGCGATTTTGACGTTTTGAAGAGAACCCAAATTTATTTTTCTTTGAATGCCTGTAACTTTTTTGTCATTCAACCTACGGAGCTAAATTTTGGTAAGTGACTTTCCTCTAATGATATAAACCCTCGTATGAAATTTGGTTGCCCGTACTTTGTTAATTTTGGAGATATAAATTTTTTTCGATTTTTTTCGAAAGAAAACACAAAATTTTCCGGGAAAACCTCGGCGGATTTTCCTGAATAACGAACTTATCCAAGCGACTTGCAAAAGGAAGGTATGTACCAAATTTTATCAAAATCGGTCCATTATTTTTTAAGTTATAGGTGTGACATATATATATATATATATATATATATATATATATATATATATATATATATATATATATATATATATATATATATATATATATATATATATATATATATATATATCATATAAAGTCTGAAACTGACCTCGGATTTGGGTTCCGGGGGTCCTAAATAGCGCTCATTTGAAGAAATTTTTTCAAAATTCGAAAGTCGAGATCTCCCCATTAGTGAATTTTTTCTACGAAAATTCACTAAAAAGACATTTGAAATTAAAAACATTTTAATGAAAATTCGCTACTATAACGCACTTGCTGCGTCCAGACTTTTTATTACCATCGTCGTAGCTAGGAACTATGACGCCCAAGACAAGCTTCATAATCATAAGCATAATTTTCTTTGTGAAAATTCGCTAATAAAGGCAGAATGCTGACAACAGTTGTCAAAGGTGACTGAACAAGAGAAATTGTTCTGCGGACCAAAGAAAATATAAAATGTGTAGCTAGTCAAAATGTATGACCTATGACCTTTTTGTCAATGTAACCACAGAACACTCCCTATAGAAGTTTCACCTAAATTGAGCTAACCTGGACTTTATTAGGGCGCTAGTTCGGACATCGCATATAGTAGATGTCGCTAGTAGTGCTACAATTCTACTGAACAAGCTGTTCAGTGCGCCATTTTATCATACATTCAAAATTCAAATGTTTTTAATGCAAAAAGTGTTTGTTCGCTTCTAGTTCTTTCATTGTATAATTATAATACAAGTTTGTTGCTAAACGTTTCTTTTAATTAAGTTTTACCCATATTAACTTTTAGTGGATACTTTACAGTCTTTTCATTGTTCGTCGGTTTTGTGTTTTAGAGGTGTGTTTTTTTTTGTGAATCAAAATATGATCGTTATCATAAGCTTTTTTGTTTAAGCAATCATGTAATTTCAATTCTATTTTCGGTTTTCTTATCAAAAAAGCAAGGTGCTTTCATAGTTCAAGGTGTTTTGGTGAAACATAATTACAACTGTTTTAGTTTTCAGGCAAGTTTAGAACGTTTTAGTAGTTCATAGGTTATAAGTAAATAACGTTTTCTTACAGAAGCTTTTTGGATATAAATATGATACCAACCAAGAAAACGATTTATTGTTAATTGTGTTCCGGGGTGCTTGGAATTATTTAAAAGACATCGTTTTTCGTTGAAATCATCTGAAGACCATTTTGATGACTGGGTGAAAGCTGTACAAAACCCAAAGATGATTGGTTTATATCCACAAGCCATTTACGATAGATTTTATATTTGTGATCGTCATTTCGTTGATGAGGATAAAGTACCTAAAATGAGAAGAGGCCTAAAAAGAACTGCTGTTCCCATATTACATCTTCCTTTGAGTAAGTATTCATATATTTTAAAGTGCAAATATAAGTTTCTATTTCTATTTATACATCTCAGAAGTAAACAATGGATCGGGTGGATTCGGAAGGCGACCAGAAAGCCTGATAGTGTACACTGTTGTCAGATGAATCTTACCAAGTGTCATTTTAAATACAGAACGAGATTAAAGGGTGCACAAATGTTTTTCTAATAAATGACAATATTACGTCATTTATATATACCCTAAAAGAAGGAAAAACCAACCTTGCCATACATTGCGGTCATGTGAGAATATGAATGGAATAGTGTACAAGCACCAGACTGCTGTAATATACCTACCTATCGATTAGGAATGGCAATATATACTTCATCTTACTTTCAGAATTAAAATTGTTTTTAAATAAATGTAATAGGAATACTGTTCTAGGTTTTTAAATAAATGTAATAGTAATACTGTTCTAATAAAACACAAGTGTATTTTATCTTGTTTGATTTTTCATTAATCATATCGATAGTAAAAATTGAAGCTGCAAGTGTTAAAAACAGGCATATGTGTGTTATTAAAACATAACTTGTTTTGCTTTCACTATAAAAATCATTAAAAAAATTATTTGGCTAATTTAAGCTCTTCACTGGCAGTGGTATAAAATTAATAAGAATTTATTTGGATTTGCTAACTAAAAATGAAATCAAATTTCCCGCGTGTGACTAAAATTCATCGCACCCGCCAGAGGCGCTGCAATATTGTTTAAAACGTCAGCATTGGCGTTTCCCTTCTATAGGGGGTGTTCTGTCAATGTAACTTTGACACGAGAGAAAACGCGAACAAGTGCCCAAATTTTCAGCAGAATGATATCATGCACGATGTCTTATCACAAATAACTCTTTTTATAACGTCAGTCTACTGTTTTATAAAATTTTATGAACATTGTAAGAAGGACTTAATACATTTCGCACTGTTTACATTTGGCATTAACGCTGCATCTGCTGCGTTCAGGCTTTTAAATAACGGTGAGTCGTTAATTTGCTATCATTAAAATTAAATGCTTTTCACAGTATATAAGGGAGAGTGGGGAATTGTGCGCACTTAAGCGAAAATCGTTATAGCACTGATAACATTGTAAATAATTTAAATGTATATCCAAAAACGGAAGCGTTATTTACGTTACTTTCAGCATGTCAATCAGTTTTAGGAAAAAATTATGTATTTGAAGCACAATATTGCTGACAGTGCAAAAGTGCTCTGGCGCACAATTCCCCACCCTTGCGGGTAATGATGCGTACATGTTGAGGAATGGTGCGCATTGAAAGTACCTATAGCCAAATAAAATCAACCCTGACTTTGAAAACATCTATTGAAATTGTTGAACAAAGAAAAAAATATTACAATAACTCATAATTTGAGCATAAGTCACATATATAATTTTTCGGCGTATTTGAGCCAGTACACTCAGCATGATTTCAAGTTGAACAAAGGACACATCTGTACCATAATTCTCCTTGTTTGCCAAATTCTCCGCAAATACCACAAAGTTAGTTCGCTTTCGCTGGCTGATTCAAAGGTGGCGGTATGAAGCTTAGCCCAACATCATCTTTGACGTCATCCAATTCGTCGTTACAAATATCCGACATATCTTCTGATGAATCAGATGATTCAGGCACTGGTGGTCTTTTTTGTTTGATTTTCAATTTCTTTGAAGTCGATGGAAATGAAAATTCATCATCAAAACATTTACGAATGACTCCTTTATTATTCTTGTCTCTCAATTTCTCTTTGGTTTTGATTGTCTTCTCGTTGTTTCTTTTTTACCTCAGACTCTTCTAGTTTTGTTCTTATGGGAGTGCTCGTAAATATTTCTGATTTCTGCTTGTTCCTAGATTTTCTTTTCGTTGCCTGGTTAACCTTAGCTTTTGGTATTGGAACCACAGCAAAGAAAGAATTATGGTTAGACGTAGATGGCTGAGGGCTTGGATCTCTCCGATGTTGTAGATCTGGGTGATTATATAGTAGAGTGACTGCATCCTCTTGGCTGGATGAAGTTCCAAGTTCAAGTGTTGCTTCTACTGTAAGTTCTGCTACATACTGGCTAGGTTCAAAATCAGCATCGGTAAATTTGTCGGGGTTTAATGGAAATATTCCAGCTGCCCGAAACCCAGAAACTGCTTTTTCCATTGTAGCCACTTTCATGAAGGCTTTATTCAAAAGTTCGGATACATCATATTCAGTTATTTTCTCATGTCCGGTATTTGATAAGTAGAGATCATATTTCCTGCATAGTGCATTTTTCAGGGGACTAAAAAATGTCAGATCCAGAGGCTGAAGGTGATCAGATGTGTGTGGAAGAAGCGAGACCATGTGAATGTTATTTTCTTTGCAGAAATCATAAGCTGCACTTGATATGTGGCTAGAATGATTATCCAGGACCAGAATGACAAGATCAGTAACAGAAGGCTTGACATGCCTCTGAAAGTGGCCCAGCCACTGAATAAAAAGTTCAGAATTGATCCAACCGTTAGAACATCTATATAATGCCTCAATTGGACCATTTTTCTCAAGAGTTTTCGGCATCATTTTTCTAGGATATATCATCATGGGAGCGATGTAGTTCCCAGCCGCATTCATACAAAATACAGCTGTTATTGTCCTTCCTCTTTCGCCGGAAATTGCAGCTCCTACTTTTTAGATCCCTTACGGCCATAAACTTTAGGGCACTTGTTCTGTACCGTGGTGATGCCTGTCTCATCTATGTTGTAAACACTTTTCGGTTCAGACTTAAATCTTTCCATGAGAGTTTGAAGGTTCCAAAAAAATAATTAGGTTGAGTCCTTATTAAAAGATGCAATCCTATTCAAACTGGTTTCCTTAGGCTGCCGTAGCTTTATGTCAGGTGATCTCCTTAAAAATACATATAGCCAGTCCTTCCCAGCTAATCCCTTCTCATTGTCGAATTTATGGGCAATCTTATGCTGTTCGGCATATCGAAAAGCTAGTCGTCTAAGACACCTGGGTGTAAGGCCATAAAATAGTTTGGCTAGCGTTAAAATGTACTCTCTCAACTCGCATTCTATTTGTTTTGAAAACATTGGCTTGCAACCCAAACAAAGTGGCTTTGGCTGATCTTTTGACAGTTTTTTCCTGAGTGTAGATTCAGGAATATTGAAGGCCCTTCCTGCGTCCCTTATTTTTCTGCCGTCATTTCTTATTGCAAATAACGCGTCTCGTAAATTTTCTGCCGTACATGACAGAATAGTAGTTTGCCTTATATAATTTCTCGGCATCTGAAGAAAAATAGTTAAAATTAGATTGCATGTGGGGGAATGGTGCGCATTAGCGCGCATCATTACCCCTTCAGATATTGACTGACAATATTTAATACAGTTAGCAAACTACTTAACCTAACTATGTAAGACAAGCATCAATAGATGCACAAGATCGTACTCTTCAATGAAATAAATATATCTTATAGATTAGGAAAAAGAAAAGGACCCGCCGTCTTATTTTCCGATATCAGAAATTTACAAGAACTAATATTGTTCCTAAACGTCAAAATGTTTCGGGTTGACATCTTTGGGTGATGAATAAAAGGCATTTTCTTTCCAAACAAATATTTTATTCCTAGTCCCGACGCGTTTCGACCCTTTTTAACAGGTCATCCTCAGGGGAATCTAGAATGTACAAAAGGCTTGTCAGAAAAACTGTGTTTTCCGGTAGGCTACTTCTGCGAGGGTACAACACAGGAATACAAGATAAAAATGAGGTAACAACAGCTAACCCCAACACTAAGTTAAGACGCTTCTGTTGTTGTCTTCAGCTTGAACTTAAATTTTGGAGAATTTTAAGCTTTTATCAGTTTCAGAATTAGACTTATTGTAATTTTAAACAAAATCTCAAGACAAATTAGCTTTTCTTGCAGTTCAATTTGACTTTTAGTTGTTTTCCTTTTTATTGCATGTACTAGTTTATGACTGTTTACCTGTAATCTTTTATAGGTTTGTATCTTGACATTTTAACGATTAACTTTTGACTTAGTGTTGGGGTTAGCTGTTGTTACCTCATTTTTATCTTGTATTCCTGTATTGTACCCTCGCAGAAGTAGCCTACCGGAAAACTCAGTTTTTCTGACAAGCCTTTTGTAAATTCTAGATTCCCCTGAGGATGACCTGTTAAAAAGGGTCGAAACACGTCGGGACAAGGAATAAAATATTTGTTTGGAAAGAAAAGGCCTTTTATTCATCACCCAAAGAAGTTTACAAGAACTGGTTGGATCTCAAATAAACAAGGCTTGTTCCGTGCAAACGTAGACAAGTGGTGTGAATAATGGCGTCGGTGAGTCACAGTAGGCAGGAGAGAGGGCAGCACTAGTCGGTTGCGCTTGAAAGGCCACGGAGTATGAAAAAATTTGATGTGCACCATTACCCGACGCATACGATTCCCCCACTCTCCCTTAATCAGCTTTTGCCTTAAAAGATAAATTAAGTTTCTTCAAAGGTCTACGGAAAAGACGCCCATTATCGTCTCTTTTATTCCATTTATTCTTAAAAATGTAATTAAGGAAATACGTTGAAGGAAAAGACAGCAAGGTTCAGAATAAATAAACAAAGATTTCATTACATAAGAATCGCTGATTAGGTTCGTATCGCTGAATGAGAATAAAAATTTAAATATGTACATAGATACAGAGGTAATCAGACTCCGTCCCTCTTATTTATTTATATTTTAACCACTTATGTCAATTTGCTTTCTCTTCTTGATTATTTGGCACCTGTTGGCATTTCTGATTACCTGACAATTGTCTGCAATCTACAAATACCTTGCAAACTAGGAAGAACTCTACAGCAAAAAACAGAGGAGAATTGTAGACTTTGATGAAGTAAATAGTCATATTGCATGTATGAAGTGGTCGACCAACATAGAGGACATGAGTGTGGAGGAACAGTGGAAATTTAAACACTACGATTGATCGTTTCAGCAGGTCTATAGTTATTTTTTCTGATCCGCTTAAACCGTGGCTAAGGAGTGGCGAGATAAGGCTTATAGATTTCAAAAATACTCTCTGGCGTAGATATAAACGCTCACCAACACCACAAGACTACGCGGTGCACAGATATTTTTCAAATCATTATTCGACAAGCAAAATCTAAATATGAACGCAATCTTATATTATCTAAGTACGGCAAGAACTTTTACCAATATTTTTTCTTTTTCTTCTTCTCTTACCGTGCCTCTGGTATGGGATGACACTGGGGAGCTTGCAGCTGGAGATTCTGAGAATGCAACGCTTTTCTACAAACTATATCTCAGAGCTACTGGAGGCACTGCACTTATTATATATGCCACGCAATATGTTTTCACTGGATGAGGTTCAGATAACACCGTCTGCAGTATTTTAGGACTGTCAGAAGGGAGTTTAAGAAGGAATTACGACGGAGTAAACGAGCTGGTTGGCGCGTGTACTGCGGGGAAGTCAATTCCCTGCCGGACGCAGCCAGGCCGGTAAGGGTACTCAAGCAGGAGTAAGGTAGTAATGTAGGATCCTTAAGGAAACCGGGCGGGAGCTGGACAAGCACCGGTGAGGAGACCCTGCGTCATCTCGCCGAAGTTCACCTTGCGGGCGATGGAGCCGGCACGGGGGCTGCCGACCTGGGCCGGTCGACGGTCCCGAATGCGGGCTGGCAGCTGGCGGAGGGGGTGGTCACAGATGGCTCTATAACCTGGGCGGTGAGCGAGTTCGCTCCATTTAAGTCCGCAGGCTGTGGTGGGATTTTTTCCGGCCCTGCTCCAGAGGGGCCTGGATATACTGCTTCCCAACATAAGGGATGTTTTCCGGGCCAGCCTGGCGTGGGGATACGTCCCTAAGGCCTGGGGCCGGGTAAGGGGTGTCTTGATTCCCAGACTGGGAAGGGAGGACTACACGCTGGTCAAGGCGTACAGGCTAATCATCCTAACACCCTTCCTACTTAAGGCATTGGAAAAGATAGTAGATAGGTTTATGTTGGGAGGGGTCCTCAAGGATCACCCCTTCCATAAAAGTCAGCACGCGTACCAGCGGGGGAAATCGACGGAGACGGCGCTCTACGCTGTGGCGCGGAAGGTGGAAAGGGCCCTACACTACGGATAGAGCACATTAGCTGTGTTCTTTCAGGAAGCCTTTGATAAGGCGAGGACGGATACGGTCTGTACCGCCCTACAGAATAGGGGAACGCCGAAGTCCCTAATAAGCTGGGTGGCGAGCATGCTGGAGGACAGGTGAGCTTCGCAGACCTTGAGGGGCCGGGGGCTGGACGTTGCGATGACGGACTGCTGCCCTCACGGTAGCTGCCTTTCGCATCATCTATGGTGTCTGGTCATGGACGGTCTCTTGGAGCGGTTCCCTGAGAATGGCTTTTACGCCCAGGCGTACGCTCATAATGGGCTGGTCTTAGTCCCGGCAAATTCCTCGGCATCGTCTGTGAGTGCATGCAAGCTGCCTGTAGAATAATAGAAAGGTGGTGTGGTGAGCTGGGACTCTCCGTAAACCCAGCGAAGACAGAGATGATCCTATTCACCAAGAAGAGGAATGTAGAGTGGTTCAGGGCGCTCGTGATGTTTGGAAAGCCTTTAGCTTTAGTGCGGGAGGTTAAATATCTGGGGGTGATCCTGGACTCCAAACTAACATGGGGTTCGCAAAACGAGTAGTGAGGAAGGCAGTAGCTATCCTCTGGCAGCTGCGTAGAGTGATAGGGAGGACCTGGGGATTTAATCCTCGGATCATTCATTGAATTTACACTGCGATCGTCAGGCCGAGAATCCTCTACGGGGCGTTGGTCTGGTGATGTGGTGTGAAACAAACTACCAGCAGGAAGCTGGCCAAACTCCAAAGGCTAGCAATCCTGGGTATCACAGGCGCTATGAGGACGACACCCTCAGCCGCGCTAGACGTCTTGTTGATGCTGCCACCGCTTCCCATCTGTATCAGAAGAGAGGCTATGGCGTCGCATCTTAGAATGCGAGACTTTGGAAACTGGTGGGGAGAGGGAGCAGTAATAGGGCATGCAAGAGTCGCCAAGGAGGTGGAAAAGGAAATTCCGATTTCCGCCATCAAGGCACGGTATGCCGAGGACAATATTCGGTTGACTAGGCCATATACCCTCAGGATCCCCAGTAGGGATCAGTGGAGGGAAAATCAGGTTGCATTCCAGCCCGCAAGCCTGGTCTATTTCACCGACGAATCGCGGCTGGAGGATCAACAATCATCCGGGGCAGGAATATATATCGAGGGCCTGGGGGTGCGCGAGAGTTATGCTCTCGGCGCATATACCACGGCATTCGAAACAGAGGTGTACGCTATCCTGTCTGTGGCCAATAGAAAGGATGTGAGGAGGAGCCCCGAGAAATGTGTGTACATTTGCTTGGATATCCAGGCGATCCTCTGGGCAGTCTGCGCGGCCAGAATCAGGTCAGCATTGGTTCAGGAGTGCGCTGACGCCCTCAAAGGACTAGCCAGGACAAAGGAGGAGCAACTGGTGTGGGTTCCGAGACATTGTGGCGTAGCAGGGACTGAGGTGGCGAATAATCTCGCAATGCTTGGTTCCCGGCGGTCGTTCTGTGGCCCGGAGCCTGCGACAGGCATAAGTAGGAAGACTGTCTCTGTCGCCTTAGACAGGTGGACTGAGAAAGCAATGGAGAGGCACTGGGGGTCGGTTGGCGGCTGTAGGCAGGCGAGGGACTTCGTGGAGAGGCCGGACAGAAATAAAGCTGCCTGGCTACTCGGTAGGAGTCGACCTACGCTTCGCCGCATCCTTGGGGTGCTGACAGGCCACTGCGCCCTTAGAAGACACCTCACATTGATAGGCGTAGAGAAGGATCTCATTTGCCAGGAATGCGGCGAGGATGAAGAAACGTCCTACCATTACCTGTGTGAATGCGAGGATTTTGGGAGTCTTCGAGCTGAAATGTTCGGATCGAGGACTCTGCAGAGGAATCAGGTAAGTACCGTCCAATTGAAGACCGTCACGGCATTCATTTCGAGGTCGAGGCGGTTTGGCGACGGAACCGAGGAGGAGTAGAGCATGGTTGCTGGAGTTGGCAAAAAGGGCCCATTGTGGCCTACTTTCTTGGCGTTGGCCTCCCCACCACTGCTACTACTACTACAGTAGTTGCTAAACTCACATTACTTAAGAATACATCACCCGGTTCTGGACAGTTTCCACCGTTTCTTCTCAAAAAGTGTGCTGTTTCAGTTTGTATTCCACTTGCACTAATAATGCAGTTGTCCATTGATACCGGGATTTCACCTACTATCTGGAAGTCAGCTAACGTTAAGGCGATCCATAAGAGAGGTAACATGCTCGACAGGGAAAATTATCGCCAGATAAGTCTGACTCCAGGTGAGATAAAAATTCTTGAAAAAAATATTGTTGAGATTATGATTGAATTTCCCTTCCGACATGGCATTATTCGTGCTGAGCAGCATGGATTTATCCCTGGCAGATCAACCACAACCAACTTGCTATTATGTCTAAATGACTGGACTAAGAGATTTGACTTGGGCCAACCCACAGATGCCATTTATCTCAATTTCCATAAATGTTATTAGAACATTCCGAAACAAATATTCTGAAAAAAGAATGTTCTCACATTGTGAGAACATTCTGAGAACCTCTTGTGCCGTATGGGCATATGGTAATGGAAGACCGTCGGATAAAACTGAGTAAAATATCAAATACATTGGGCATTTCAAATAGTAAAGGCAACAAAGGTTTATCAAAGTTTATCAAATATTGTTTTATATACGTCAAGCACATTTCGGGCAAAACTATTTATATTATGTCAAATAATATATGTACAGGGTGGCCAATTAAGCCAGGTAAGCGGCTGTATCTCGGAAACCGTTCATCATATAGCTTTTGGAAAAAAATATCTTTAGTAAATGTGGCCAAGAAAAATCGTTGGAAATTATTTTCAAGTTCGTCAGATGCCCGCTAGGGGGCGTAACACCAAGAGGAAATGGAAAAAATAGCATATCTCAGTAATATGTCCAAATAGACTGTATCGAAAATACCCGAAAATAAATTTCGTGTGTATCACCAACAATTTCTGTTTAAACTATTTTTCTCTAACTCTTCAGATAAAGTGGTGGGGGTAAGGCAAACATTGATTGAGAAAAAATGCAATATCTCGGGATCGCCTCATTGGAAAATATTGAACTAAGTGTCATTTAAAAGACTATTTCTTTCTCTATCAACTGCATTGCAAGTCGTGTCTTTGTTATTGTTACTGTAATCACTAGATGGCGCTTTTTAAAAATTTAACACATTTTATGATTTTTCTCAAGAAACCTAAATACATTAATATAAATATTACTACATAGATAGAAAGAGGACTAAAGGCCAAAGCAAGTGGTGAAAATTCCAAATCTCTATATTTTGTTTAACCGGAGATATTAATGAAAAACTGATACTGAAACCTAAAACAAAATATTTCATTATCTCTGTATGTAATTCTAAAAGATAAGCACTCTAGTGTCTCCTTAAATGCTCAAAGTGTCTGCCGTCACGTTATACACACTGCAGGAGCCTATTTCTGGTAGAAAAAACGACAGCTTCCACTTCCGCTGTTGACAGACTACGAATTGCATTTCGGACTCTATTCTTCATATCTTCCTTGCTTGTAGGCTTTGTTTGGAAGACAAGGTCTTTTATTAGCCCCCACAAATAAAGGTCTAAGCATGTTAAGTCAGGTGACCTCGCTGGCCAGGGAAATATGCTTCCTCTTCCTATCCATCGGCCTGGATACGTCTCATCGAGATGTTCTCTCACATTAATTGAAAAATGTGCTGGACAACCATCGAGCTGCAGAAACACATTTTGCCTGGTTTCAAGGGGCACATCTTCCAATAAAACTGGCAAATCATTTCTTAGAAACTCCAAGAAGAGGTTACCAGTAAGAGACTGGTCAAAGAAATAGGGTCAAATAATTGTACCTCCTATTACTCCACACCATACATTAAGACTCCAACGTCCTTGATGTTGAACTTCTCGCATCCAGTGGGAGTTCTCAGTAGACCAATAATGCATATTATGCAAATTCACATTACCGTCGCTATGAAAAGTAGCCTCGTCCGTCCAAAGAACTTGCGTTAAAAAATTAGGATTTTCATTGATCATGTCTAAAAGCCAATGGCAATGGTCCAGCCTCCGATCATAATCCTGCTCATTCAGCGCTTGATTGAAAACAATATGATAAGGGTGTAGTCTAAAAATCAAAATAAGTATCATTATATATTCAAAAGGACATTGTAATAAAAATATGTTTATCTGCTGACATAATAGACGCATTATGTTATCGGATTTAAGTAACATAAAGCTGTTCATTATACCACAAGGGGCGTTCACTTAAGCTAGACAGTTACGTCATCAACAATTCATAAAGCTTAACTGTTACTACGTTGAATGTTGAACAGTTGCGGTAATTTCAATGTTGTCAATATACTTTGAGTAAAATAGTACTTATATACCGAAAATCAACTCAATTCGAGAAAACGTACTTGTTATTGATATGCGAAGATTTTGGTGGTTGATGACGTAACTGTCTAGCTTGGGTAAACAGCCCATAGTGCGATAATGAGATTCACTATAGTACTACTGCTACTACAACGAGAAATAAAACATGAATCTTTGGCTAACTAATTCAATAATAAAGACAAACAAACGTTACATTCACCCCAATGAAATTAAGTAAACAAATGTCAGTTTCATCGTATTGCAAATAAAATCCAAACCTTTTAAGGGTCTTAAGTTTTAATGAATGCCAGCAGATAAAGTTTTGTATCTTACTCGGATCATAAATGATCATTATGGTAACATGTGTTACCATATCATAATTTATACGACTGTCGTCTGATCATTTTCACAGCCGTCATTATGATCCCTGTGAGATAAATAACAATAACTATTTTGAATTTCAAGATATAATAAGCTTACCTATACTCTTTTTAAATAGTTTGGATGGTGGTCCGTGATATTCCCAAGTCAAGATGCAATGTTCTTGTGCTAACATGAGGATTAAATTCTATATATGCCAAAACATTGATAATATTTTCTTCCGTTCTGGCAAAACGGCGCCTCCGCAGCACCGGTCCCCTTAAGCTTCCAGTTTTACGTAAGTTTTGCACCAAGCGAGGAAAAACTACTTTATTGTAATGGTGGCGATTCGGATACCGCATTGCATACACTCTTTCAGCAACTGCCGCATTTTGAAAGCACTCAAAGTAAGCACCAATCATATCAACGGCTTCATCATTTGTAAACAACATTTTTTATATTTAAATTATACACGAAAGAACTCAGAGTAACTAATTTGACGTTTCCTTAAAGTTTTGTCTTTTTTCCAAAGCCTACCTATTTCAGTTTTAGAGTATAATTATTGGACCGAACGAATAAGTTATAATTGCGTTAGGAATGCGTAAATAAGTCTTATTTTTAACAAAAAACTATATTTGCAAATTAATAAATTTCTGTTTTAAATCTTTAAATTAGTCAATGCTGAAAGTGTTTTGTTTAAATTCCAGTTTTATCAGTTTTTCATTAATATCTCCGGCTAAACAAAAGATAGAGACTTGGGATTTTCACCACTTGCTTTGATCTTTAGTCCTCTTTCTATCTATGTAGTAATATTTATATCATTGTATTTAGGTTTCTTGAGAAAAATCATAAAATGCATTAACTTTTTAAAAAGCGCCATCTAGTGACTACAGTAACAATAACAAAGACATGGCTTGCAATGCAGTTGATAGGGCAAGAAATACTCTTTTAAATGACACTAATTTCAATATTTTCTAATGAGGCGATCCCGAGATATTGCATTTTTTCCTAATCAATGTTTGCCTTACCCCCACCACTTTATCTGAAGAGTTAGAGAAAAATAGTTTAAACAGAAACTGTTGGTGATATATACGAAATTTATTTGCAGGTATTTTCAATACAGTCTATCTGGACATATTACTGAGATATCCTATTTTTTCCATTTACTCTTGGTGTTACGCCCCCTAGCGGGCATCTGACGAACTTGAAAATAATTTCCAACGATTTCTCTTGGCCCCATTTACTAAAGATATTTTTCCACAAAGCTCTATGGTAAACGGTTTCCGAGATATAGCCGCTTACCTCGCTTAATTGGCCACCCGGTACAAGTCTGACTTCTTTACATGGACATGATGTATATACCAATAAAGCACAATAATAATATATTTTCGAAGGTACCATCATTTCTCGAAAGAAATTTTGGATTTTCCACGAAAAGCCGACCTTATTAGGATGGTTAATGAACTTCCAAGTCATTTACGAATGAAAGATACGTAACAAGTTTGATCCAAATTTGTTAATTTTGTAAGTTATCGCTCGAATTAATAAATAATTTAACTAACTTTGAAAATAGGTTCTACTGGCAGTAATTTGCGATTATTTGAACCCTTGAAAATCATGATCTCTGTTAGCAAATTTTTTCTTCCGAAATTCTCTAACAAACTGAATATTTCCTTTGTTTTAGTTCTTCAACTTTCACCACCTGGAGGTCGTGAACTTGGTCCCTCACCAAGCACCCATGTTGCGACATCTATCATGTCTTTTGAAGATCACCGACTATATGGATAGGCTGCTTTTGATCTTTTAAATGGTCGACAACGTATTTTTGATACATGATCAACAAAATACAAGATCAATTCGAAACCGTAAGTAAAATATTGAGTTAGATTGTAGCGACCATTAGATAAGTATGCCTACATTTCCTTGCTAATTTCTTGCGATTAAAATAAAACTGTTATCACGAAACCATATGTAAGATTACAACGCCAATGTTGGAAGAAACCTGTAACAAATAGCAGAATTACCCACAACAATCATAATAATAATAATACGCTAGATAAGTATTTTGACAACGAAGTCGTCTTCATCAGTACCTGTCGAAAACTTAAGTAACAGCGACACCTTCTGATGAAGACAACGTCGTTCTCCAAATACGTAGCTAGCGTACAAATCTGTGTTATTATTCTAGGGTTTGCAGTTTTTAATAACATATATCACTGGCAGGTCCGTATTTAAGAATATGTGTTAAATAATGAAATTACACTAGAACGTTTATTTTTCAGCTATAAGTACAAAGTTAGGTAATAGAGAACAAATGTCAATTTATTATTTTTAATGAATTTTCGTTAAGAAAATTCACTAATAGAGGTGAGGCTTTCGGAAAATTTCTTCAAATTGGATGAGTTCGTTCATCAAATCTTAACGGCCATTTTTTCTTAATCAAAAATTAAAAAATATTTTTTAAAACGCAATATCTCTCAAATTGTCTAAGTAATTGAAACACATAGACAGACGTGGTTGTGTACCAATTTTCAAGTCGTTTGATCGAAGGAAAATAAAGTTATTCGAAATTAATAATAAAATAATCCTCGACATCACTTCAGATTCTGTAATGCAATATCTAAAATGTTAGACAAAGACAGGTGTTATTTGTACTGCTATGCTATTAAAATAAATCGTATATAAAAATCTGAACAATGAAAGTTATTGCAAGATGTCAGATTGGAGAACAATGTGAGAGATACGACAGGGACGCCATCTCGGTGCAGGACCAGGTAGTATGTTGTCACGGCAGCTCTTGTTTACAGAACATTTTATGGGGGGGTCTCGTATTTGGCTAAGGCCTAAGCCATTGGCACAGTTTGACACTAATATAAAATTTGATAGTTAGAGCTGTGTTCAATGTATAACCAACTAACAATTTTGTAAATTGTCAGATTGGACCATTTCTTTCCTAATACCGGGACAAAGTTTGCGTCGAAAAGCGCTAAATTTTAGTATGCGAATGTATGTAATAAATAAAAATTCAATGAAAGTGATTCAATTTGTTTAAAAGCAATCTATAACGACGTTTCATTATGTATAAATATTAATCTTTCTATTCTTCACGTTCACGGTATTTAAAATTAAAAGGCATCTCTCTCTCTCCCTTTCTCTCTCCTAGTTTAATCTGGCCACACGTGGCTGTTTGGCACAACAACTAATACAGTAAGTACTTATAATATCTAGGTAGGTACTACAAAGTGCATATATCCCTAGTTAAAATTACATAAACAAATGTTAAGTTAAATTATAAAAAATTTAATTTTACAATTTTCTATTGTTTATATTTATATCAATTTCAAAAAGTATGGATACAGCCATAGTAAATAAGTGTTGAAAAGAGTTTAAGTGCGTTATGGTAGCGAATTTTCCTAAAAATATTTCAAATGGTGGTAACCCTATTTCCCATTAAACTAGAAACTTTTAAGTTTTAATACATAGTAAAACCTATATAACAGCAGCGTGGATACTAAATTTTAAAAAATAACACACTGAGCTTCACAGATAATTACAAATTTGTTTTAAAAAACCGTTTTTGTTATTTTGTTTGCAGAAACTTGTTCGATTGAGTTGATTAAAACCGATCATTCAAGCGATTAATATGGAAAAATATTTACCTGCCACATATAATTTCATAGATGCATTCCGTTTGTAAATAAAAATTAAATTTTCGGTAAATTTGCAGATTAGCACATGGGGGGTGTTTAGAAAAATCTTTTCAGAAATATGCTTAGAACCCCTTCTGGATGCTCAAAGCATAAGAAGAATTCCCTGCAATCAGCCCACAAGAAAGTTACGGGACCAAGAGTGAATAGGGGTGCTGGGCGGAGAAGAATATAAAAAGGAACGGTGAGCGGAAAGTCCGAAAAAACAGCTTAGTTGGACCTCGTTAAGTTGTCTTTATCCGATTTTGCAGATATACCTCCTTAAAATTCTGTCTATCCCGCCCAGAACTCCTATATACTCACCGCAGGTCCCGTAACTTTCTTGCGGGTTTTTCCGAAGAAACGTTTCCTGTTTACATTGTTCTTGTTTATGCATTGACGGTGGTTGTAGGCACGAAGAAGGGGAAGGGAAACCCCTGGGACAAAGCAGCGGACCAATATTTTCAATTTATGTTCAAATTGTTACCCAATTTCATTTGTTTAAAATATTTTTTCAAAAATGAAATTTAAGTTGCCTTGTTCGTCAGTTTTACATAGAGAGGTACAATATTTCATCATTTTCAAAAAGTGTGGATACAGCAACAGTAAATAAGCGTTGAAAAAGGTCTGGGTCCAGCAAACACATTATGGTACAGAATTTTTGTATAAATATTTAAAATCCGATAACTCAATTTCCTATTAAGCTAGAATCTTCAATCTTCAACCATAGTAACACCTATGTAAAGGCAGCGTAGCTACTAAATTAAAGAAAAATAACATAATGAGCTTTGCGAATAATTACAAGTTAGTTTAAAAAAAACCCTTTTTGTTGTTTTGTTTGCAAAAACTAGTTCGATTGGGTTGACTAAAACAAAACCATCCAAGCAATTAAGAGGAAAATACTTGCCAAACGTATCATTTGACAGGTACATTCCCTTTGTAAATAATTAATTTTTTTCTAGAAAACTTTTGTGACTAATGAAATTTGCAACACAATTTGACTTGAAAAACGTTTGTAACTTTAATGAAATTACTTACACCATTTTTTAAAGGCAGTTGCAGTACTTACATATTATATCTAAGACCAAATTTCAATTTTTCAGCTCCATATAATATATATATTTTTTAAATAATCGCTAACTGGGACTCTAAAACCGATCTCCAAGGTTCATTTAAATTTAAGAAATTAGTTTTCATAATATATCTCACTAATAGTGTACAATTCTTATGAAAATTCACTACTATAACGCACTTGCTGCGTCCCGAGCCTGTTTAGTCTAACTTTTTGCAGCTTTCTTCAGACTGAAGCCTTTGAAAAGCTACCCTTAATTAATAAAATAAAACTAAGAAATGATTATATTTACCACCGGATATAAGTGACTAAGTAAAGGGCAATGCAATTAATATTTTAATTGAAATCTTATACCGAGGCTTTAGATAAATACCTGATAGACTTATTGTGGTTTGCATAACAAGAACCAGTTAAGTGTTTACGATTCTCATAATTAGTTAAAAGATAAAATTTAGAGCATGCAAAGCAGCAAGTATCCAATTAGAGATAATCGAGTTATTAAGAACATGATATGAAGTCGAATGGAGACTTGCATTATTACATATATCTCTACCAAATTATATTATAATATTCTAGCTCCATAGAAAATAGAACCTTCTTCAAATAGTCGCTAACTGGAACCTCTAAAACTGGACTCTCAGGTCCATTTAAATTTGAAGAATTAGTTTCAATAATATACCTTACTAATAGTATACAATTCTTATGAATATATATATATATATATATATATATATATATATATATATATATATATATATATATATATATATATATATATATATATATATATAGCTTTTTCCCAATAGAAAAAGTGATTGAGCGCTAATGTGTTAAATGTTTACTCCGATATCTAAGTCAAATTGACCGAATCGAGTAAAGAAAAAGTGCAAGAAACAGTTAGATAGTGAGAACATTGGCAGGAGATCTTAGGTAATTGAGAAGATAAATAAATACCACAGCCACCGTGAGTAAATTGAATTTAAAGTACTGTTTAAAGGTTAGGGGCATTGGAGCATAAGGTTCAAAGTTGAATGCAGTGTCTTTATTGATAAGCTGAAAGAATACAACCGATATTATAATTCAGCCGCCGACGACGTCTGGATAGGCAACACGTTAAACAGCAAAGTGTAAGGAGAGTTGTATAAGATGGGTGACAGTGAAGACTATTCTGCTGATGAGGGAAAACGCAAGGCTTTTCCAATATCTGATATTTTCCAAAGAAGTAAGAAAATGGCACGAACACCAGAAAAAAATATGAAAAGCGAGAATAATAAGTTGGATATAATGTTAAACATGCTAACGGATTTAACAGAGAAGATAACCAAAATAGAAGACAAACAAGATAAAATTATAGCTGAGATGAAAGTGATTAAAGAAGAAAATAAAAACATGAAAATGGAAAATGATCAATTAAGAAAAGAGGTAAAGGATATTAAAAAGAAATTAAATATTCTAGAAGAGGAGAAGAAAAGAAAGAATATAGTTATACAGGGGCTAAAAATGAACACAAACGACGCAAAGAGTTTAAAAGAGAACATGGGTATTTTTTTGAAACAGAATTTAGAAGTAAATGTTGAAATAAAACAAGCTAGGAGACTCAGTGAAAAGGTTTGTCTTGTTGAACTTTATAAAATAGAGGAGAAAATAGAAATTATGAGAAATAGATATAAATTAAAAAATTACAAGGATGAGATTGTGTATATAAATGATGATATGTCGAGGGAAGAGAGAAAAATTCAAAACGAATTGAGAAACGTAGCAAAAGATGAAAGAGCCAAAGGTAGAACTGTCAAGATTGGGTTTAAGAAGTTAATAGTCGAGGGACAGCTTTGGAAATGGGATGAAGAAAATGGCCTGGTTAAACAGGTAGAATATAATAGTGGTACGCATGAGACAAAAAATTAGGCAAGAATGAGTGGAAAAAGAGAACTGAGCAGGCGAGGAAAAGGGCTACGTATACGGAAAAAGATGTTGGCATGTCAATAAGGGCTAGGGAGTTGTATAGGGACACGAGAGGAGCAAACGCAAATACCAATAAAGATAAAGAACACAGTAACCAAACAGGGAAATACCAGGTGAAACCGAAAACCGAGTATCTAAATCTGGGTACGTGGAACGTAAGGGGTTTGTATGAAGAGGGTGCTTTGAATAATCTAATTATGGAGGTCAATAAATATAGTATGCAAGTAGTGGCGTTACAGGAAACACACTTGAAAGGAAATGATATACAAAGGGTTGGAAACTATATCCTATTTACAAGTGGTAGTGATATGAGAAGGTATGGAGTCGCATTCTTAATAAGCGAAAAGCTACAAGATAAAGTTAAATGTTTCAAACCAAAGTCAGACAGATTATGTTCCATAAGAATTAAGGCAGAAGATAAGATGATTAGTATTGTAAATATGCATGCTCCAACAGAAGAAAAAGAAGAAGAAGTGAAAGATCAGTACTACGAAGAGCTGGAAAAAACGCTAGAAGATATACCAAAAAATGACGTGATAATTTTGATGGGAGACGCAAATGCAAAGATAGGCAATGAAGACATATATAAGTCAATAACAGGAGGTGAAAGTAAACATACGGCGAGTAATGACAATGGAGTAAGGTTGATATCTTTAGCAATAGAACAGAATATGAAAATAATGAGTACACACTTTAGAAGAAGAGATATACATAAGGGAGCATGGACGATACCGGGACAAAATAAAACAAATCAAATAGATCACTTGTTAATAAAGGAAGAACATGCTTGGCTAATCACCAATGTGAAAACACGTAGGGGTGCGGAAGCTGATTCAGATCACTTCTTGGTAAAGGCTGTTTTAAGATTCCCAGATACGATTAAACAGACACAAAAAAGGAGGGCAGAAACTAGATACAATGTTAATGATCTACGAAAAGAAGAAATAGCCCTCAACTACAAGAAAAGAATAGACAAAGCTTATAGTAGTGATATGTTCCTGAATACAGACGGCATTGAAGAAAAATGGGAAAAGATAGAAAAGACGGTGACTGAGGCAACGAAAGCAACCCTGGAAAAGAGACGAAAACAAATAAAAAAGTACTGGATGAATGAAGAATGTAAAGCCGCACTAAAAAAAAGAGCAGTATTAAGACATCAAATGCTTCAGGCGCAAACGGAGGAAAACCTAGAAAAATATAACGAACAAAGAAAGAGAACAAAAAATATGTGTAGAACCCAGAAACGAAAATTTCTGGAAGACAAAATAAAAAATATTGAATATAAATATCAAAAAAATGAAATACGTAACTTCTACAAAGACGTGAAAGATATAAAAAGAGGCCACCAAAGCAAAGCAGTGTTCTTTAAGGATAAGGAAGGCAATTTGCTTGGAAACGATAAAGACATATGCAGGAGATGGAAAGAACATTTCGAAGAACTGCATAATGATGGAGATGAAGAAGAACTGAAAGAGTGTCATCAAGAGTTTTATGAAGAGGAAGAAGTTACAGAAGATCCAACGAAGCAAGAAATAGAAGAAATTATACAAACAATGAAAAACAACAAGAGTCCAGGTGAAAATGGCATTATGGCCGAAAATTTTAAATACGGAGGGACTACTTTGGTTGCCATGATGTATGAGCTAATAAAAGAAATTTGGAAAACAAAAGAAATGCCAAAAAAATGGAATAAGACCATCATGGTAACTTTATTTAAGAAAGGAGATATAACAGAATGCACCAACTATAGGGGGATAGCGTTACCAGATGTGGCCTACAAAATTTTAGCAACACTAATAAAGAAACGGCTAGAAAAATATATAGAGCCTTTGCTAGGGGAATATCAGGCTGGTTTTCGGAAGGGTAGGTCGACAGTTGACCAGATATGTCTGCTAAAGCAGGTTTTGACAGGCTGTTACGAGTACGAGATTCCAGTACACATGATCTTTGTCGACTTTAAGACCGCCTACGATTCAGTGAAAAGAAGTAAAGTAGTTGATATACTTAGAGAGTTCAGAGTACCCGAGTATATTGTGAAACTGGTAAGAATGACACTGTGTAACACCACGTGCGCAGTAAGGGTAAACGGAAATCTGACAGAAGAGTTTGATGTGAGAAGAGGAGTGAGGCAGGGAGATCCGCTGTCAACGTTACTATTCAATATAGTTCTGGAGAAAGTGATAAGAGAGAGTGGTATAAACAGAACTGGGAGCTTGTTTGACAGGAGTCATCAGTGCCTTGCTTATGCGGATGATATATTGTTACTGGCCAGAAATAGAAAAGAGCTGGAAAGTATCACTAGAAGTTTGGTGGAAGTAGCAGACAGTGTGGGACTTCAAATAAATAAGGACAAGAGCAAGTATATGGCAATTAAAAAGACTAAAGTGACTAATAGTGAACCTTCTACAGTGAAAATGCGAGGGGAGAGAGTCATAGAGTTCGAAGAGGTTAATAATTACATGTACTTAGGTGTATTAGTAGACAATAGATGTGATGAGGAGGTAGAAATTAACCTAAGGATAGCAAAAGCCAACAGATGTGCAGGAGGGCTTAACAGCTTCCTTAGATCAAAGAACATCTCGCGTGCTGCGAAACTCAGAGTATATAGGACTGTGATAAGACCAACCTTGACATATGGTTGTGAAGCATGGACAATGAACCGAAGACTGGAGGACAGAATAGCGATATGGGAGAGAAAGGTACTACGCAGAATCTTCGGAGGCAAGAAAGTAGATGGCATGTGGGAAAGACGTCCAAATGTGGAAGTGTATGAAATGTATGGAGAACCGCCGGTGTCTCAACTGGTTAAGGCACGCAGACTACAGTGGCTGGGACATATAGAACGAATGGGTGTGGAGAGAATGGTGAAGAAGTGTGTCTGGTCAAATCCAGAGGGTAGAAGGAAGAGAGGAAGACCAAGAAAAAGATGGCTTGATGCAGCACAACAAGACTTGCTAGAAAAAGGAGTCCAAAACTGGAAGACGATTGCACTGGATAGGAAGCAATGGAAACGTATTACCAAGCTATGGGCCTAAATGGCCTGTGAATGCTTCATATATATATATATATATATATATATATATATATATATATATATATATATATATATATATATATATATATATATACACTTGCTGCGTCCCGAACATTTTTCTACCTTGTGGTTTTTGTTGCAATCGAGCTAGGTTTATACTCATTTTACTCATTTTTTACTCATTACTCATTTATTAGTGGTCAAAATTATACATTATGTCTTACAAAGAAGCTGTGCTTGTGCTTGTATCAACATAATTTTGTAAAAATCCTCTAATAATCAAACTGTCAAAACAATTTTAGTTAATATCACTACGTATTAACAGGTAATATTATTAGACCATTGGTTCATACGCGAATTGCGAGATCGCAAGAAAACCTGTGCGAAATCGTAATATTATTTCAACTTGACTAATAGGAACTAGTTTCACAATTTGCAAATTTTAAAGAATATTACGATATTGTTTAAAATTAACCAATAGGAATAGGTTTCACTGCGATTTAGCAATTCGCGAGTATATGAACCTCATGATTAGTGATGGGTCGTTATTTAACTGTCAGCTATTTTTAAGCGGTTACCGAGCCGTAACGGTAACTACCAGTTATCGATTTATAAAAATAACGGCTTAAAAAGTAACGCTTTTTACACTAACCTAGAATTCGGAGTCGTGTCTGTTTCAGTTCTACTGCAACTAGGTTCGATGAATAAACATCGGTTTTCATCGGCAACTGTTATTTTACCATTTAACGGGATGAATAGCCTTGAGATTGGGAATGCTCGCTCTCGCTCACAGCTTTAGGGACGTACGATCTTCGGTACAATAAAACGGTTTAATTTTAATTTTAACTTTAACCGGTTGTTGATGGGGATACGGCATACGGACACTACTACACAGAGTTATTCTGTTAAACTGAGAAGCTGTTATTTTTGAAACAGTTGAGTTTCCCACTAGTATGTAAAGCCAAATATTTAATAATAAAAAATGTTGGGTGAAAAGATGAATTTCTGTAAAAACGTGTTATTACTTTCACTATAGACAACGCAAAATAGGGTTATTTCACGTGAAATTAAAGTACTCATTTATTTAAATTTATATACATTACCTAAGAAAACAGTTAACACGTCATTTTCGTTTGTCTGATAATAATTATCAAATTGATTAAAAAAATATGATACAACATTTTTTAATATCTATATACATTTCAATATAAAAAATTAAATGAATATATATATATATATATATATATATATATATATATATATATATATATATATATATATATATATATATATATATATATATATATATATATATATATATATATATATATATATATATATATATATATATATATATATATATATACAGGCTGTTTCCAAATTGATGCGAAAAATTTTACAGGGTGATTCTTTGGCGAAAAATAAGGGGTGTCTTTTTATTAAGTTTTTTTTGAAACCCCCTTCTCCTCCAAGCTACAGCCCTTTGAAATTTTTGAAACTAATTTTAAAACAACGAATATTAAAATAAGTAAATAAACAATTAATACTATATATCTTCCAATTTTTTTTTAAACTCAAACTCAATTTTTTATACTGTTTCTTTACCGAAATTTTATTAGCTGCGTTATGTTATGGAGTTCTTAGAATCACCCCCTGTGTAGCAATAAAAGTTCTAACGTCTAACGTCCCAAGGCGTGATAAATAATGATATTTATTCTTGCTGTGACATTGACATTTACGTAAAGACCCTGATAAAATAAATTTGTGAGAAATGACTAGTTTATAATTCCTAAAACATCTACGAAATTCCTATAGAAGACTCCTTTCTGATTTCTAAAAGTTTCACTTCAGAGTGGCAAAAGATTTACGACACGCTTATTATAATTTATTAACCCTTTGTTTCCTTTTCATATCCACAAAATTTGAGATTTATACACTACGTGAAATAACGGGGTAAAAATACAATGCATTTATACTAGTGTGCTCGCTATCGCTCACAGCTTTGGGAATGTAGGATACTATCGATCGACTTTCCAGTTTAAAATAACTGAAGCCGTTATTTTCAGCGGTTATTATTAAATAACCTTAACGGCTTCAGCTGTTAACAGAAAATAACTGTTTTTCCCATCACTACTCATGATATAATGACTTAGAAGAGATATATTGCGCATATGCCCCGCCCCCTCCTATGACGTCACGTGGTGAGTAACGTTATAGAAGTCCAACTACACACTTAAAACAAAGTCATTCGCAATCAAAAAATTTCTATACATCAGTGTAAAGCGGTTGAAGTTCCGCCTATATTGCCTTTTTCAGATAATATAGATAGCAGCACTAAATTTAATCTTTTTCATTTTTATTACTTTCAACTGTATGCACTTAAATATTAGTAAAATCCGTTATTTGTTAAGAGGTTGTGATGAAACGTCAAACCCCACTGCACGACAGCATATTATTGTTGCATTGGACTCACCACTTGACACCATGCGCGTGACAGACCTAAAAATAGGCAAACTGAATATCATATATCTCGTTATTTGCAACATGTATGAACCTAGCTTTAAGCTGACACAAAAAGACAGCGTGTCAAAAATCAAATTTTGTCACTGTCAAAAATACAACCACTATCATAATGTAAATTCTAGTTACATAATACATAATGTTATTCCACTAACTGCACTTGGTATTATGTATATACATTTATACAAAAAGGACTAAAAAATTTGGAAGTTCCTATTGGCATTACTACTTTATGGAATAAAGGCTTTACGATCTATATATTACATCTTGCGTATCGGTAAGTTTATTTTCATTTCGAAATCATAGTAAATTCCAATAGCAAAATTTTCCCGACAAGTAACATGTTGCCTTTTTGGAAATGGTCGACTTAACCGCAACTTTATATTAACGTAATTATAACAGAATATGGCTTAAAATCAGTTGTACATACCTTAATAAAGTTAAAAATTGTTGTAGATGTCGTTTTTAATAACCTTTCAATGATAAAAACATTTAAAACGTTTCGATTTGCAATAAAAACGTATATTTTTGCACCTGATGTGTTATTTGGTTGACATGTTTGATGCAGCTAGGCGGTGTTGTCAGGTCCAGAAGGTCAGGTCGGAAGGATTGTGTGTAAAAAGCATTTTAGAATTTTAGAGGTTTTATTTCGTTAAAACGGTGATTAAATGTGGCAACGCTGCTGAAAATTGACGGTTTCGAAACGTGCAAATCGTTTGTTTTTGCGAAATTAATTTCCCAATTAATCTGTTATTAATGGATTTTCCGTAATTTTTTTCAGATTATTACTCCAAGTTACATACGCTTTGTTGTGGTGTGCGCCGTTTTGGTAATTTGCGGTTGCGGTTAGGTCGACCGTCCCCGCATTTTATGCACCTTAGTCAAATTCTTTGTAAAATATTAGAAAACCTAAGAACACCATTGCCAGTTGTCAGTTTAATATGCAAGATAAGCTTCTAGGATGCTGTAGGTACTAGATTTTTGGATTTTTGAGATCTCAGTGAAGAATCGATAAGAAATAAGTTGCTGCGTGTTACTTAAAAGTATTTTTATTAACCGATTATACAACGGGTCCACAGTTGTCTGTTTACTATTGCTAACTTTGTGGCTATTGGAGCTCCAAAGTCTGCTAGATTTGTTGCATTTTTCTAGCTGCATTTTTTTAAGCTGCGGTATTCGGGCCACTAGCAAACTTTTCTGATCTTTATTTCATTCATTGTAGAATATTCCAGACAAGTTTAACTTCTAGTTCTGTTTATTAATCCCGAGACCTCTCGCTTTCTAAGCTGGCACCTAGCACCCTGCGGCACGACAATTAAATGTTGTGTCTCCGGTATCGGCTATCTCAAAAATTATTCTTTGTTTAGTGAAACACCTCTTGAAAGAAAATTTAATTCCGAACAGATTATATAATGATAATATAACTACCCTAAAAATATTGTAAAATCTCTAAATAATAGGGTATTATACAAACATATTTGATTACAGTATCATCTCAGAATATGTCCAACATTTTTTTTTCTTCCTCTCAGTAAGCATATTTCTTTTCTAAGATCTTCCAGCACACTTGAAGTGCCGCATGCCAGACACGATCGAATGCATCGAAAATATCCAACGAAATTGCATGACCTTATCCAGATTTTTCGATAGTAGAACTCCAAACATGGTGTAATGTACAAGGTAAGCGCCAAAATTTCTCGCCCTGACATAGATCCAGAGTATCGCAGCCTGTCCAAATTTTGGTAAGACATTGGTTCAAGTCTTATTAGCCTTGGGAAAAAACTCAATTAGTTTTCTTACAACTGACACTTGTTCATCAAGATGTGAGAAGTCACAAACATTGAGTATAGAGCTGTTATTAAATTCCTTACTCGAGAAGGCCTTCCATCTCAAAGCGTCAAACATTGGCTGGATGAGGTGTACGAGGAAAATCCTCCCTTCTATTGTCTAGTAAAAAATTGGTGAAAACGGTTTCGAATGGGGCAGAAATCCTTGAAAGACGACGTAAGAACAGGAAGGACGGTGGAAGTGGTGACGTACAACAAGATTGGGTGTCTAGTACCTTGACACATAAACGATTTTGATAAAGTTTTGCATATCCACGTAGTTTTGTACGTAAATGACGAAAATTACAAAGAAAATAGTAAAAGTTTACTTTCCGCTCACGTGTTAGATTCTTATGAAATTTTGTATGCAGTCGGTGCTTTAGGATGTAGATGACGAAAATCACAGTAAAAATTAGGACAGAAGCAAAGTTTTAGAATTTTGTGGATTTTTTTGTAGGAAAAACGAAAGTTGTACTCACTTTTGAGACATTTTTTTGTCATATTTTACACATTTTCGGGGGTCGTTCGTTTTATATCAAGCTAAAGAAGGATGTATTCCTCTATTATAATCCATTTTTACATAGTTCACCCCCTATACTGTTTACGTGTCTGTAAATTTCTCGTTTTTTTCATCGTATAATAGGTCCTAAGTTGACATTGACGTTTGACATATAAAAACAACTAGTTTCTAGCGATACCAATTATACTTTGGCTTTCGCCATGAGTTGTTTGCTGTTTTAACGAAATAAAAGACCTATCTGAGGGACTGTTTATATACAATCCTCCTACCTAACTTTCCTGCCCTTCCCTGACATGAGTTTGCCTAATTAACAGCTAAAAGAAATAAATGTATATATTACATTATACTCACATGACCTAGTAGAGCCTCGTTGGTTCAGAGGTAAGAACGTGTGGCTCTGAACCGAAAAGTACTGGGTTCGATCGCAGGGTTCTCCTTTCACTTCAGTACAAACTGTAACATTAACATCAACCGAGGTTCTGGCATTGTATTTGAGCAAGTTGAATGTTTGCACGTTCCGCCCTTCGGAGGGGGCGTAAAGCCGTCGGTCCCGCTTCCCTGCGATGTTGGGCACGTTAAAGATCCCTACCCTCCTTACAGAAAGGCAGGGCTTCGGCAAAATTTCCAGGATAGTGAGGTGAAACTGCTCCCTGGCGTCGGTGATTGGCCATTGTCGCGGAAATAGGCCGACGTTAAAGAAACAAAACACACACACTCCTTGATGTATGGCAGGGTTGCTTTTTTCTCTGTTAGCTTTTGATTAGACAAACTGTTGTCAGGGCAGATCAGGATGGTCAGTTAGCAGGATTGTGTGTCACTTCAGGGCCTTTTATTTCGTTAAAAACGGCAAAAAACTGATGAGTAGAGAGTCATGTTAATTACGAGTTGCGAGTCATGTTCATTACGGTCGCGAGACGCTCGTCCATTACAAATACGCCTGACGTATGTAACGTCAACTTCCGTGTCGGTTAAATTTGACATTTGCATACCAAATACATTTCTATGTGGTTTCTCTGCATTTTTGAGGAAATTATATATAAAAAAAATGGAAAATATCAAACAGGTACGTTACAAATGAGTGATATACCGTGCTTAGACTGACAACGAGCGATAAATATGATGCCAAAATTCGAAAAACATCATGGAAATGATGAAAATTTTCGTTGGACAAATGACGATATCTCGGAAAATATGTAGCTGTCGTAATTTTCTTTGTCATTTTCGTCATCTACCAACAAAACTACGTGGTTATGCAAAATTTCATCGAAATCTGTGATATGTCAAGGTACTAGACTTTTACCCAAAATTGCCAAAATTGAAGATCGCGTATTAAGCGATCGTGAAAGTGAAATAATTGTAAAAAATGTCGGGGCTTTCAGATACAAGCGTTCATCGAATCCTCCACGAATATTTATGCATGAATAAAGTTACTGCAAGGTGGGACCCCAAATATCTTTCAGCAATTCAAATCCCGCGTTGTGTTGAATGTGCCCACTCCATTTTGGACCTTTGTGGAGAAAACCATGTGGATGTGTTGAAAACAATTGTCACAGGGGGTTAAACTATGGTATGGTATAATCGAAAGGTGGTGTGGCCGGAAACCCGGCGAAGACGGAGATGATCCTATTTACCAAGAAGAGAAAGGTAGAGGGGTTTAGGGCGCCCGTGATGTTTGGAAAACCTTTAGCATTAGTGCGGGAGGTCAAATATCTGGGGGTGATCCTGGACTCCAAACTAACATGGGGGTCGCAAATAGAACGGGTTGTAAGGAAGGGAGTAGCGACCCTCTGGCAGCTGCGTCGAGTGATAGGGAGGACCTGGGGAGTTAATCCTCGGATCCTTGTGTGTGAACCAAACTACCAGCAGGAAGCTGGCCAAACTCCAAAGGATGGCAATCCTGGGTATCACAGGCGCTATGAGGACGACACGCTCAGCCGCGCTAGAGGTCCTGTTGATGCTGCCACCGCTTCCCATCTGTGTCAGGAGGGAGGCGATGGCGTCGCATCTCAGAACACGAGACTCGGGAAACTGGTGCGGAGAGGGAGCAGTAATAGGGCATGCAAGAGTCGCCAAGGAGGTGGAAAAGGAAATTCCGATTTTCACCATAAAGGTGCGGGATGCCGAGGATGATATTAGGTTGACTAGACCATACACCCTCAGGATCTCCAGTAGGGATCAGTGGAGGGAAAATGAGGTTGAATTCCAGCCCGAAGCCTGGTCTGTTTCACCGACGGATCGCGGCTGGAGGACCAACAATCCTCCGGGGCAGGAATATACATCGAGGGCCTGGGGGTGCGCGAGAGCTATGCTCTTGGCGCATATACCACGGCATTCGAAACAGAGGTGTACGCTATCCTGTATGTGGCGAATAGACAGGATGTGAAGAGGAGTCCCGAGAAATGTGTGTACATCTGCTCAGATAGCCAGACAATTCTCCGGGCAGTCTGCGCGGCCAGAATCAAGTCTACACTGGTTCAGGGGTGCGCTAACGCCCTCAAAGGACTAGCCAGGACAAAGGAGGTACAACTAGTGTGGGTTCCGGGACACTGTGGCGTAGCGGGGAATGAGGTGGCGAATAATCTCGCAAAGCTCGGTTCCCGACGGCCGTTCTGTGACCCGGAGTCGGCGATAGGTATAAGTAGGAAGACGGTCTCTGTCGCCTTAGACAGGTGGGCCGAGGAAGCAATGAAGAGGCACTGGGGGTCGGTTGGTGGCTGCAGGCAGGCGAGGGACTTCGTGGAGGGGCTGGACAGAGATAATGCTGTCTGGATACTCGGAAGGAGTCGACCTACGCTTCGCCGCATCCTTGGGGTGCTAACAAGCCACTCCGCACTTAGAAGGCACCTCACATTGATAGGCGTAGATAGGGATCCCATTTGCCAGAAATGCGGCGAGGATGAGGAAACGTCCTACCACTACCTGTGTGAATGCGAGGCTTCTGGGAGTCTTCGAGTAGACTTGTTCGGATTGAAGACTCTGCAGAGGAATCAGGTAAGTACCGTCCAATTGAAGACCGTCGCGACTTTCATCTCGAGGTCGAGGCGGTTTGGCGACGGAACCGAGGAGGAGTAGAGCATGGTTGCTGGGGTTGGCAAAAAGGGCCCATTGTGGCCTACTTGCTTGGCGTTGGCCTCCCCACCACTGCTACTACTACTAAACTATGGTTCTCTACTACAATCCATGTGGACAAGGGAGTCGCTAGAATGCAGGTGTAAAGTAGAAGCATCGCCAAGAAAGTTCAAGGTCTGTCAGTCAACAAAAAAAAGTTATTTTTTTGGTATTGTGGGGGCATTCTATTCTCATTAACTTTAAAGAACGCAATCACAATCAACGGGGCATATTATGCAACACTCCTGCAAAAATTACGATAAAATATTTGGGAGCAACGACGTGGGAAACTGACCAGCGACCTGCGTTTGCTCCATGACGATGCACTCGTGCACAATGCTGGAACTGCACAAGCCGCAATTCGTGACTGCTGTTTCGAACAAATTGATCACGCTCCGTATAGTTCAGATATGGCCTCCAGTGACGACTACCTATGAGGAAATTTGAAAAAGGATCTTCGCGGACGCCATTTCAGTAACGACGAAGAGGTGACAGCTGCAGTTTGGACACATTCTGAGGACAAACCGAAAAAATATTTTTAGGAGTATTTTTAGGAGTATCGAATTGTTCATTAAACTATGTAACAAGTGCGTTGATGTTAGGGGGACTATATTGAAAAAATAATAATTAATTGTAAGTCTACGCCGTTAGTTTCATAGTCAGGCCGATAAATTTTGGCGCTTACCTCGGATGTCAGAATATCGCTAGTAAATCGGTTTTGACGAAAGCCGTATTAGGTATCACCTATAAAATTTGTAGAGCATAAAATTCTCTACAATTTATGTCTTGGTAATTCTGTTTTTCACAAGCCAATTTTGAGATATCGTCCGAAGAGTGGGAGTCCGTATCCGTATATAGGTCAATGCAATGTCAAATACAACGTCAAGTGTGTTGTACAGCTTAAAAAGTTAATTATCAAGGAAACATTTTATAATTATTAATAACTTTTAATTATTTATCTATTTGTTAATGATGTTTATAAATCTTACTCATAAATAAGACATCTGAAAGAAAATGTTTTAGTAAATTTATATTAAATAGCGAGGTACTGAAATAAAATGTTTTAAATTACATTGTTATTCATCTTTTATCAATTTTAAGCACAAAATAGTTTTTTGTTTGTTCCATAAATGACGACAATACATTTACATCTAAATTTAGTAAATATTACTCTTGGTGGTCATCGTTTTCATCTTCTGGTTGTTCAAATGCAATCTCCGGATGGTATTTTTTTTTATATTTCAACAACACACCACGATGGCTTACAGCCTAAATACTATCGTACCGTGGCTGTCGAAAGGAGGAAAGAGACAGCTTGTTAATTCTGGACTTGAAGGTTTGGAGGTTCGGAGGAGAAGGAAAAACATGTGCCGGCAAGGAATTCCACAACTTGGAAGTCCTCGGGACAAAAGAGCGGGCATAACAAGATGTTCTATGTCTGGTGACCTGGACAGTAAAAGGGTGCATTCGTTCTGTTCCCCTGGTAGATCTGTTGGGGGCAGCAGGTGGAGGAACTATGGAAGAAAGCTCCTCTGAGCAGTGCCCGTGCAGATATCTATAAAAGAGAGAAAGGTCACCAACGGCACGTCGGTGACTGAGATTTGTTGGGGTTAAACTGTGCAAGATTTCTACTACCCCAGTCTAATATTTTTTGGAGATCCACGGAGACAGAACCCTCCATAAGTCTGCGATCCTCACCTAATTGGGCTAAAGAGACAGGCTTAGAATATTGTATATTTGAGTGGAGGGTGCTGTCGTCCGCGTAACTGTAAACTGGGTTGGATGTGCTAGAGAGGAGGTCATTGATGTGGAGAAGAAACAAAGTAGAGGCTAAAGCTGAACCTTGAGGATACAGTTTAGAGGAATGGCCATCCACTACAACAGAAATGCTCCGGTTGGAGAGGAAATTTGCTGTCCAGGTACAGAGTTTTTGTGGTGGGCCATAGGTCGGAAGTTTATTAAGCAGCGCTGCGTGCCAGACCTGGTCGAATGCTTTGGATATGTCTAGAGCGACAATCTGGGATTCACCGTGTAGTTCCATAGACTTGTTCCAAGAATGTGTGACAAAGGAAAGGAGGTCGGCAGTTGATTTGCGCTGACGGAATCCATATACTGCCTGTCGTGGATTAGGCTGTGTTTTTCAAGAAATTTTAGTAATTCGGTGTTCATATACTTTTCCATCACTTTAGAGATGACTAAAAGGAGAGAAATAGGCCTGTAGTTGCTAGAAAGCGCTTTGGATCCGTTCTTGGGGACGGGTTGTACTCGAACAGTTTTCCAGTTACTAGGGATAATGCCTCTATTGTAAGGTGTCTGAGACAGACGAGTCAGGACAGAAGCAAGTTCTGGTGCGCTTTTTTTGAGAACAATTGCTGGGATCTCGTTAAGGCCAGAGGCTTTCCTGATATTATGAGAAGAGGGCATCTTTCGTACCTTTTCAGTTTTGAAAATGATATCCGTCATTTTAGGCGCGACATTCGGGACTGTTGGTGGTTGAACATTTAGAGATGGGTTGAGAGTAGAATTTCCGACAAACAGCGAGGCAAAAATTTCAGCCTTTCCCAGGGCGGTAGAAACAATTTCATCCCCTGAAAGAAGAGGTGGGAACGTGCACTTGCAGAAATTATTACCAATAGATTTAGCAAGAGTCCAGAAGGGTATGCTGCCGTTGGAGCTTGATGTGGTTATTAGAGTTTTTTGCCTCTGAAAGAATGCGGACATAGCGGTTTCTTGCGTCGTTAAATGCTTGACGGTTTTCTTGACTGGGATTGTGTAGAAGCGCTTTGAGCTTTGACCTTTTCAAGTTTGGCTTTGTCACAGGATTTAGGAAACCAGGGCTTTTGAGTGGCTGAAGAGATTTTCTGTGTACGTGGAATAAATAATTCCATGCCAGCTTGGATGATTTCGGTGACGTTTTGTGAGATCTCAGAGGTGTCAGGATGAGAGAAGCAGACAAACGCCCATGGAAATGAGGAAAAGTAATCCCGCATTTCGTCCCAGTTCGCGGAGTTGTAGTGCCAAATGATAAGTGGGTGTGATGACTGTGTGACCTCGGGTTGCATTGCGCAGGAAGCAGTGACCATTCCGTGGTCTGAGTGACCAAGAGGAGCGGTGACTGATGTCTTATAGCATTTAGGTTTTGTAGTAAGAAGGAGATCGAAGGGATTTGAGCTGTGTGTTGGGATACGAGGAAAGTAAGTATGTTGCTGAACCATATTGGTTAAAGAATTGCTGACTGCAAACGCCTCCGCTGCTCTCCCTTGTGGATCGGTTTTTGATGTTCCTAGCCATTCCTTATTATGGACATTGAAGTCAGATGGTCGGTTTTTTCAGAAAGGTAGTCGAAGAGCTGGACAAAGTTGTTGTCAGAAGGTGACCGGTAAATGCAACAGATGAATTTAGTTTCAGCCCTGAGAGAGAGTTTCATCTATAGTATGTCTTTTCTTCCAGCTTCTAAATTGGGAAGTCTGGTGCAGGATTGATTGCTACGGACGTATGCGCACACGCCTCCATGCAATCTAAAGTAATGAGCTCATACTCCGGGTAATTAAGGTGATTAGTGGCTGTTTTGGCACTCATTTGGGTTTCGGTGAGGAAGAGGAGTTGGTGCCTATTAGCCTGGAGGAAATGGTGGACGGAGTTCAAATTAGAATTTAGGCCACATATATTCGAGAAGGATATGTTAAATCTTGATTGCGGCGCCCTCTGCACACCCCTCTGCCGAAGATCTGAATGGAGGGGTATTTTACCTCCGGAATCTTTTGTACATCATCATTTTTGTTTATAAGGGAAACCGACTCATACAACAGAACCGGTAACGTCCGTTGGGATTTCACCGGCCCCTTGATGGAAGGGGTAGTACGTCCTCGGGCGTGAAAGAAATCATTTACTATCACGTAAAGGAAAGGTCCACTACCACCTACCTACTCCGATTACTCGCCTCCTACGACAGGCAGGAGTTGCCTTGGGCCTATTCTTTTAGTTAGTCCCCGGACGCACAGGGGACAATTGCCGTAAAGTGCAACGTTGTCGGTTGTCTACTCTTTTGTTCATCTACCAAGCTTATGGAAGCGGGAGGGCGGAGGGAGATGTAGATGGAGATGATACGAATTCCATTATTGTGAGCACCCTTAATGATTTAGGGGACAAATTCACTCTCTTTATCTAAATCATTCGGAGATCCCGAACTACAGATTTCCTTGAGAAGTGTATGATTCTATCAAAACCCTTAATACGTTGAAATGCCTTACAGGAGGTGGCATCCAAGTCGGCTTGGATTTTGTAGAAATATTGTAAAGGTTTTGTTTGCCATAAAGTGCAACGTTGTCGTTTGTCCACTACCAAGCTTATGGAAGCGAGAGGACGGAGGGATATGGAGAAGATTCGAATTCTGTTGTGAGCACCCTTAATGATTTCGAGTACAAATTCACTCTCTTCATCTAAATCATTCGGAGGTCGGAGATAATGAATCATGGAAACATACTTGTCCGTTACAATGACCACAAACTGAGGAGCATTGTCATCCTACTTTGCTACATCCACAGCCCGCGCTCTGTCTTCAGGTGCTGATAGCAATAATGTAGTCAAAGGCTCCAGGGTCTCGTTCTGTAAAATCCATCCCCATTTTCAGGTTTTACATTTTCATACAGATGTCTTATTTATGAGTAATATATATATATATATATATATATATATATATATATATATATATATATATATATATATATATATATATATATTGCTATGGTATTCTACTTTACTTTATGGGTAGCATATACCTGCAAAAATTTATTATAGAGCTGAGAACATACGTCCTAATCATCAGGTTGGGTTCCTTATAATTACAGCTAGCTTCTACTAATTAAAATTCACTAATATGTGTTATTTAAATTCATTTATTGATTTTCACTTGATCAAAATTACTATCGCTTTGCACAGATGGCTATATAACAATTTTGCTGATTAAATATCAACCAAAAACAATACTTCCGTTAATTACAATCTGTTATACATTCCATTTAATTTATTACACAAATTTTACGGTGTCTATTTGACACACATTAAACACAAACAGAAACGTTTAAAGCATTCAATACATAAACATAACTTGAGAAATCCTATTAAAACATTTAACTGTGCCGATATGACACTTGTTAAATACAAAGAGATATTTTAAAACATTCTTTACATAAATATAACTTGAAAAATCCTATTAAAAAAACATTCTGGTAACATTATAACTAATTACACAATTAATTAAACATGGATACTACATAATCAATATACATCGTTAATTCTACAGAACGGTCTCTTTCCGTTTATTTCAAACAAAATTTTTGTTTTTGAAATTTATTAGCACAAAAATATTTGATTGTTGTTGTAAAAATGGTGAAATTCCACCCGCACTGGTCAATTTAAGAGAAGGTAACACTTACTGACATATTTTCCATTGGAATATTTATTGTTCTTCCATTAATACGGACCTTGATTAATTATTATTATCTTTCTCATTTGTCCATGCCATTGATTATTAACGGATTTACTTCGTTAACATATTGATATATATTTATTCCATAGTCGTAGCACTCTGGAGGTGTTTTATACCCTCACTTCGATGCACTCTGGAATCTTAGTTATGACGATGATCACCTGGTCTGGTAAAGTGATACAGATGATTTCACTGGATGGAAAAGACAAGACTCGCCCGGACTCTCTCGGACCGTTGCTTTTATTAACTCTCCTACAGGTGAAAAAACGCTATTGTTCGTCACACCTGTGTTTAAGTTTTCCGTCAAACCTTTAACGTCTTTTTACGTTTTTTTCTGACGCGCACATCACCTTAATATTCTACAAACCTTTGTTTTTTATAAATGACCTCCGCTCTTTCACTATGGTGAGTCTTTAGTTAGCTTGGTCATATCTAATTTTTTTTATACAATAAAATCAACAGAACTACACAATTATATTATCTACAATCTCATTCTCCCTACAAAACTGAAGCATTGTTCTTGGTTTCTTTGTGGATATTTCTAGAATATATAATTTTTTTATTACTCGAATGTAACTTAACATCGAGGGTTGCTACATGGGTCACTGACATTCATGTCGGGCGTTGACATCTCCTGCCAAAACTCTTTCATTGCTACATTAGGGTGTATACACTTATTTTATATATACTAGTATGCATAAATTTCCCGTTTTCCTATTAAAATTTCGTAATATTTCCTATCATTTGCTATCTATAGCAATTCCCCCTTTCTAAAAGTGAGTCTGGATACTGTTTGCTAGTCAGATCATCTTTATTCATTGACTAAAATATTTTGTTCAAAATCGCCTTTTTTGACATTCCAAAATTTTATTTTATTCTAAATCGACTTTTATGACATTTCAATCATTACAACCCTTTATTTTATTTAAAATTGCCTTTCATGACATTCTAATATTAAAACTCTTAAATTGAATTCATAATCGACTTGTATGACACCTTAATAATCAAAACATTTTATTTTATTCAACACCGCTTTTTATGGCTCACCAATTGGTTTTATATATTTCTCTCTTTTGGCAAATCAATTGATTGTTCTATATGATCTAAATTTATGCCATCCCCTGGTTATTTCGACTTATTTAACGTTCCCTCAGATTTCATTTCAATAAATGACAGTTATTGGTATTTTGATTTGTCATATTTTTATGGGGTATCTTTCCTTTCAATCTTATTTCATTATGCTAAATTATTATATCTTTATACTACCATGGAATAGGACTATGTAATACTTCTATTATTTATCAACTTCTAATAATTTATCTTTTCTACATAACATATACGGTCTCCCTACTTCTGACTTTTCACATACCCCCTATACATATTTCACTATTACTTGCATCATATTATATTTTCATTATTCATTCTATATACTTTCAATATTCTTTTCAATATTCTATTCACATATATACTTCAATAATTCGGGACCGACCTCTTTGGGATCGCCCATATACTATACTTCATTTTAAATGACCGATATCTTTGTATCGTTAATCATTTTACTTCAACTTTTTCATATTTCAATCTTATCGCTACACCATCTATACAAATTCTTTCCTATCAATCCGACCCTTATATGTTCTATCTTTTTGCTAATTATAATTATTTCTCGGTACTTAACCGGTTTCTGTTTTTTAGACCTTTTACATATTTTTCTCGTCTACTGATTCCATGTTTCCTATTACTCAATAATAATACTAATAATTTTCTATTTTATTTTAACTTATTTCCCCCTTTCTACCGTTGAATTATGATTATATTAATTGACTTATCCAATAACTGCATCTAATTCGAGCATTGCTCCTTATTTATTATCATTTAAATTTTCTTATGAAATTTCGCTTTTCTGATTCGTATTTCTTTGGGTCATTATTTAAATGCCTACTTGTTTTATTTTCTATACTCAGGGTATAAATTCTTCGGGTTATTTAAATGCCTACTTGTTATATTTTCTGTACTCAGGGTATATAAAATTTAGCTAGTGGTATTTATATTTTAAATTGACCAACTTTTCGTCATATAGTTCTAACTAATCAATTTTATTTATTTTAGGAGAAATTTCTTTGTCTGGTAATTTTTCTATTTATTTTGTACATTAAAATTCGTCTATTCGGCATGCGATTATCCTTTTCATTGCTTAGGTCATATCGGATTCGATCAAGTTCATGCAGATTAATTTTTCTTTATCTTAAATTTTTGCTTTTTGCTTTCGAAATTAAAATTGCTATAGTTGCAATGACGTGTCTTATTATTCAAATTATTATGCCAAATATGTCTGTTCTTAAGTTCCGGCTTATACCTTTTAAATTTATTATAATTTCCAGAATCTTTGTTTTTATAAAATTTCTGACTATGACTGGATTTGTATTCATCATGAAAATTATTGTTTTTAACGAAAAGGTTTCTAAATTTATAATTGCGGCTATTGCTATTATTTTCTGCATAATTTTTATTACATTGAAGCATAGTTTCTTGTTTCTGATCACTTTCAATTTTGATACAGTAAAAATAATGTGTTGCCGTTATTAATTTTTCTTCGGCAGTATATACGAATTTTTCCGGGCTCATTTCTAGTATATTTTCGTCCGGTAGTAATTCCTCTTCTATGTATTTTTCTGGGCTTGTTTCTGGTATATTTTCTTTGATTTTAATTAGTTGTTCATCAGTTTCCTGCTCGACTCGGGCTTCATTTCCGTCAATTGGCTCCACACGCGTTTCGACCTTTTTAATGTCGTACCTCATCATTTCCGTTTCTTCCTGTATTTCGTCACGGCACGACTGTATTACCGTGTCCAGTTCCGTCTTGATTATTTCATGGCTTTCTTGGCATTTTTCTTGCGTTACTGTTACCTCAGTATCCAGTTGATACATTTTATTCATTTTTGTTATAATCTCCGTTGTGTTTTCTTTCATTTTCTTGAACAAAATGGCGAATAACTTCTCCATTTTTGATTCTTGCTCCTGTCCTTTTACTGTTTGCTCCCCGGACATGTTCAAGCTTGATTTATTTAATTTCCTTGTGAATTTAAAATTTAATTGTCCCCCTTTCTAAGCTTTGACCCTTTCAAATACACCACCTATATTTATTTCTCATAAAACCATTGGTTATGTGTGCAACTTACTGTTTCATATATTAAAATATCATACGGTATTAGAATTTTTGCTAATTTTCAATAAATCGGTTGAATTGATTTATTTAAGTTTACTGTATTTAAATGAGTCGTGCTAATTTATTTAAAATTGGTTTACTTCTAAATCCCTTGTATTTAAAATACTATTACGTTTTCATGAAAATTTGCTTTATTCTAACGTAACTAAAATTTTATTAAAATTTAACAGAAACCCTGTATTTGTGCCAATCATGTGCTATATTGCGAACAAATGTTTATTTTATTAAAATTTTCTATGAAAATAACTTTATTTTTACACACAAAAAAATTTTTTTTTTTTAATCATGTTCTTTTTAGGTCAATTTTTTTTTTTTAAAGTCCCACGACTTGGGCGCCATTTTGCTAATTTCTTGGCGGACCAAGTTGATTTTAAGTTATGATGGTTTGAAACTAATTTTTTTTTTTTTCTATGAAAATAAATTAACTTAGACCAAAAAAAAATTTTGATAATTATATGATTATGTATTTTTTTTAAAGCCCTTTAGTTGCGGCGCCATTTTGCTATGGTATTCTACTTTACTTTATGGGTAGCATATACCTGCAAAAATTTATTATAGAGCTGAGAACATACGTCCTAATCATCAGGTTGGGTTCCTTATAATTACAGCTAGCTTCTACTAATTAAAATTCACTAATATGTGTTATTTAAATTCATTTATTGATTTTCACTTGATCAAAATTACTATCGCTTTGCACAGATGGCTATATAACAATTTTGCTGATTAAATATCAACCAAAAACAATACTTCCGTTAATTACAATCTGTTATACATTCCATTTAATTTATTACACAAATTTTACGGTGTCTATTTGACACACATTAAACACAAACAGAAACGTTTAAAGCATTCAATACATAAACATAACTTGAGAAATCCTATTAAAACATTTAACTGTGCCGATATGACACTTGTTAAATACAAAGAGATATTTTAAAACATTCTTTACATAAATATAACTTGAAAAATCCTATTAAAAAACATTCTGGTAACATTATAACTAATTACACAATTAATTAAACATGGATACTACATAATCAATATACATCGATAATTCTACAGAACGGTCTCTTTCCGTTTATTTCAAACAAAATTTTTGTTTTTGAAATTTATTAGCACAAAAATATTTGATTGTTGTTGTAAAAATGGTGAAATTCCACCCGCACTGGTCAATTTAAGAGAAGGTAACACTTACTGACATATTTTCCATTGGAATATTTATTGTTCTTCCATTAATACGGACCTTGATTAATTATTATTATCTTTCTCATTTGTCCATGCCATTGATTATTAACGGATTTACTTCGTTAACATATTGATATATATTTATTCCATAGTCGTAGCACTCTGGAGGTGTTTTATACCCTCACTTCGATGCACTCTGGAATCTTAGTTATGACGATGATCACCTGGTCTGGTAAAGTGATACAGATGATTTCACTGGATGGAAAAGACAAGACTCGCCCGGACTCTCTCGGACCGTTGCTTTTATTAACTCTCCTACAGGTGAAAAAACGCTATTGTTCGTCACACCTGTGTTTAAGTTTTCCGTCAAACCTTTAACGTCTTTTTACGTTTTTTTCTGACGCGCACATCACCTTAATATTCTACAAACCTTTGTTTTTTATAAATGACCTCCGCTCTTTCACTATGGTGAGTCTTTAGTTAGCTTGGTCATATCTAATTTTTTTTATACAATAAAATCAACAGAACTACACAATTATATTATCTACAATCTCATTCTCCCTACAAAACTGAAGCATTGTTCTTGGTTTCTTTGTGGATATTTCTAGAATATATAATTTTTTTATTACTCGAATGTAACTTAACACGAGGGTTGCTACATGGGTCACTGACATTCATGTCGGGCGTTGACATCTCCTGCCAAAACTCTTTCATTGCTACATTAGGGTGTATACACTTATTTTATATATACTAGTATGCATAAATTTCCCGTTTTCCTATTAAAATTTCGTAATATTTCCTATCATTTGCTATCTATAGCAATATATATATATATATATATATATATATATATATATATATATATATATATATATATATATATATATATATATATATATATATATATATATAAAACTCATTAACAAATAGATAAATAATTAAAATGTATTAGTAATTAATAAGACGCCGGAAGACGCATCTGACTGTGTATTTGACATTACATTGACATATATGCGGATAGGGACTCCCACTATCCGCGCGATAACTCAAAAACAGTTGGCGATAGAAAAAACTGTTAAGACATAAGCTGTAGAGAATTTTATGTTCTGCAAATTTTATAATAATTTTAAAAACCATTTGACGCATGTGGAACCAGATATTTGCAAAAACCGCTTCTCGCCGCCTTTGACCTTGAATATCTCAAGACGCGTACACAAGATTTTTGAGGTTGTGTTCAAACCTAATGTCAAAACGAAGGTCTATGTCAATTTTCATCTGATTGCCCTTCAGTCCAAATAAAGATCCTTATTTCACTGGATTATTAGTTGGGAATACATATTCTAAATGCCCACTGCAAAAATTTAAATTAAAATGCAATTTTAAAAATCAAAATAATCTACACTGGCATAAAACAATGTAATAAATAAAAGCTATTGTCGGGTATAGGAGGAACTACCAAATTTATTAGTCAAGGTTCTGCAGAATATGGAACAAGAAACCCGCAAAAGAAGAACTGCAGTCTCGTACGGTGAGTATCATTGTATCGCTGATATACAAACTGAAAATTCAAATATAGCTTTCTTACCTGGTTTGTAAGCAAATTGTGATAGAAGTATTTGTTAGATGCATTTTGGCCATCATTAGAAGAACATACCGGTTTCGCTCTTATACTAGAGCTAGTCAGATGATCGCCAAAACGCATCTGTGTAAAACAAATTGACCAAATAAAGTTAGGCTTGTAAGTACTTATTCAGTAAGTGACAAGTCCGTGGACTTACTGACTTTGTTTCTCACACAGATTATATATATATATATATATATATATATATATATATATATATATATATATATATATATATATATATATATATATATATATATATATATATATATATATATATATAGCGCATTGAAAACGAAACGGACCGATTTGCATCCAGAGAATTATTTTTTTAAGAAACGCTGAAACACGTCAATTTTATTATTGAGGGGAGCATGTTTTGACATAAAACTCAACTTTGTCACATCAACCCCTTAACGGTGGTGATAACAACCCTTATATTTTAAATAGGGAACATGAATCGAGTGTTACATCATTTGAAAGCTCTTTCTTTTGTGAATTCAGCACACTATTTTTTTTTGAAGTTTTATCAACTCGTTTAAAAATTATTCACAGTTGAAGATGCAAAAACGCATTTTACTCATTCATATAAGAAATGTGCTGATAGTCAATGTTTTGTTGGTTTGTAAACAAAAAATTGACTATCGGAACATTTCTTATCGGAATGAGAGAAATGCGGTTTATTATTTCAGTTTATCGGTCGGTTTGATACTCGATAGTACTACCGAAAATTAATTTCACAATGGTGCATTCTGTAGAAGAAAGAGTTGAAATAATTACTCTTCTTTTCCAAAACGATGAATGTGCCAACCGTACTGCAAATTTCTTTAATGAACGACATCCGAACAGACATGTTAACAGAAAATACATTTTGGAGTTAGTTGAAAAGTTTCGACAAAGTGGTTCAGTAGCCAACAAAAAACGGGATCCTGAACTTGAATTTCCGGTTAGAAATGAGACTATTGAGATTGAAGTTTTAGGACAAATTGCTGCAGACCCAACTTTGAGCACGAGAAAATTGGCCACTGTTTCAAACATCAAAAGAACTATTCAGCGAATATTGAAGCATAATAAATTTCACCCGTATAAAACTCATCTTGTACAACAACTGAATAAAGATGATTTTGATCGGCGGCTGGAGTTTGTGAATTTATGACCGCACGAATAGCTGATAACGGGAACTTTCTGTTCAATATCTGTTTTTCAGACGAGTGTACGTTTTTATTAAACTCTACACCCAAGTCCACACTCAAACTCCACAGAAATTGAATGTCAGCATTTTTGGAGACCGTTTAATCGGACAAATTTTTCTTGATGGCAATTTGAGTGGCGAACCGTATTTGGAGTTACTAGAAGATATCGTGTACCCTCTACTAATTGACATTGTTGAAAATGATCGCTATCAAGAAAATCAACAAGATGGAGCTCATCCGCATTTTTCACAACGTGTTAGGGAGTTTTTGAACAGAGAGTATCCAGAGCAATGGATCGGGCGTAGAGGTGCTATTGAGTGGCCCCCTAGATCACCGGATTTAACTCCTTTGGACTTCTTTCTATGGGGCCATTTAAAGAGTAGAATTTACTCAACAGAGCCGGAGTCTCTGGAAGGCTTACGACGACGCATTGTTGAAGAATGCTGTCTAATAACTCCACAAATGCTCCAGAATGTAAGAGCTCGTTTTGAACAAAATTTGTACTTTTGTATGGAAGCTGGTGGTCAACAATTTGAACACTTACTTAACTGAATAAACATTTTTGAACGTTTGGTTTTGTTTTTTAGTTTTTTTTTAACGAAAAATTGACTAATTAGTGCATTTCTTAACACAATGAATGAAATACGTTCTTGCAACCTCAACTGTGAATAATTTTTAAACGAGTTGATAAAACTTCCAAAAAAATTTGTGTACTGAATTCACAAAAAAAGAGCTTTCAAATGGTGTAACACTCAACCCATGTTCCCTATTTAAAATATAAGGGTTGTTAGCACCATCCTTAAGGGGTTGATGTGACAATGTTGAGTTTTATGTCAAAACATGTCCCCCTCAATATTAAAATTGACGTGTTTCAGCGTTTCTTAAAAAAAATTCTCTAGACCCAAATCGGTCTGTTTCCTTTTCAATGCGCCAGCCGGTATATATGTATGTGTGTGTGTAACTGTTTAAATGAATATCCGGAAAGGCGGCAGCCACACTATTCCTATTTCAAAATCAAAGTTAAGTGTAACTCCTGCATCAAGAACGCCTTGGAAAATGTGTAATGACAGATTTGGATTGCCCGATAAAAAGTGCCCTTATAATATCATAGTTCAATGAGTGAATATTGGAACCTGTGATGAGCACTGGTAAGTACAATTTGGAGAACCCAATTCATCACAATACAGTTTTTGACTCGACGATCGTTTCGCTAACAAAGTTAGCGTCATCAAGGGAATGAGTAAACTAAGTGAACAAAGACTAGAACTACTATTTATATGTTAGCCAAGCAGTTGCAGCTTATAGAAGTCCAACGAAGCTGTTTCTTTCGCTCTTTTTGCTCATATTTCCTTTTTATATTCGTCCCCGCCCAGCACCCCTATTCGCTCCTGGTCCAGTAACTTTCTTGTGTGCTGTTTGCAAGAAATTCTTCTTGTGGTACGGGCATCCAGAAGTGTTTCTTAACATGTGTCTGAAAAGATTTATCTAAACACCCCCCGTGTGCTAATCTGCAAATTTACCAAAAATTTAGTTTTTATTTACAAATGGAATGCATCTATGACATTATAGGTGGCGGGTAAGTATTTTCCTATATTAATCGCTTGAATGGTCGGTTTTAATCAACTCAATCGAACCAGTTTTGCAAACAAAATAATAAAAAAGGTTTTTTTTAAAACAAATATGTAATTATCTGTGAAGCTCATTGTGTTCTTTTTTTAAATTTAGTACCCACGCTGCTTTTATATAGGTTTTACTATGTATTAAAACTGAAGATTCTAGTTTAATTGGAAATTGGGCTATCACCATTTGAAACTCTTTTCGACATTTATTTACTATTGCTGTATCCATACTTTTTGAAAATGAAATAAATATAAACAATACAAAAGTTTGAAATTAAAATTTTAGTTTAAACAATTTAAACTAGGGAAGTATGTACTTTATCTTATTTATTTTCATTTACTTCAAAATTTCCATACACTAGATGAAGAATTAAGAGGAAAGTAAACAATAAGTAGCTACCTACGTAGATATTATAAGTACTTACTGTATTAGTTTGAGGTAGGTATATTTTTTCTTAAAATAATTTTGTTTCACTTTGGTAATACCTACCAGTGAATTCTGTATAGAGTTCACTAAGTAATACATACAATATCTATAATCTACATGCAGTTTACCTATCACTTTCATATTTGTTTCATTAAATGCTACAATTATAATATACTACTACTGTTGTGTCCTGGTATTGTTGATCACCATCAATCTCCCCAAGTCCACCCTGTCCATGCTTAGTCTGCAAACCTTCCCTAGTGCCCTCACAGCAGCTAGAGGCGCAGAGACGACAGGTGGCACTCCTGCAACGGTTCTTACAGCAGCCACCAGCTAGGTACTCCTGTCGAGCGTCACGAATCAAACGAAGCAGCGACCACTTCGCTCTCATCCAGCGTCCAGTAGCGTAAGCGTAGTTCAAGTCAGTCTGAACTGAGAGCGGCAGTCAAGACACAGTATAATACCTGATTATGCTGTGGTCACCTCACAGTTAACTTCGTGCGCGTTCCAGCGGTCAGGGAGCATCACAGGGAGATCGCCTGACCCGCGGCACGGAATCAAGACCCACGGTTGTCTCCATAGACACGTGGACAGGTTCGTCGGCCTTGTATTGGAAGCGCCAGTCTTTCGACGAGCGACGGACCCACGCAGCAGAAATCCAGTCAACCACGGCATCAACATAACGCAAGTGTTCACAGTCGTCACCTGGACACGTGAATCACCTTGGCCCTTTGGATAAAGCCCCAGGTACAAACGGCAGCCTCAGCGTGTTGTGTACGGCAGCCTGCCACCTACCCCACTTCCATTGTAAGTCACCTTTTTGTTGTATTGTTATTGGGTCACAACACCAGCATTCACTTGTACACAGTCTCTATAAAATTTTGTGTAAACTAGAGCTGTCGTGACAACATTCTTTGACGTTTTGCGGAAAACCTCAATTTTTTTTTCTTAAATGCCCATAACTTTTTGTTTTTAAACCTACAGACCTAAATTTGGCACATGGAGATATAATTTATTTACGAAAGAAAACACAAAAATTTCCGGGAAACTAAAACTGACCCTGGATATGGGGTATAGGGGCCTAGTTCTCGCTCATTTGAAGGGAAAATTTTTAATTCGAAAGTCGGGATCTCCTCACCAGTGATTTTCTTTTAAGAAGATTCACTAAAAATGTTACTAGAATTAATCTTTCTAAACCAAAGAAAAGTGAATAGATAAAATGATTAATAAGTACACTTTGGGAAACCCAAATCACCACAACACATATTTTTAAAGACCTAACGATCGTTTCGCTTAAAACGTTAGGTTCATCAGAGGATGAATATTTTAAGGATATAGATATTCATCCTCAGATGAAGCTAACGCTGTTAGCGAAACGATCGTTAGGCCTTTAAAAAGATGTGTTGCGGTGATTTGGGTTTCTCCAAGTGTACTTATTAATCATTTTATCTATTCACTTTTCTTTGGTTTAGAAAGATTAATTCTAGTAACATTTTTAGTGAATCTTCTTAAAAGAAAATCACTGGTGAGGAGATCCCGACTTTCGAATTAAAAATTTTCCCTTCAAATGAGCGAGAACTAGGCCCCTATACCCCATATCCAGGGTCAGTTTTAGTTTCCCGGAAATTTTTGTGTTTTCTTTCGTAAATAAATTATATCTCCATGTGCCAAATTTAGGTCTGTAGGTTTAAAAACAAAAAGTTATGGGCATTTAAGAAAAAAAAATTGAGGTTTTCCGCAAAACGTCAAAGAATGTTGTCACGACAGCTCTAGTTTACACAAAATTTTATAGAGACTGTGTACAATGTACAACCAACTAACAATTTTGTAAATTGTCAGCCTTGGACAATTTCTTTCCTAATACCGTACAACAATGTTTGCGTCCCAAAGCGCTAAATTTTAGCATGTGAATGTATACTAATAAACAAAAAATGTAATGAAAGTGATTCAATTTGTTTAAAAGCAATCTAGAACTACGTTTTATTATGTATAAATATCAAGCTTCCCATTCTTCACGTTCACGGTATTTAAAATTAAAATCCATCTTTCTCTCTCCTAGTTTAATCTGACCACACGTTACTATTTGTCACAGAGAGCGTGTACGCTCTGCGCATCGAATAACCTATAAATCGACTCCGCTGATGCTAATAGCTTATTATAATATAAAATAACTAGGTACCTATATTCTAACGTTAATACAAATAGTAGGTAAACAATAACCCAACTTTTAATTTTAACTTAACTTTTACAAATGTCCTCGGCGGTCGACTGTAGTAGTTGTACGGTTCAGAAAAGGTTAGCATAAAGTAATTGTTCTAATTACCCGTTTATCTAGGCCTAAAGGACCAAAGGAACTGTTCTTTGTAGGTACAGATTCATGAATAAATACACGAGGTAACAATAACATTTTAATTCTACAAAATTACCAATTTAAATACAGAGTGAATGCTGGTGTTGTGACCCAATAACAATACAACAAAAAGGTGACTTACAATGGAAGCGGGGTAGGTGGCAGGCTGCCGTACACAACACGCTGAGGCTGCCGCTGGTACCTGGGGTTCATCCAAAGGGCCAAGGTGATTCACGTGTCCAGGTGACGACTATGAACACTTGCGGTATATTGATGCCGTGGTTGACTGGATTTCTGCTGCGTGGGTCCGTCGCTCGTCGAAAGACTGGCGCTTCCAATACAAGGCCGACGAACCTGTCCACGTGTCTATGGAGACAACCGTGGGTCTTGATTCCGTGCCGCGGGTCAGGCGATCTCCCTGTGATGCTCCCTGACCGCTGGAACGCGCACGAAGTTAACTGTGAGGTGACCACAGCATAATCAGGTATTATGCTATGTCTTGACTGCCGCTCTCAGTTCAGCCTGCCTTGAACTACGCTTACGCTACTGGACGCTGGATGAGATCGAAGTGGTCGAGACTCGGATCTCCCGTCGCTGTTTCGTTTGATTCGTGACGCTCGACAGGAGTACCTAGCTGGTGGCTGCTACAGTGACTTGATAGAGACAGTGTGGCCATTAGGTGGTATCATTTTGAGCGATTCGGCCGCCATGTTTTCTCCACATTTAACATTGCGCTTATGGAAGAATAGTAAAAAATTGCAAATAATAATGAATTGGTGCATTTTAGAAGAAAATTGTATAGAACCTTTTCTGTAGAGAATTATTTTTTGCTCATAATAGACTAGTCGCAATGTCTCCTATTCAGATAGGAAACATTAAAATTGCTATAAAATAAATTGCCCAGTCAATGGATCTATAGGAACTGTTTTTGTTATGAGGTTGGCTGCATTGCCGACAGACCGATCTTATGTGGTACAAATACAATGCGGCATGAATTCTCGATTCTAACAGTGTTTGTTTTTACATTAATTGTTTACTTGTGCGAAGTAGTGAGTGTAATTTGTAAGTTATTTTAGCGTGTTCAGTCATCAATTAGGACTTTAATTAAAGACATTTGTTTCCCATCTGTCATTATTGCATCTGTGGAAAAGGTGAGTAAAGTGTAATAGGTGTAAATCGTAATAAAATCCAAACATCATTACTAATGTGGTAATGAAGTAAGGGACTGGCATTTTATTGCAAAATACTATGAATTCCTTGTGAAATGATTAATGAGATTTCATGTTTCATATACATATAGGACACATTTCTAGACGCTATTTTCACGCGAGGGCAAATAAGTTGAAATTTATAATGGTCACCCACACATGGTAGAAACATGTTTACTGGTGAGGATTTGCAGTTATAATTAAACTAGCATCCTATTATGCCACTCGAGGCAATGTTTCCTATAAAATTATTGGAATATTACATCATATTTAAGATAGGTATGTACTTTATTCTTAATAGCACATTTTAATTTGTTGTTTGAACACGAAACTTGTTTCGCTTTAATGAGTTGACCATCCAGAAAATTTCAATGTAACATGTTTGTAGGAAATTACCAGACTAATTACAGGAGTTAAACATGTTTCCTAGATTGTACAGTATTGTGTGATTATAATTGTTTTATTTCATATAAATACTCAGAGAAAAAGATAGGTTAGTGTTTCCTTATGTTATTATTACATTATTAGCCACTGTACAGATTAACTGATTTCAATTAGTGGCATATTGAAAGTTTCAGATGTGATGTTGCTTTCTCCACCCGATACATTCATTTTGAATAAGGTCAGAGAATAAATGCACAGCCAAATGCAGTAAGTAAGTGACTGTGATTTTGCTGTTAATCGAGAGAATTAAAAGTTGGGTATAAATTCAAGGATTTGATTTCATTAATTATGCTCAATACATTTGAAGCTCATTTTATCTTTTGCGCGCATTTTCGTGACGGCAATCAGTCACAGATGTCTTCATAACCTTATTACACAAACTATTTACATCCATTCCAGACAAAGAGACACAATGGTTGGGTGTTCTGCAATAGGATGCTCAAACAGATCAGAAGAAGGCTTTGCGATGAAAGTTTTCCCGAAAAATCTTAATCGCAGGAGAGAATGGGCAGCCAAGGTGAAACGTGAGAATTGGACTCCAACAGACAGGTCATTTCTATGTGAGGTGAGTTATTGCATCAGTAACAGTGTGTAGTATATCAACTTCAAATGTTGCTACTCTTCATAAGAGAAAAGTGAAGAGTCGAAGCATATCTATTAGCTTTCACTGAGTTTGTGTATAAAAATCAGACCAAAATTTCTTGGGAACTCAACTTATGTTGAGAAATAAGTAACCCAAACATGATAAATTGATGTTTGTTTCATTAATTTGTCCCAAAGTTTGTCCCACATATCTTATACAGGTCTCCTAATTATACTTAAAAAAAATGTAGTGTGAGTTGCCTTGACAAAATAGTGGGGGTAGTTCATATAACATTTTTCATATAATTCTCAGAGCACCTCTAGGCACAGCACTACTTCACATAATAAAACGGATTTTGCATTTTTCTTTAAATGCTGTTAATATTTACTCATGTACAAATTTTGAAACTCTTTATCTTTAGCCGTTTTAAAGATAATTGAGGAAAATCGCTTTAAGCATAACAACTTTAACACCCTGTATCTCAGTATCACAACCTTAAAATGAAAAATGTTATACGAACTACCTCCACTATTTTTCCAAGACCAACTCACACCCCAATCGTTTTGAAGTATACTCAGGACACCCTGGATATTTGTGGTCATCTTCTAAATTAAAACTGTATTTGTATCTCAAATGTACCAAGCAACATATGTAGATTTATTGCAATTTAGGATGAAATTGATTAGGTAGTAGACGTAGCAGAATAACAAGTATGTACATGTATAATAGATTATGTAGTAGATGTAGCAAAATTACAAGTACATACATGTATAATATCTCCAGAGTAAAATGTAACCTGTGAACGATAATATAAGCATATGTAGACGAGGGGCAAAATAAAGTAGGTTCCTTTGTAAAACTTCCTATAAAAACTTAATAATAAGAAAATTACAGCAAATTAAAGTCTTTGATGATTTTGATAAAGGCGTTTTCAATTAATTTTGGAGCACACCTGAGAAACTCAACAAATTATCAAGTCAGAATCAGGTACAGTACATTTGTTCCCACTTCTTAATTTTTTGAATTGTACCTACATACATTTTTTATACCTGGGTAGTGCTAAAGTACTTACCAGTTACATGATCCTCCATAAATGAGCAACTGTATGCTTATCACTGTCACTGACCAGCTGGAGGCAGTTTTTGTGATGTTTAAAATTTAAGTAATACCATTATACTCTTGATATGTTTCGCATTTCCATTTTTCCTTAATGTGTTGAAAAAACAATACCTTAATAAATCATTTCTCATTCGCAGGTACATTTTGAGGCGGAAATGTGGGAAGCAGTGCGTGAAGATGGAACTAAGAAACTGAAGTGGAACGCAGTTCCCACCTTATTTAGCTTCGTTAAAGAAAAACGCAAACGAAAACCTCCCACACCAAAAGAAGATCCAGCTCCAAAAAAAAAGCGCAAGATTTTACTAACTGATGAACAGCAGCCTAGCACATCTAAGGTTATATCATTAGGAAATAGTTCCAGCAGCAACTCAGAATGTGAAATACCTGTTCTTGCTACAGAAGATTGCAACACCAAAAAAATTATGCAGAAAATGAAAGAGTATGAAACATCTTACAGTAGGCTGAGCAGAAAGTTCAAAGTTAACCGGTGTAAGTTGCGTAATCTGAGAAGATTAACAAAAAAGCATGCTCAAGACAACAAAGAATCTACATATGTTTGTCTACACCACAAAGTATTCAATGAAGATCAACTGGCTGCATTGGAACGACGCTCAACGAGATTCATGAGGTGGTCAAATCCAACTATAATGAAGGCATTGAAATTAAAATTTGCCTGTGGTGTTACAGGATATGATGAGCTTCTGAAACAAAAAATGCCCCTACCATCATTACGTACTCTGCGAAGAAGACTTGAGAATATCCCTTTCGATAGCGGTATCCTTGATCAGGTTTTTTTATTTTTAAAAATTAAAGTAAGCGCCTTTGTACAAGAACATGAGAAAGACTGTGTTATTCTTTTGGACGAAATGGCAATAACACCTGGAACTACATTTGATACAGGATCAAAGTCGTACCTAGGAAATGTGACATTGCCTGGCCATTCATCATCAGATGTGGCAACACATGCTCTTGTGATCATGATTGGAGGTGTGACCACAAGATGGAAGCAGACTGTGGCTTATTATTTCACTAGTGATTCTGTTGATGGCACAGTATATCAGCAGATACTATTTGATGTGATAGGCAAAACTGAAAGTCTGGGATTAAAAGTCATCAGCATAACCTCGGATATGGGAGCAAGTAACCAAGCATTATGGAAATGCTGGTCGATCACTGCTGGTAGATTTTCGACCACAACTAATTATATCTCTCACCCTTTTGATGAGTCACGAAAAGTTTATATATTTGCTGACGTGCCACATTTGTTTAAGAACATTAAGAATATGTTGGTGACTAACAAAATAATAACAATTTCCAGTGAAATCCAAAGCCTATTCAACCTACCCACAAATGTAATCAAAATAGATCACATAAAGGACTTGATCGATTACCAAAACAAATTGGACTTCAAGTTAGCTCCAAAACTATCTGAAGAAGATTTGACCCCAACACATTTTAGAAAAATGCGAGTTTCAACATCAACAAATGTTGTGAGTCACGATGTTGCAAGTGGTCTGAAATTCATTAGTCATGAATTGAAAAGACCTGAATATTTGACCACAGCATGGTTTCTCGAAACTGTCGAGAAGTGGTTCTCGCTCATGGCATCTCGACATCCTGTTATGGCCTTGAGCAAGATGAAACTGGAGGTATATCAGGCAGCCAAGGAGTTCTTGGAGTCAGTGATGACTGTCTTCCAGACTATGAATGTAGGTGCAAAACATACCTGGAAACCCTCACAGACCGGCTTATTAATTTCCACAAAGTCAATGTTGGATGTACAGCACCTTCTACTGGAAGAAAAAAGTTATATGTTTCTTCTGACATCCAGATTTACTCAGGACTCCTTGGAAAACCTATTTGGTAGACTGCGTTCCAAACAAAGTGTACCAAATGCACTGCAATTTAAAAATCACCTGAAACTGGTCACTGTTTCACAGTTTTTGAAGGATGTCTCTAAAGGTAGCTACGAGAAAGATGACAGAGAGTTTCTTGCAGACTTCCTTGAGTATATTCCCAAGACCCCAATAGAAAAACCCTCTGATGCCATTCTTCCAAAGAACTTTGAAGTAGAGTCCATTAGTCTAAACCTATCAGAACAAAATTCATTGTACAGAGTAGCTGGATATTTAGTCACAAGTATTGTAAAAAATTCTGGGACTTGTGCAAGATGTATTGAATCTGTTGGATCCAGGAACTACATCGACCTTCCATACAGCAAGCTTGTTAAGTTGAAATGTTTCAAAATAAATTCTTTATTTTATAGCAACGAAGAAACATTCAACTTTTTTTCAAGACTGGAAATTATTTTCCGCCAGTTCTTTTCCTTTGTCCAAACGCAAAATATAAATTTAAAATTGTTCTTTGTTAACAAAATGTTAAATGACTGTTCAGATGTAATGCATATTTTACCGTGTCATAATTTGAAAAAAATAATTGTGAACAGGTTTGCTGTGTTCAGGCTGAAAATAGCAAGTAAAAGGCTAATTTCAAAAAAAAAATTACATGCTAGCAAAACTGTAATGAGTACTTCTTTATGAAGATCGAATAAAGTTTCATAATTATTTTTGCATTTTCTTACTCTTCCCTGAATTTCGTAATGATTATTATTTGTATAAAGATCATAAACTATGATTTTGGAATGTAGAATGATTCATATAATTATTCGTTCCCAAATTGTTCTGGTGTTATTTAAATACAAATTACAGACTAATAGCATAATATTCTGGAATATGTCATCCTCTGATGAAGCTACCTTGGTTAGTGAAATTATCGTTGTCTTTTGAAATGTGTTGTGATTAGGGTTCTCACAGTGCGCTTACCAGTGCTCATCACAGGTTCCAATCTTCACCTATACTAATAGCAGTGATTGAAAGTCCCGTATATTTGACTTATTATTTTTTACGTTTATTGTAATATTGAAAAATGGAAGAAAAACAAAAAATTCCTAGTATGAGTACACATACAGTGAGATTAAATACTTTCAATATTCACTCTCGCTGTGTGCTTGCCCCAATATTTTAAATTCACCTGAATTTCGGGTATCAGGGGCTAAATCATAATATTCTCATATTATACAAAAAAACAAAGTGAATGATGAATTCAGTTTGAAGTCATTTTAAAGTTTCCTGTGTTTAGGTAGGAAACATTGCAACCAGTCAGTAATGTTGGAAAAGGGATTCTCTAGAAAAAGTTCAATACAGTTTCTTTCTGGAAATCACCGATTAATTGTTATTAACAGTTTCCTATCTGAATAAGAAACCTTGGGACTATTCCATTACAATAGGGAAAGAATTCTCTACAAAGAAGATTTTATACTATTATATGTTATGTAGGAATTTAAATCTAATAACAATAAATATACATCCGGAGGTCTATATTTAATTACTTTATTTTAAAATTAGCTGTGTCAATACATGTTTACAATATTGCTAATAATCTGTCTGTCACTTCATCGATCATGATAATCAATCTCGGTCAACAATTCAGCTAAAGGCTGAATTACATATGCTCTGGGCTTATTATCGATTCTGATAATTTTTTCAGGCTACCAGATAACTCATTGTGTGGTGTTCGTTTCTAAGTTGATTATTTCAGGAAACTTGGAATAACGGTCAACTATAATGAGGTACTGATTATTCTGAAACATACAGAGGTTAGATTCATCGAATTCTATTGCTTCCGTTTTCTTCATCATTTCTTGGATGTTTCTCTCTTTGTTCAGCAGCTCTGCATATATCAACAGCCCTCATAAGGTTCCGGCCAGGTTCTCCCAATAATACCCCTCTCTTTCCATATCTGGTCCCTTATTCTATTGACAATCCTTCATTAGTGTATCTTTGAAACTGTCACAATTTGATGCCAACTTCTCGTCCGTAAGAAACAGATCAAAACCTTCCTTTGGAGATTGATGTTTCTGTGCTAGGGTTGCTTTTTGGTAAAAAAAAAAACTGATCTAATGCGGCAAGTGTCTTGTCCACTTCCTTTTTATGTATCTGATAAGTCAACCCTTTCAATTATCTCATTGTTTTCTTCATCAATACAGTGAAGGAGTACTACCACCTGTACTTTCTCTGAACGGTACTTGCAGTGTGTTGCCACCACATACAGCTCAATTCTTACATTTCTAACACACTCCCAACTACCCTTGCATTAACATTCTTCGGTTGCTGCAGGAATTTCATTTTTATTCAAGATGTTTTTAGTTGCCAGGCTTCCCTCCCAAGGTTGAATGATTTTCACGTTGCTTCTCTCTACTCCTTAACACGTAGATTCGTTATGACACGGTGCCATGTTATATAGTACTTGATAACAATTAACATACATCCAGGGGGTCTGTATTGAATTACTTTATTTTGAAATTAGCTGGGTACATACATGTTTATGTTTAAAATCGATGACAATCTGTCAACGTCACTTCAAATCGGTCTATCGACAGTGCAGCCAACGTCATAACATAAACAGTTTCTATAGATCCATTGACTAGGAAATTTAGTTTATAGCAATTTTAATGTTTCCTATCTGAATAGGAAACATTGTGACTAGTCTATTATGAGCGAAAAATAATTCTCCACAGAAAAGGTTCTATACAGTTTTCTTCTAAAATACACCAATTCATTATTATTTGCAATTTTTTACTATTCTTCCATAAGCGCAATGTTAAATGTGGAGAAAACATGGCGGCCGAATCGCCCATGGCCACACTGTCTCTATCAAGTCACTGTAGTGGCTGCTGTATGAACCGTTACAGGAGTGTCACCTGTCGTCTCTGCGCCTCTAGCTGCTGTGAGGGCACTAGGGAAGGTTTTCCGACTAAGCATGGACAGGGTGGACTTGGGGAGATTGAGGGTGAGGATCAACAATACCAGGACACAACAGTAGTAGTATATTATAATTGTAGCATTTAATGAAACAAATATGAAAGTGATAGGTAAACTGCATGTAGATTATAGATATTGTATGTATTACTTAGTGAACTCTATACAGAATTCACTGGTAGGTATTACCAAAGTGAAACAAAATTATTTTAAGAAAAAATATACCTACCTCAAACTAATACAGTAAGTACTTATAATATCTACGTAGGTAGCTACTTATTGTTTACTTTCCTCTTAATTCTTCATCTAGTGTATGGAAATTTTGAAGTAAATGAAAATAAATAAGATAAAGTACATACTTCCCTAGTTTAAATTGTTTAAACTAAAATTTTAATTTCAAACTTTTGTATTGTTTATATTTATTTCATTTTCAAAAAGTATGGATACAGCAATAGTAAATAAGTGTTGAAAAGAGTTTCAAATGGTGATAGCCCAATTTCCAATTAAACTAGAATCTTCAGTTTTAATACATAATAAAACCTATATAAAAGCAGCGTGGGTACTAAATTTAAAAAAAGAACACAATGAGCTTCACAGATAATTACATATTTGTTTTAAAAAAACCTTTTTTGTTATTTTGTTTGCAAAACTGGTTCGATTGAGTTGATTAAAACCGACCATTCAAGCGATTAATATAGGAGTGTACTTATCAGTGCTCATCACAGCTTCCAGTCTTCACTTAGGTAAAATTATTGTTTTTATTTGTGTGAAACTTGATGAAACTGAAAAAAAATCCGAAAATAAACTTAAAATGTTTCCGAGAAAACTCGTTTCCTAGCCGACGAACCATAGGTTAATAGCAAATTAAGTTATTGAATTTTGAAGCATTTAATGAAAATTCGCTATCAAAACGCAAACATGCATCATATTTCGATGAAAATGCAAAAGTGCAATAAGGAATGTTCAAAAAAAAATTGTAGGTATCACCAACGACTTATGGGCCACCTGTGATTGTCATAATAATTTTATAAGATGCATAATAACAATTATATTGGGCTTTACCGTAGAAATGTGTCTCCTGTATATATGCAAACAGAAAGTAAACCCGGATATGGATTCTAGAGGGCCTAGTTTGCGCTCATTTGAAGAAATCTTTTTAGAATTCAACAGTCGCGGTCTCCTCATTGACGAATTTTTTCTACGAAAATTAGCTAAAAATGATAGACTGTTAAACCGTAAACTTAACTAAAACTACTGCCAAAGCATCAGAGAAAGGGTCTATTTGAAATAAATTTTCTGCAAATATTTTAGTAAAATGAATGGTTGAAGCTGAAACTTAAGGGTTTGCAGAACACTCTTTACATTATTCGTATTTCTTTCAGGTTTTTTGCTTAAATGTTGCCAATTTTGACGTTTCAAATTGCGTCTTTGGCGTTTTGAGGAAAACCCCAATTTGTTTTTCTTTAAATGCCTATAACTTCTAAATTTTGGTACATATATATATATATATATATATATATATATATATATATATATATATATATATATATATATATATATATATATATATATATATATATATATTGGAATATTGCACTACACTGTAATCACTTTTAAATATACACTGTATTTGTTAACTGTACGTTTGTGATTTCTTATTGGTTTGCGATTCCGTATTGGTTTGCACGCAAACCAATAAGAAATCACAAACGTACAGCAAACAAATACAGTGTATATATATATATATATATATATATATATATATATATATATATATATATATATATATATATATATATATATATATATATATAATTGAAACTGACCCTGGATATGGGTTCTAGGGGGCCTAGTTCGCGCTCATTTGAAGAAATTTGTTCTACATCCAGTCGGGATCTCCTCATTAGATAACAGAAAAGTGAAATAAGACTAAAAAAATTGATACAAAGTGAAGTCACTAACTGGGATTAGAATTCGTCATATAGGAATCGATTATCGGATGTGCAGGGCTTAGCCGACTCGACTACGTTTGACATGACATACAAGCAGGTGTGTCCGGTAGTATGTTAATTGTTTACTGTTTACACCAAACGATTTTTATTTACAATGGCTTTTTTGCTCATATTTTAACGGAATGAAAGAAAATAACGACTTAGACACAGATCTAGGAGCTTGTTAGTCATTTCGTTTCGTATTTTCACTCACATTCGTACTCGTACCATAATTATCAATTTTGTCCTTTAAACTTTATTAGATTTCATTAATTAAAAATTAATTTACCTCTAACTTTTTTGGCTTTTAACACATTGATCTGAATTTTGGTACATAGGATACTCTTTATAACACAAACCAGCGTCTAAAATTTGGTTGCCCTTACTTTGTTATTTACGGAGATATTATTTTTTTCGACAGAAAACACAAAATTTCCCGGGAAAACCTGGGATTTTCCTGGCTAACGAACTTATCCAAGCCATTTGCAAAAGGAAGGTATATATATATATATATATATATATATATATATATGACCGACGAGGAGTCGGAAGAAGAGGTCGTACGCTATACCCGCGCGGCGCGACAGGAGAGTTGTCTGCCACGGGCATACAAAAAATACCACACCGCATGCAAATACGCATCGATGGCAACGGGTAGTATGTAGAAAAATAGTAGAAACTCCACGCTTTCCAACGATCAATAATTCATTGCAAACAAACTTGTTTTTCTTTTTGAAGAAAATTTGGAGACCTTATTTAATGAACATGCCCCGTATTTGGGATTCTACAAGGTAGGTATTCACTTACGACACTTTGCGATGCGAAAAAGCTATATTTGATATTATAAAAGCTAGCGTACTTAAAATTTGTCTCCTACCTCAGTTCGTGTCTTCACGAGAAGCCTGAGTTGCTGCCCTGAGGTGCACTTTACACACAATCCTGCCAACTGACCTTCCTGGCCTGCCCCCAAGGATTATACACTAGAGAGGATAGCTTAATTCCTATGCTGCTGTGTTAGAGTCGGACCGATTAGACGTGACGTCAGAGCTGGTGCAGAATCGTATTTGCTCTATAAGAGACCGTGTATTTTCTCTAGTTTTCGTGATTGTTTGTTGCATTTTGTGAATGGTCTTTGTGGATTTTTAATACAGTGATTTGTAAAATATAATTTTGTGGCTTTAAAAACTATATTTTTGTGTATTATTAAACTTTAACAGACCTACTTCCCAACCTAACTTTTGTGTTTTTCATTGTAATTTTTATCATATTTGTACCCTTTTAGTGAATTTTCTTTAAAAAAATTCACTAATGAGGAGATCTCGACTTTTGAATTTTGAAAAAATTTCTTCAAATGAGCGCTATTTAGGACCCCTGGAACCCAAATCCGAGGTCGGTTTCAGACTTTATATGTTATATATATATATATATATATATATATATATATATATATATATATATATATATATATATATATATATATATATATATATATATATATATATATATATATATATATATATATGTTTATATATTTATGTGTCACACCTATAACTAAAAAAATAATGGACCGATTTTGATAAAATTTGGTGAGTACCTTCCTTTCGCGAGTTGCTTGGACAAGTTCGTTATCCAGGAAAATCCGCCGAGGTTTTCCCGGAAAATTTTGTGTTTTTTTTTTTCGAAAAAAATCGAAAAAAATTTATATCTCCGGAATTAACAAAGTAAGGGCAACGAAATTTGGTACACGGGTTTATATCGTTATATGTAAGCTACCTACCAAAATTTAGCGATGTCGGTTAAAGGACAAAAAAGTTACAGGCATTTAAAGAAAAATAAATTTGGGTTTTCCTCAAAACGTCAAAGTCGCGATTTTAAACGTCAAAATTGTTAATATTTAGGCAATGAACCTGAAATTAATATGATCTATGAAAGGAAAATGTCTCAAGAATAATGTTTTACGAAGCCTGAGCTCTTAGTTTCAATCGTCATTGTCCTTCATTTTACTAAAATATTCCCAGAAAATTCATTTCAAATAGACCCTTTCTCTGATACTTTAGCAGTAGTGTTGGCTATAGAGTTTATCGTTTAATGGTATATCATTTTTGTCGAATTATCTTAAAAAATCATTAAAGCGCAATATTTCCGTTATTATTCAAGTTACGAAAAAAAGTTGTATACATTAATTGTAGGGTGTCTTAAGCTACATCTTAAAAAATATTTCCATAATTACAGGGTGGCCCATAAGTCGTTGGTGATTCAAATTTTCTTTTTTTTTAGTGAATTTTTTTAATCGAACACGCCCTATGTTATTGCATTTTTGTATTTTCCATCGAAATATAATACATCTTTGTAAGAAAAGAAATTCGGGACGCAGCAAGTGCGTTATGGTAGCGAATTTTCATTAACTGCTTCAAATTGTGAATCAATTTGCTATTAACCTATAAGGTTGACAAGAAAACCAGCTTTTTCGGGAAAAATTTAAGTTTACTTTCGGAAATTTTTGTACATTTTCAAACAATAAAGTTATTTTGATGAAATATGGTACATTGTTTCTAATATATAAATTATACTGGTAACCAAATTTGGTGCCTGCTTTCTTAAAAAAACATATTTGCTATTAGAAACATTTTTATGAAAATTCACTACCATAACGCACTTGCTGCGTCCAGAGTTTTTTATTCTTGTAAAGGAAACCATGCAATCTGACCTCTATAAACTGAAACTTTGTACTTTTATGTATGTTGACATATTGCGTAAATGTATGTTTTTTATTACTAGATTACATTTTATGGATGATGAATTTTGGCTAGGGTGATGAAGTTTTTTACCAGTATTAATAAAACTTAATACGATAAATAAAGTCTATCTCTGTATCTTGCTCTTCCCTTGCTAGGCAACCGACTATAATTCGTGTTAATTGAATTGCTTTTATAAACGTTAAAAATATTATCAATTTATGGCAAGTAAAAGTAGAATTACAGAAAAAGATAAAACTGTGATTGTAGAAAAAGTATATCGTGTTACATATCCAGAAATACAATTTCTCACTCGGTTGAACTGTGGAACTTGCTAATGCTCTTGCGACAACTTCAAACTCGTGAGAAATTTGCAATTTTCTGCACTTGTCCCACAATGTACTATTTTGTGAATTTTAGACGTTGCATGTATAAGCACAGGACTTATCATGGTTTTGTATAATTTTGACAATTAAATCGAAAATATTATGCTCATTATTATGTAATAGTAAGGATCTAATAAATTGTCGGTGACCATTGGCAAACATATTAGATTAGATACGTTAAATAAATATTATACGTTTTCTTCATTTACATATATTTTGATTAGTTGAATTAAATGAGAAATTTGCTAAAAATAATATAAATGATAATAAGTATCAAAATACTGGCATACAAAATTATCGCATGATTCATATTTTTTTTCTTCTTCAATAAAAAAAAATACGCGCGCCTATTTTTATTATCTTGGTCAACGACGCGACGCAAGAAAACGAGACACATCAAACTTTAATTGTTATCAAAATTTAATAAATCTTGGCTAATCCAGGTAATCTTACATTCCAACAATTCTTAATTTGATATCTGGTGATTGACCGTTATTTTGGTTGTAGAGCGTTCGCATTAGCATAATTTTATTTGCCATTAAGTTTACTTTCATTTAGATCCTATGCATTTTTTGTCCGATGCTCATAAAAAGAGTGGTGAGCAAAAATAAAGAGACCATTCATTTACAACAATGCATTTTAAATGAGTATCTGTTCCTTCAGCACCAGTTATGACGTCACGGCGACGACCTTGAAGCTGACAGATCTGAGAAATTAAGCAATACTTCTCTGTTTATAATCGTTGGCCTGCCCCGACATCTCTTTGCCTAATTAAAAAGTAAAAGAAGGAAAATGAGGAAGCCAAAATATACATTATGCTCATATGACCTTGATGTATGCCAGGGTTGGTTTTTCCATCTTTTAGCTTTTAATTAGGCAAACTGATGTCAGGGCAGGTCAGTAAGGCAGGATTGTGATTAAACAGCACCTTGGGTAGGCCGTTTGTTTCGTAAAACGGAAAAACTCATGAGTTGCAGCCATGTGAATTACTGCCGCGAGACGCTCGTGTGTTTTTCAGGGACGCAATGTTTAATAGCACCAATAGACAAATAAATAATATAAAATAAATAAATGACAAAATAATTATGTATTATTAGTTCACTTTAAAGGTGTATTTTATCAAGGGAAGAGCCTGTTGATGTCAAACAATGGTAACGTGATACATTTTTTTTTCAGGGGCAACAATGTACTCTGTACAGATCCTGCTGGAATTTCTGCAAGTTGTGATGACCCTGCCTTGTTTGACAACGGAAATATGGTTGAAATATAACGTGAGCACTCCACAGTTGGCATATGCTCACACCTATATGGCGTTGATCCCAACTGTGATCTATTTCCTCAACTACTATATCCGACAAGACCTGGTGGATCTAACAATCCTCTTAAACACCCTATCCCTCTGTGTAGTGGGAATAATTTATCATAATTTTTATGCAAGTATAGCAGGTGTATTGTTCTCCTTGGCCTTCTACATATTTAAAAAATCGGATGCCTTTCTTGGTTTACCACAACCAGAAATGTATAACTACTCTATGATTGGATTTAATCTTCTAGCACTTCAAGCCATTTTAGCACCGACAGAACCAAAAAAATAACAAAACAAATTACTGTTTAGTGACGAAAGAAAATTGTAGTTTTTGTTACCATGTAAAATATTGTTGCATTAAAGTAAAATGAGAAAAAATCTGCCTAAGTCGCCTTTTTTATTGACTTATGGGTAGTCCCCTGTGGGTCCGGGGACTAACTAAAAGAATAGGCCCATGGTCCCAACAAACACAGTTATGTAACATTCACATAACTGAAATAATATTTTGTTATTAACAAAAGTATCATTTATGTAACTTGTTATGAACTTGTAAGTTACATGTAACACGAAATGTCATGCATATAGTTCCTACTGTGATATATCTATGTAACATAGTTGGGCATATATATATATATATATATATATATATATATATATATATATATATATATATATATATATATATATATATATATATATATATATATATATCAGATATATTTATTGACAATTTCATTAACATTACATGTTACATTTTATTGTTAGGAGTAGAGCTTTTTCTATATAACCATACACAATAATAGTTTAGATAAACAAAACAAAAAATTATTGAAAACAATTTATTAAACATTTGTAAAAAAACAATAAAATATAATACATTCTTATTGCTTTAAAATATTTATAATTTCAATTTTACTTCTAAAATTGTTTATAATGTTCACATTTAACTAAAACATGAATAATTTGCAATTCAAAATTAAATCTAAACATCAGTTGAAGTTTTTATGTAATTAAATATAACTGCAACTTTAAACCATAACTAGAGTAGTATCATCCATATTAAAATTGCTTTTGGGATTATTTAACAAATTAGTCGTCATTACTTGTGTCAAAAACTCAGCTCCTGTAAATTTGAACTGCCTAGTAGGTAACGACAGTTGCAAATTTTATCAATAAGTTCAGATGACTCAGCTAATCTTGTAAAACTAAGTACTACAAGACCTTTGGCAATGTTTAAAACATTGCGCCTGCTCTCCTTACTATATTTCTTGGGTTGATTTAGCGGCAATCAATTCTGAACTTGTTATAGTGAATAGCTTTGTTTAAATTCGCTGTGTGCAGTCATTTCCAGCCTTTCGATAATAATGATCAGAAACGTATGCTGCAATTAAAACATATAGGTTAACTCACATTCAGTCATAAAACGCTAGAATAACACAAGCATAGATTCAAAATGTACAATATAATTCATTTTAACATGAAACACTAATAAGAATTCAACACCCACATTAATGTAGTTCTTCACAATCGGTCGATGCTTTTGTCGATAAACTCATGCACAAAACATAAACTCTTAAACCTTATATTAAATACTGTAATCCTTCAAGAAATAGAGAAAAATAAAATCCAATACTTACCACAAAATTTTGACGTTACCTTTTGTATGAGGAATAAGAAAACAGTATAAATCACAAACACGAGCACAATCAAAGTAAACAACATAACCTCATAATCCTATTAGCAAAAAGAAACATCAAGACTCAACACTCGCTCTCGCTCTGCGCAGTTGCCCAAACAAAACGACGAAAATGCGTGGAACATATAGGTGTTAATTTGTATTTCCACTTATTTCCCGTTTATTTTATTTAGATAAATATAATAACAAAATAAATTAATGACGAGGTTTAAAGTTTAAATCATATTTCAGTTAACAGGTTTTCTTAATTAACATTTCATTAGCTGGGTTTGATAATTATCTAAAATAAAAATATTACGTTGTTATCAGTGTGTGCTTTAAAATTATAAAACGCTATGAAATTTGTATTATGTGTATGTTACATAAAAATATTACATAGCTTTTATGTTATAATACTTGATGGTATGCAATATTTCATTTGTTACCTAAATGTGCCCCATTTGCAAAGTACATTTGTGTCATTTTTAGGTAACAGTGTAATATTACGATGATACTTTATTGAGCTTCCAATGCCATGTAACGGTTACAAACCTGTTTGTTGGGGTAACTCCTGCCTGTCGTACGAGTCAAGCAGGTGGTAGTGGAATTTTCCTTCACGTGACAGTAAAGGATTTTTTCACGCCCGAGGAGCTACCATACCCCCATACGGTGAAGTCCCAACGGACGTTTCCGGTTCTGGTGTATGAGTCGGTTTCCCTTATAAGCAAAAATGATGATGGCTTCTCCTTGAACAAAAGATTCCGGAGGTAAAATGCCCCACCATTAGGATCTCCGGGAGAGGGGTGTGCAGGGGTCATCGGCATCAAGATTTAACATATCCTTCTCGAATATATGTGGCCTAAATTATAACCTGAACTCCGTCCACCATTTCTTCCACGCTAATAGGCCCCAACTCCTCTTCCTCGCCGAAACCAGTGCCAAAATAGCCACTAATCACCTTAATTTCCGGGGTTATGAGCTCCTTACTTCCTTTAGATTGCATAGAGGCGTGTGCGCATACGTCCGTAGCAATCTACTCTGCACCAGACTCCCCTTTTAGAAGCTGGAAGAAAAGTCATACTATGGATAAAACTCCCTCTCAGGGCTGCAACTAAATTCATCTGTTGCATTTACCGGTCACCTTCTGACAACAACTTTGTCCAGCTCTTTGACTACCTTTCTGAAAAAACCGACCATCTGATTTCCGAATATCCTTCCTCCGAGGTCACTATTCTTGGTGACTTTAATGTCCATAATAAGGAATGGCTAGGATCCACAAAAACCGATCCACAAGGGAGAGCAGCGGAAGCCTTTGCAGTCAGCAATTCTTTAGCCAATATGGTTCAGCAACCTACTTACTTTCCTCGTATCCCAACACACAGCTCAAATCCCCTGGATCTCCTTCTTACTACAAAACCTGAATGCTATAAGATATAATTCACCGCCCCCTTGGTCGCTCAGACCACGGCATGGTCACTGCTTCCTGCGCAATACAACCCGAGGTCACACAGTCATCACACCCACGTTCCGTTTGGCACTACAACTCCGCGAACTGGGACGAAATGCGGGATTACTTTTCCTCATTTTCATGGACGTCTGTCTGCTTCTCTCATCCTGACCCCTCTGATATATCACAAAACGTCACCGAAATTATCCAAGCTGGCATGGAATTATTTATTCCACGTACACAGAAAACCTTTTCAGCCACTCAAAAGCCCTCGTTCTATAAATCATGTGACAAGGCCAGACTTGAAAAGGTCAAAGCTCGCAAAACGCTTCTACACAATCCCAGTCAAAGAAACCGTCAAGCATTTAACGACGCAAAAAACCGCTATGTCCGCATTCTTTCTGAGGCAAAACTCGTTTAATAACCACATCAAAAACAAAGTCCTCTTAAACTCCGACGGCAGCAAACCCTTCTGGACTCTTGCTAAACCTATTGGGAATAATTTTTGCAAGAGCACGTTCCCACCTTTTGTCTCAGGGGATGAAATTGTTTTTACCACCCTGGGCAAGGCTGAACTTTTTGCCTCGTTCGCCGGCAATTCTACTCTCAACCCACCTCCAAATATTCAACCACCAACAGTCCCCAATGTCGCTCATGAAATGACGGATATCATTTTTAAAACTAAAAGTGAACGAAAGATGCTCTCTTCTCTTAATACCGGGAAAGCCTCTGGCCTTGACGAGATCCCAGCAATTGTTCTCAAAAAATGCGCAACAGAACTTGCTCCTATCCTGACTCGTCTGTTTCAGACATTTTACAATAGAGGCATATTCCCTAGTAACTGGAAAACTGCTCGAGTACAACCCGTCCCCAAGAAAAGATCCAGAGCGCTTCCTAGCAACTAAGGGCCTATTTCTCTCCTTTCAGTCGTCTCTAAAGTTATGGAAAAGTATATAAACACCGAATTACTAAAATTTCTTGAAAAACACAGTCTAATCCACGACAGGCAGTATGGATTCCGTCAGCGCAGATCAACTGCCGACCTCCTTTCCTTTGTCACCCATTCTTGGAACAAGTCTATGGAACTACACGGTGAATCCCAGATTGTGGCTCTAGACATATCCAAAGTATTCGTCCAGGTCTGGCCCGCAGCGCTGCTTAATAAACTTCCGGCCTATCGCCTACCACCAAAACTGTACCTGGACAGCAAATTTCCTCTTCAACCGGAGCATTTCTGTTGTGGTGGATGGCCATTCCTCTAAACTGTATCCAATTAATGCAGGAGTTCCTCAAGGTTCAGCTTTAGCCCCTACTTTGTTTCTTCTCCACATAAATGACCTGCTCTCTTGCACATCCAACTCAGTTGTTACGTGGACGACAGCACCCTCCACTCAAATATACAATATTCTAAGCATGTCTCTTTAGCTCAATTGGATGAGGATCGCTGACTCATGGAGGGTTCTGTTTCTGTGGATCTCCAAAAAATATTAGACTGGGAAAGTAGAAATCTTGTACAATTCAACCCCACCAAATTTCAGTCTTGCTTTCTTTCTCATAAGAGATACACCAGCCCTAGACTCATCACAATGAACAACCAAGTTATTCAAACTATTGGGTCCTTTTCACTTGTTGGCATTTCTGTGGATCGAAATCTCAATTTGCACCAACATGTCACATCAATTGCAGAATCGGCTACTAAGAAATTAGGTTTCCTCTTCCGGGCCCGCAAATACTTTTCACCAGCTAATCTCTATACCTTATATACTTCAAAAATAAGGCCAAACCTCGAATACTGCTCCCACATCTGGGGTGCCGCTGCCGCTTCTACACTCGCTATCCTGGAAACCATTCAGAAGAGAGCTATACGTCTCATCGGTGACCCTACCCTCACCCAAAGGCTGCCATCCCTAGCCCATTGACGTGCTGTTGATAACCTCTCTTTCTTTTACAGATATCTGCACGGGCACTGCTCGGAGGAGCTTTCTTCCATAGTTCCTCCACCTGGTGCCCCCAACAGATCTACTAGGGGAACAGAGTTAATGCACCCTTTTACTGTCCAGGTCACCAGACATAGAACATCTTGTTATGCCCGCTATTTTGTCCCGAGGACTTCCAAGTTGTGGAATTCCTTGCCGGCACATGTTTTTCCTTCTCCTCCGAACCTCCAAACCTTCAAGTCCAGAATTAACAAGCTGCCTCTTTCCTCCTTGTCGACACCCACGGTACAATAGTATTTAGGCTGTGAGCCCTCGTGGTGTGTTGTGATATAATATATATATATATATATATATATATATATATATATATATATATATATATATATATATATATATATATATATATATATATATATATATATATATATATATACATATATATATATATATATATATATATATATATATATATATATATATATATATATATATATATATATATATATATATATATGTATTATATAAAAGTTTCCTTTAAGAAGAACAAAACAAATCTTTTAAAAAATGTATATATAATTTATTCTCATCAATATATTTATAAAACAATATATATAATTTAGGATGAACATGATATATAAAAATATATATATGTATGCGCAATGATAACAATGATATGCGTAATTTCAAGCAAAAACATCCACGAAAATTGGTCACAAATATCTGTTTATACAATATTCAGAAGGTAACGGTAACGGTTCTCAATGCAAAGAATGCATAGAAACAAAGGCCATAGTTGAACAGATCTAATGCAGGCATATCCATGAACTCTCCATCGTCATGTATTACAAAATGATTAAATGCATATGATACAGCTGCAGCAACACCAAAATAATTCTCTTTTAGAAAACTTACAACACCTAGCGCTACTGAATCTATCAGGATAATCAAGTCTAGCAGCCTTGTATCTCTTTTATCACAAATATATTGAACTAGAGGTATAATGGAAACTATAGTACAAGCATAGGCTACCTCCCACATGTATCCATATTTTAATAGGACTGTTGTCGTGATGCACGGCAATGCAAAACAGTTCTGAATCATTGTAGTGGTTCTATACACACCATCCACATCGTCACCATAATCTGGATTACCTGCAAAGAAATGAAAAATCAATGAAAGAAAGTGCATTTTCGCCTGGCTCTTGGTGAAACGTCTCCATCATCAAAATCGGTTAATAACTTTTTGAGTTACCGTGTGGATACATATACAGGGTGTTTCAAAAATGATGGTCTATGTTACAGGTGCACATTCAGTACAAAAAATAAGACTATTTTTTCATATAAACATGGGTCCGCAAACGCTTAGTTTTGTTAAATACAGCGTGTTAAAGTTATTTGTTTTTGACAGTTTTTCACAAATAAGTCCGAGTCAAATTAAACTTTTGACGTGAAAATTGGCGTGTGGGGGTTTTAAAGGGCAAGAAATTTAAATATGTTATTGTTAATAACACTGCTGGTATAGCGCGCCACCGGTAAGACATGGCTTGCATTCAATTGGCTATAATTTTTTGACATCCAGTAATATCGACCTACCGTATAGCTACATTGCAGCCCTTATCAATTGTAAGCAAAAAATGTATATTTGATTTAAATCTCTCAGACACACCATTTTCGAGATATTTCAATTTTTGTATGTCGATGTCGCTCAAAAATTAATTCTGCGACAAATCATAGGAATACATTTTTCACCTTTTAATTGCTATCAGTATGTATAAACTTATTTTTCTTATTCTCTAGTTTAAAATTAAAATCTTACCAGAAAAAAGAACTGACACAATCATGAAGGTAAAATAAAAAGCCATGATAACAAACTTTGAACAAACCATTTAACAACGTGGTTTCCATCGTTACGGGACTTGACTTTTGCGTTTTCTTCGTGATATATACTACATTAGACTTTTACGTTTGAGACTACTCACTATTAGTAATTAATTGTAGTGTCCGTAATTTTTCTAATTAAATATGGAACAATGAACTAACAGACAAGCATGTTATTTATTCACGGGCTTTTGGTAACTGTTATGAGGCGAAACGAATGTATGAAAAAGCCTTCCCAAATCGAAGAATTCCAGACAGAAGGATGAACAAAATCAACGGATTGACATCCGTCTGCGAGAAACAGGTACATACTTACATTATCTAATACATCGATCTGTCTCTTTCGACTATATATTTTTTTACCAGGTAATAAAGTTACTGCTGATCGAGGCAGACCACGAAGTGCACGAAATCCTGATTTTGAAGAGGCTGTTCTGGATGAAACTGAACAAAATCCAAAAATAAGTACTAGGGAAATGGCCAATCATCTGGGAGCATTCAATGCAACGATATGGCGAGTTATTCACGAACAAAAATTGCGTCCATATCACATCCAACGTGTGTAGGCACTATCGCCTGAAAGAGATTTTATACCTCGCCTACAATTTTGCCAACGGTTTCTTCAACATAATAATGTAGAGACCTTGTTGAATTGTGTATTGTTCACTGACGAGTCTGGATTTAGGCGCGATGGGATCGTCAATTTTCGTAACAGCCATATTTCGGCTGACGAAAATCCCCATGCAGTTTTTGAAAGGCATCATCAACAGCAATTTTCCTTAAATTTATGGGCTGGAATTGTAGGGTGTAATTTGATAGGACCAATTTTTTTACCTCACAGACTTAATGCTACAACTTATCTTGAATTCCTGCAAAACCAACTAAATGGGTTATTAGAAAATGTACCTCTTGACAGAAGACATAACCTGTGGTTTATGCATAACGGAGCCCCCACACATTTCGCCCTAAATATCAGAAATTAGCTAAGCAATACTTTTGGACGCAGATGGATCGGACGCGGTGCACCACAGCCATGGCCGGCTCCATCCCCTGATTTAAAGCCTATGGACTTTTATTTATTGGGGCATCTCAAAAGTATTGTTTATGAAGGAATTGTTGATGATCTGCAGCAAAGAATTGTACTTGGATGCGAACAAATTAGAAATACACCAGAAATATTTCACAGAGTACGACGTTGTATGCTCCGCAGAATACGAAAGTGTATTGAAGTGGAAGGTGGCCCTTTTGAACATTTATTGTAGTCAGGTTTCATAAAATGTTATAAACCTTTTATTTGTTGTTTTATTTGCTGTTAAAATTTGCAGACAATACAATTAATTACTTGAGAAAATTTAATTTTTGAGCGACATCGACATACAAAAATTTTAATATCTCGAAAATGGTGTGTCTGAGAGATTTGGATCAAATATACATTTTTTGCTTACAATTGATAAGGGCTGCAATGTAGCTATACGGTAGGTCGATAGTACTGGGTGTCAAAAAATTATAGCCAATTGAATGCAAGTATAGTCTTACGGGTGGCGCCCTCTACCAGCAGTGTTATTAACAAAAACATATTTAAATTTCTTGCCCTCAAAAACCCCCGCATGCCAACTTTCACGCGAAATTTTTAATTTGACTCAAGACTTATTTGTGAAAAACTGACAAAAACAAATAACTTTAACATGCTGTATTTGAAAAACTAAGCATTTGCAGACCCATGTCTATATGAAAAAATAGTCTTATTTTTTTGTGCTGACTTGACCTGACCTGATCTGTAACATAGACCATCATTTTTGAAACACCCTATATATATATATATATATATATATATATATATATATATATATATATATATATATATATATATATATATATATATATATATATATATATATATATACAGTGTGAAACACACTTATGGAATAAAATTCATTATTTAGCAAAAAGTAGTTTCTGTGGAAAACGCTGAGACGTGTGAAGTTTAATTTGTCAAACATTATCTTATAATCACAGTTAAAAAAATTAAACTCTCACCATTTTGCCCCCACCACTTTATCCTTTTTTTTTAATAGCAACCCTCAATTTTTTCATCACAATTCGATGGATCACATTTTTCTAAATGCGGACATACCCCATATGTATGGTCTAGTATTACTTTTTTTTTTCTAAGAGACTCTGCGGTGTGTGAACCACCAATTCTACATGAGGATCCCTATCACCCATCTTTGTGCATTATAATCATTCTGCCTGAAGCTGGGTGTCGTCAGTTGGTTTGGTTTCTTTGATTATATAACTGTTTACAATTTATTTCATAGCTATTTTCATACCATTTTATTCAGCAGTTTCATTAATTGACTGGTCTTTCCTGTGTTATTGTTGCCTGTAATCTTTTTTATAATAAGCTGTACAACATACTAGACCACTTTGTCCCTAAGAAAAAGTTTTTCAATTCTACATATCCACTCTGATTTAACTGCTTTATCATTCAGCTGCTGAAGCATAAGTAGGTTTTGGATTCAACATATAAAACCACTCCTTCAGGCTTGAATTATAAGTAATTCTCCGACTGCTGATCTGTTGCAAAAAAAATGATCTTTCTGCTTATAGAAAACATATGCGGGAGACCAAATCTCATGTTAAGTCATATCCTAGAGCATTCATCTGGTCTTTCATACGATCCAAAAGGAAAGAAACATGTATTCCATCCAATCTGACATATAATGATCATACTTATTTCTCTCCTCAGGATATCGTCGATGGTTTTGCAGAATTCCTTCGCAGTTGCTATTATACTAAAAACTTATCCATTAATTCTACACCTGTACCTAACACTACTCCACGTAACTAGAATAGGTCTGAGTTATCTGGTTTATTTTTTATTTTATTTCAACAACACACCACGTGGTCTCACAGCCTAAATACTATCGTACTGTGGATGTCGACAAGGGGGAAGAGGTAACTTATTTATTCTGAAACTGAAGGTTTGGAGGTTCGGAGGAGAAGGAAAAACATGTGCCGGCAAGAGTTCCACAACTTGGAAGTCCTCGAGATAAAAGAGCGGCCATAACAAGATGTTCTATATCTGGTGACCTGGACATTAAAAGGATGAATTCGCTCTGTTCCCCTGATAGACATGTTGAGGACAGCAGGTGGAAGAACTATGGAAGAAAGCTCCTCTGAGCAGTGCCTGTGCAGATATCTATAAAAGAGAGAGAGAGGTCACCAACAGCACGTCGGTGGGCAAGGGATGGCAGTCTTTGGGTGAGGGTAGGGTCACCGATGAGTCGTATAGCTCTCTTCTGAATGGAGTCCAGGATAGCGAGTTTAGAAGCGGCAGCGCAACCTCAGATGTGGGAGCAGTATTCGAGGTTTGGACTAATTTGTGAAGTATATAAGGTATAGAGATTAGCTGGTGAAAAGTATTTGCGAGCCCGGAAGAGGAAACCTAATTTCTTAGCAGCCGCTTCTGCAATTGATGTGACATGTTGGTGCCAATTGAGATTTGGATCCACAGAAATGCCAACAAGTGAAAAGGACTCATTACTTTGAATAACTTGGTTGTTCATTATGATGGGTCTAGGGCTGGTGTATATCTTATGAGGAAGAAAGCAAGACCGTGATTTGGTGGGGTTGAATTATACAAGATTTCCACTTCCCCAGCCTAATATTTTTTGAAGATCCACGGAGACAAAACCCTCCATGAGTCTGCGATCCTCATCTAATTGAGCTAAAGAGACAGACTTAGAATATTGTATATTTGAGTGGAGGGTGCTGTCGTCCGTGTAACTGTGAACTGGGTTGGATGTGCTAGAGAGGAGGTTATTGATGTGGAGGAGAAAGAAAGTAGGGGCTAAAGCTGAACCTTGAGGGACTCCTGCATTAATTGGATACAGTTTAGAGGAATGGCCATCCACGACAACAGAAATGCCCCGGTTGGTGAGGAAATTTGCTGTCCAGGTACAGAGTTTTGGTGGTAGGCCATAGGCCGGAAGTTTATTAAGCAGCGCTGCGTGCCAGACCTGGTCGAATGCTTGTCTAGAGCGACAATGTGGGATTCACCGTGTAATTTCATAACTTGTTGCAAGAATGGGTGACAAAGGAAAGGTGGTCGGTAGTTGATCTGTTTTTCAAGAAATTTAAGTTATTCAGTGTTTGTATACTTTTCCATCACTATAGAGACGATTGAAAGGAGAGAAATAGGCCTGTAGTTGCTAGGAAGCGCTTTGGATCCTTTCTTGGGGACGGGTTGTACTTGAGCAGTTTTCCAGTTACTAGGGAATATGCCTCTATCATAAGATGTCTGAAACAGACAAGTCAGGACAGGAGCAAGTTCTGGTGCGCATTTTTTGAGAACAATTGCTGGGATCTCGTCAAGGCCAGAGGCTTTCCTGGTATTAAAAGAAGAGTGCATCTTTCGTACCTTTTTAGTTTTGAAAATGATATCCGTAATTTTATGCACGACATTGGGGATTATTGGTGGTTGAACATTTGGAGGTGGGTTGAAAGTAGAATTGCCGGCCAACAACGAGGCAAAAAGTTCAGCCTTTCCCAGTGCGGTAGAAACAATTTCATCCCCTAAAACAAAAAGTGGTAACATGCTCTTGCAGAAATTATTCCCAATAGATTTAGCAAGAGTCCAGAAGGATTTGCTGCCGTTGTAGCTTGAGAGGACTTTGTTTTTGATGTGGTTATTAAACGAGTTTTTTTCATCAGAAAGGATGTGGACATAGCGATTTCTTGCGTCGTTAAATGCTTGACGGTTTTCTTGACTGGGATTATGTAGAAGCGTTATGTGAGGTTTGACCTTTTCAAGTCTGGCCCTGTCACAGGATTTAGAGAACCAGGGCTTTTGAGTGGCTGAAGAGGTTTCCTGTGTACGTGGAATAAATAAGTCCATGCCAGCTGAGATAATTTGGGTGACATTTTGTGAGATATCAGAGAGGCCAGGATGAGAAAAGCAGACAGACGTCCATGAAAATGAGGAAAAGTAATCCTACATTTCGTCCCAGTTCGCGTAGTTGCGGTACAAAATATGTGGGTGTGATGTCTGTGTGACCTCAGGTTGCATTGCGCAGGAAGCAGTGAACATGCCGTGGTCTGAGCGACTAAGGGGGGCAGTGACTGATGTCTTATAGTATTCATGTTTTGTAGTAAGAAGAGATGCAAGGGATTTGAGCTGTGTGTTGGGATGCGAGGAAAGTAAGTAGGTTGCTGAACCATATTGGCTAAAGAATTGCTGACTGCAAAAGCCTCCGCTGCTCCCCCCTGTGAATCAGTTTTTGAAGATCCTAGCCATTCCTTATTATGAACATTGAAGTCACCAAGAATAGTGACCTCTGAGGAGGGATATTCAGAAATCAGATGGTCGGTTTTTTAAGAAAGGTAGTCGAAGAGCTGGACAAAGTTGTTGTCAGAAGGTGACTGGTAAATGCAACAAATGAATTTAGTCTTTTCTTCTTCTTAGCTTCTTCTTGATATATTTGATGCATTGAAAAAGTTGAAGGAATTGTCAAGATATATTTGATGCATGGAAGAAGTTGAAAGGTCAGCTATTAAAGGCCATGATAACATTCTTAATTTTCTTGTTGAAGACTGTGACTATATATTTTCTAAATCTTTATTAACTATCTTTAATCTAATAGTGAATTAATGACATCTGCGTAATCAAAAAGTCAAATAGAAATTACGCGAAAACTTTTTTTTCTCACGAATAATTAAAATTTCAGTAGCAAGGTAAGACTTCCATAACTTAATAACAGTAACACTTTAAGGGTGCATCTTAACTGATTAGGAATAGGTATACAACACTATTGAACAACCTTCCTAAAAGATACTTAATATCATGTGTTCTAGCATTTTGTACAATTACATAAGACAATACATATACCCAATACTGCTTAGGCAAAAAAATCACAATGCAGAAAGTCATTTTTATAGATAACTCACCCTATTTATAGATGAGGCAAAGACAAAAAAATAATTGAACATGAAACTGAGCCAAGATCGGCTGAAACGAAGCTTAGCCAAACCTTTTAGTTAATAAATAATAGGAATTCACAAGCTTACCCCATCTCCAAACTCCCAGTATAGAATTTACAACAATCGTTCCGAAAGTCCCGTGCGGGAATGCCAATTGCCCGGTTCCATATACAGAGAGGCAATAAATTCCTGTGCCGGCTAAAATTAAATGCGACAGAGCAGTTGAATACCTGTGGGTCATTTTTTAAAGTTTTCCTTTAATAATATAACACGTCAATTTTTCACTTAGGTAAGATAGAATTTATATATTATGACACTACTTCTACGGAGGGGTTAACTATCAAAATCACAGTCAATTCATTTTACAACAAATTTAAACTATCCCTGGGATTTGTTACTAAGTTACAAGTTGCTATTTGTCAGGACTTGGGTTATGTCATTGTCTGTTAGTCGTTAATCTATTGTCTTGTCAAACAGTGAAATTGAAAATTGAAATTTGAAAATTTTTAGTTTAGGAATTAAGAAAGTAGCCTATGGAGATTATTTCATACCGATCAATATTCATACTATGGGCCTATGGACTCGACATAGAAAACATTAATATGCCTCGCTATGGATTTCCCCGTAATTCAAAATTTCGCTAGTAGATGGCGCATGTAATATGGTGTCAACAAGTCACTGTAGGTGTCAACACAAATAAATCTATCTTCAGATTTAAAAAGATAATCTGCTGTAAAAAAGTGATTTTCCAGGTTTTTGTACAAAAGTGGATAAAAGTAGAAAATGGTACAGAATCTCGTAATCAAACATCACTTGATACGCATAATGTATATCGCATATTAAAGTGACGATATTTATATTTGTTTATCCATTGAATCTCGTACTCAAACATCACTTGATATGTATAATCTATATTGCATACTGAGCAAAAATTAATCTGTTCAAAATCTTAATATTCCTATTAAATCGGTAATTCAAATAAAAAATTAGAGTTTGTACTTTCTGGTGGATAAAGTAAAATTAACTTGAACAACTTTTGTGTTTAACAACGTATACATATCCAATAAGTACACTTGGAGAAACCCAAATCACCACAAAACATCTTTTTAAAGACTTAACTTCATCAGAGAACTTCAGTTAGAATATTCAGCTACTGATGAAGCTAACATTGTTAGCGAAACGATCGTTAGGCCATTAAAACGATTTTTATGATGATTTGGGTTTCTCTAAGTATACTTATCAGTGCTCATCACAGGGTCGAGTCTTCACTTAGTGTATACATATCTAAATGTGAAGATATAAGTTATCATGTATAAAATTTTAATTTGATTTTCCACATGGAGAAGTATATATTTTAAATTCATATCCACTGATATTGGTTTCGTAGTATGTTTATGAATTGTTTATGTAATGGATGTCTGTGGATTCCTTTGGAAATAACAGATGGCAGATGGTTCACTGATGCTGACTTCTGCGTTTTATGTTGACGTTTACACGTTAATCTCTGTTTACAGAACAGATCCATGTGGGAGTTTCCTGTTACGAGCGTCTCGCCACAGTAATAACCCGGTTGAATTGTATTGATCATGCGCATTTCGCAGAAATTTTAAGTAATGAAATAAAAGACTTCAATGACGTGCCGTTTACACACGTTAAAAAAAGGGAAAGGAAAATCAACCCTGCCATTCATGTGAGCATAATGTACCTTTGCTTCTTTTAGCTTTTGATTGGGCAAAATGATGTCAGGGCAGGTCAAGAAGGTAAGTTGGGAGGATTGTGTGTAAACAGCACATGATATAATGACTTAGAAGAAATATGACATTGCGCATATGCCCCGCCCCCTGCAATGACGTCACGTAGTGAGTAACGTTATAGAAGTCCAAATACACACTAAAAACAAAGTCATTCGCAATCAAAAAATTTCTATACGTCAGTTTAATGTGGTTGAAGTTTTTTTTTTTAACGTCGGCCTATTTCCGCGACCATGGCCAATCACCGACGCCAGGAGCAGTTTCATCTCACTGTCCTGGAAATTTTGCCGAACCCCTGTCTTTCTGTAAGGAGGGTAGGGATCTTTAACGTGCCCAACATCGCATGGACACGGGACCGACGGCTTTACGCCCCCTCCGAAGGGCGGAACGTGCAGACATTCAACTTGCTCAAATACAATGCCAGAACCTCGGTTGATGTTAATTTTACAGTTTGTACTGAAAAAGTGAAAGGAGTGCGCCGGGATCGAACCTAGTACCCTTTGGTTCAAAGGCACACGTTCTTACCTCTGAACCACCGAGGTTCTGCGGTTGAAGTTATATTCCACTTCGTCGCTTATATTGTCTTTTTCAGATAATATAGGTCGCAGCACTAAATTTAATCTTTTTCATTTTTATATTACATGTATATACGCACAAGATAAGTTTTTTTTTATTTTTTTATTTAATTTTATTGGCTGCGGCATCTTAGGCCATTAGCACATTCTTTCCCATCATTCAATATTGTTTTAAATTTTCCAGACAGAGTCAACTTGGCTCGCCCGGGAATCGAACCCGGGACCTCTCGCTTAGCAGGCTGGCACTCAGCCACCTGCGCCACGAGGGCGTCCACAAGATAAGTAAAATGCGTAATTTGTTAAGAGGTTGTGATGAAACGTCAAACCCCACTGCACGACAGCATATTATTATTGTTGCATTGGACTCGCCACTTGACACCATGCGCGCGACTGTTCTAAAAATAGGTAGTCTGATTATCATTATCATATATCTCGTTATTTGTATCATGAATCATGTAAACCAGCACGCCAGAGATGTCTTTTCTTTCGTTACTTAAAATATTCTGCGAAGTGCGCATGATCAATGCAACGGGGTCATATGCTGTATCATTACTGTGGCGAGACGCTCGTGGTTGCCAGCTGTTAACTGTAACTAGTAACTGGTAACCTCATAGAGGTAGCTCAAATGTTAACCCATAACCCATACAAAAACAACATAAAAGAAAATATGTGGTTATTTTCAATAATGTAAATATTGTAATTCAGGCAACAATTTAAATAATTATCTAATGAATCACAATATACCATAATGACTAAGATAACACAACGGCTGAACTATAGTAATAAGCTAATTTTGGCCCCCATGGTGCGCGTGGGGACGTTACCCATGAGACTGCTTGCTTTAGACTATGGAGCTGATATTGTTTATACTGAAGAATTAATTGACTGGAAATTTTTAAAGTCTGTGAGAGTTGCTAATGGTAATACAACACTTCATAATTATTACACACCATTTATTTTGATTTTTACCCTTACTTTTTAGATGTACTAGGAACAGTGGATTACATTGATAAATCGGACGGGTCTGTGGTTTTTAGAACATGCAATAGAGAAAAAGAAAGAGTGGTGGTTCAAATAGGAACTAGTGACCCGGAAAGAGCTCTCAAAGTTGCCAGGATGATGTATGTTTCTTATATTTTATAATCTAGAAATCCTATAATACAGGTTGTTGGCGTCTTTATTGTTCTGTCTAATATGTAATGAGGTGTTTAAAAACATTAAAATTGTTAGTTTATTCGGTAAATTTGCAGATTACCTCCTGGACGCTTATTAGAAATTTTTTTCAGAATCACGCTTAGGACCCCCTCCCCTGGATGCAGAAAGCACACGAAAAATTTCTTGTTGACGGGAATCTGTATCGTTTGGTTATACAGGCAATTGCGAATTTAGTGATTAGCATATAAAATATATATTTTTAAATATTTATATTTCCCACCCTAACACAGTTTCTGTGTCACAACTGTACAATTTTACATTTTTGAATAATATATAAATTATCTTACGATTTTAGAGAGAATGATGTTGCTGGGATCGACATAAACATGGGATGTCCGAAAGAATTTTCGATTAAAGGTGGTATGGGTTCGGCACTTTTGACACAACCAGAAAAGGCAAAAGCTATATTATCCACATTAGTAAAAAACATAAAGGTTCCTATAACATGTAAAATAAGAGTCTTTGAGAGTATAGAAGACACACTGCATTTGGTTAAAGAACTTGCTTCTACCGGGATAGCGGCCTTAGCTGTACATGGAAGGACAAAAGTGGAGAGACCACAACATTTGAACAGAAATGAAACTATCAAAAGGATCGCTGAAACTTTGACTATTCCAGTTATTGCAAAGTAAGAATTTAAAATTATAATAATATACAGGTGTTTCAGAATTCAGTAAACAAACTTATACAGGGTGAGTTTTTTTCAATGGATAGTGAAGGGAACTCGGAAACTATAAGAGATACAAAGTTGGTCAAATTAACAATTGTAGAATTTTGAGCTGAGTTCAAATCAGTTTTCAGATTTAGAAAATTCTAAGAGATAATCGAGAAAAATCGATTTTTTCTCATATCTCCGTTACTTGTGGTGCGTTTTTGAAAATCTAATACGTAGTTTTACACAAAATAATGTAACAAATCTAGTGATGGTATTAGTTTTGTCGATTTTCGTCACATTTCCGAAAGACGATAGTCTACTTTTTTTTCTTATGGCCACCATATTCGATTTTTCAATCAGCGGATTGAGTATTTTACATGTCATACTTCATGTGAAAAATTCATAATTCAAATATCCGAAAGTTAAATGCCAAACCAAAACTTGATGTTCAGCACACAGATGAAATTTAAGGAGAAAGACACTCACCAAAACTGAGCTGCATGGAGAAATTCGGTACTCCAGAGTTACCTGTTGATCGTTCAATGATGTCCCAAGGTAGATACTAAATATCAGTGCTCGCCACAGGTTCTATCTCTCACAAGAGAACGAAAATCGGGAAGAATGCTACGCACTCCTGTAGATTAACGGCAGACCAATTGCATATACCAATACCTTGCTAAATGAACGGTAAAATTGTACTGTACACAGACCGCTCTGGGGGTGATGTCACTCCTTAGGTGGTTTAATCAAAATTTCTTTGCAATTTTAAAGTGCAAATGACGGTATCGAATTCAAAACAAGTGGTTCAGGACCAGGAAAGTTAAAATCAGCATTTGCGATAACCTTAAGAGATGTTACAACTTTACAAAAATGCATTATTAATTTCAGATTAGTTAGAACTCAAAACACTTTTAATAACTGCTAAGATCATAATCAAACAATATTTGAAGCCAGAAAATAAGATATTAGACATTTTTAGTGTAACTAAAAATGTCTCGATAATTAGGACATATTGACTGCTCTGTAGTTTACACCGGACTCAAAGATTTAAAGTGTCGAGTTAAGAAATTTGCCAGCCCTTAATACGCATTATTTTTCTGACACTCATTGCGTTCCTTGTTTAACGGTCGGCAGTTGACAAGGAGGTAATGCTTCGCACTGGATCGATACAGTGTGTGCGGTCTGCCAACGTTTATTTCCTTCTCAGAAATTTTCTAACGTCGCCAACGGATTTTTAACATAACATTCTGGCATATCTTCAACGTTTATTCCGTTCTTGGAAATATTCGTCTGTTGGTAATGCGAGGTAGTTTTCCAAACAAAGATTTATTGCGTCTATCAATATTTTAATACATATGAGGGAATGTAGTAAGGGTTTTACGATACTGAGATTTTAGCGCCTTTTCAACCTATAAATTTTGAACTGAATTCTTAAAAACGCAATCGCTACAGTTTCCCTTTATTTTATGGTATATAATTTAAATCTAACATTGTATAGTGACCTCTGAAACAGCCTTTATGTATGTGGAATTAATATTAACATAATTGAAGAGTGATCAAAATAAATTTAGTGATTTTTCTCTTAACTCAAAAATGTAATATTTATGAGTTAATTAAGTATTACATGAAAGATGAAACAATCTAAATTAAAAACTATATTTGCAGTGGTGGGTCTCGTGAAATTGACAAATACAAAGATATATTTTTATTCAAGGAAGAATGCGGTTGTTCTAGTGTAATGATAGCACGAGCGGCTGAAGGAAACTGTTCAATATTTCGACCACAGGGAATGAAAGACTTGGAAGAAGTTATAACAGATTATCTTAAATATGCAGTTGACTATGATAATTCACCGAGTAACACCAAATATTGTGTTCAAAATATGCTAAAAGAACTTCAAGAAACACCAAGAGGAAAAAAATTTTTGGAGTGCCAAACACTCGAACAAATATGGTAAGTTTAGGCATAATTTGCCTGGTTTTCTTTTGGTTCTGTCTATTGGTAAATAAGTAAATAATTAGAAAATATTGCTGTAATGCTTTCATCATTCTGCTATTTATTCAACTGTATCTAGCTTTGTTATTATCAATAATGGTTTCAAGTGAGAGTTCCACTGACGTTTTGACATTTAATTAGGCAGAAATAACAACGTGGACGAATCTTTAGTTGCTAAATTATTCAAAGAAGAGAAGTATCATCCTTACAAAGTGCAATTGATACACAAGAAACGATAATGATTCAGACCACTGTTTACAGTTTTGTGAACAATTAATGTTTCGCTGCGATGAAGATCCCAATTTTATTAATAGCATTCTCTTCTGATGAAGCCACTTTTTGCCTCAATGGGACAGGAAATCTGTCTCTTTAGCCCAATTAGATGAGGATCGCAGACTCATGGAGGATTCGGTCTCTGTGGATCTCCAGAAAAATATTAGACTGAGGAAGTATAAATCTTGTACAATTCAACTCCACCAAATCTCAGTCTTGCTTTCTATGTCATGAGGGATACACCAGCCCTAGACCCATCACAACGAACAAAGTTATTCAAAGTAATGAGTCCTTTTCACTTGTTGGCATTTCTGTGGATCGAAATCTCAATCGGCACCAACATGTCACATCAATTGCAGAAGCGGCTGCCAAGAAATTAGGTTTCATTTTCCGGGCTGGCAAATACTTTTCACCAGCTAATCTCTATTTATATACTTCACAAATAAGACCAAACCTCGAATACTGCTCCCACATCTGGGGTGCCGCTGCCGCTTCTACACTCGCTATCCTGGACTCCATTCAGAAGAGAGCTATATACGTCTCATCTGTGACCCTACCCTCACTGAAAGACTGCCATCCCTTGCCCACCGACATGCCGTTGGTGACCTCTCTCTCTCTTTTATAGATATCTGCACGGGCTCAGAGGAGCTTTCTTCCATAGTTCCTCCACCTGCTGCCCCCAACAGATCTACGAGGGGAACAGAGCGAATGCACCCTTTTACTGTCCAGGTCACCAGACTTTGTTATGCCCGCTCTTTTGTCCAGAGGACTTCCAAGTTGTGGAATTCCTTGCTGGCACATGTTTTTCCTTCTCCTCTGAACCTCCAAACCTTCAAGTCCAGAATTAACAAGTTGCCTCTTTCCTTCTTTCAACACCCACGGTACGATAGTATTTAGGCTGTAAGCCCTCGTGGTGTGTTGTTAAAATAAAAAAATTATAAAAAAAGAGTTTTCCAATAATAAAATTGGTTTCTTTTGTGGTGTGTATATGTGTTGCATTTATTTTTGGTCACATCCTATACTTATTATTGTTATACAGTTAAATATTAGAAAATCCTGTTGTTTCTCTACATGTGTTGATGTTTCTTTGACAATTATTCATTTTTGTTTGATATGGTGAAGTATATCCTTCGTGGTGTTAAGTGATTGTGAATAAATATTATTATTATTATGATTATTATTATTATTATTATTATTATTATTATTATTATTATTATTAGTGCCATCTGGGACATGGCAGATTACTGCCGTCAGAAACAGCTAGAATATCAGTCGAAAGGGATATTAGGAAGACGTCAAGTGTCACCCGACATGTTCAGTCCAGAACCGAAGAAGTTGAAAATTAACGGAGAAAACGATATGATATCAATGAAATGTGCCTTTATAAGAGTGAACTACACCAATGATCCAGATCTACCGAAATCAAAGTTAATAGCGTGGTGCGGCAAAAACAAACTGAAAACTCCCAAATACGAAGTGTTAAATGAAGACAAACTGTTTAGAGCAATTGTAACTCTTGATGGAAAAAAATATACTTCAACATATTGGTGAGTATTTATATCATGTGATCCATAAAACATTGGTCTTGACAGACGGTAACAGTAGCTTCCATGTACACACAGTACAGCAAGAAGCTGCTGTGGAACCTTGGATGGGTTACAAAACCAATAAGTCCGTGACTCTTGAATGAAACAGGTTTTTTGACAAAAAATTATTTTATTTCTCAACATAGTCTCCTTTGAGCTCTATACACTTTGTCCAACGTTTCTCCAATTTTTTTATCCCTTCCAAAAAATTAGATTTGTCGAGGTCCTCAAAATAGGTATTTGTTTGTGAGATGATTTCATCATTGGAGTCAAATTTCTTTCCGCCAAGCCATTTCTTTAAGTTTGGAAACAAGAAATAGTCACTCTGGACTAAATCCGAAGAATAGGGTGGACGAGGGAGCAATTCCTAGCCCAATTTATGCAAATTCGCCATGGAGACTACACACGTGTGCACCCTTGCATTGGCTTGGTGGAAAATAACTTTTTTCTTGGTCAAATGCTGTCGTTTTTTCTTCAACTCGTCATTGAATCGGTCCAATAAGTTGGTATAATATTCGCCATTGGTTGTTCTTCCCTTTTGAAGGTAATCAATGTGGATTATACCACGTGCATCTCAAAAAACGGTCGCCATGACTATTGGCTGACAAACCCACCTTGGCCTTCTTCGGCGCCGATTTGCAAGGAAAAACCCACTGTTTTGACTGCTGCTTTGTCTGTGGTGTGTTGTGATGAATCCATGTTTCATCGACGGTTACGAGACGGCGCAAAAATTCGTCCCTATTGCGGTTGAACAACGCCAAACACTCTTTCGAAGTTGTCACACAATTACGTTTGTGCTCGATTGTGAGCAAACGCGGCACCCATCTTGCGGATAGCTTTCTCATACCCAAGTGATCATGCAAAATCGAAACCACTGAGCCATGTGATATGCCTATGGCTTCCACAATCTCCCGCACTTTCAATCTCCGATCGGCCAACACCATATTGTGAATTTTTTCAATTGTTTCATGTGTAGCGACCTCACCTGGGCGTCCAGAACTTTCGGCGTCATTTGTGCTTGTGCGGCCGCAACGAAATTCAGTAAAAAAAAAAAATATTGATGGTGCAGAATCTCCATAGTATTTATCAAGCTTTTAGCCTTGGTTTGAGTGATGGGTTTTTTTTTGCAAAAAATAATGTTTGATGAGCACACGAAATTCACTTTTTTCCATTCTCGTTATAACTCAACAGGTTGTCTGCTTTCAATGGCTATCTAACACAAACTAAATGACGCAGCTTGTTCAAAATTTGACAGGAGACGGATACTTGTTGACAGGAGCAGTGTTACCCTTCCTGTGAAGAGGCGGGAAATTCAAAAAGTCACGGACTTATTGACCCGCCCTCGTTTATATATATATATATATATATATATATATATATATATATATATATATATATATATATATATATATATATATATATATATATATATATATATATATGTATATATATAGGGTGTTTCGCATAAGAACCGACATAGAGCAGGGGACATGTAGGGAAACCCAAAATATTATGATTTAACGCAACTTACCCCTATGCTAAGTTGCGCCCCTGAGAAGTTATAGGCCTTCGAAGTGGGGTTTCTAATCTCGAAAAATCTCAGTTAAGCTTGAACTTAGAAAAACTAAATTTGGTATATGTTTTGAGTGTACCAAGAGCAATCATCGACAGTAATAAGAATTCAATTGAAGCATTTTAAAAGGTTGATAAGGGATGATTCACCCTTAAAATGTGACAGAATATTTTAACCTATTGGCGGATTCCAAAAACTATTATTTCATTTTATGGGGAATTTAATTCTCAGACTTTTTTACTCTTATTAAATTTCAAAAAACTTTGTTGTTTTCAACAAAATTCCGAAGAACTAAATAGACGTATTAGAGCTGTGTTATTTAAAATTATCGGAAATTCAAACATTGGATATGAAATTTAACGCCAGACTTGATAATCAGGAAAAAAGGTGTAATAAGAATAATTTAATAGAAAAACAAACAACTTAAACCATTTTGCCGAATCCCTGCCTTTTTGTAAGGAGGGTAAGGGTCTTTAACGTGCCCAACATCGCATGGACACGGGACCGACAGCTTTATGCCCCCTCCGAAGGGCGGAATGTGCAGACATTAATATTGCGGTATGTACTGAAAAAATGAAAGGGGAACCCTGGGAATCCTTCGGATTAGAGGCACATGTTCTTACCACTGAACCACTGAGGCTCTGAGCAGAAAAAGTGTAACTCAACATAGTGTGCCACTTAAAATTTAAGGGCACTTTACACCCCTGCTCAAGGGGTAAGTTCAAAGACACCAAAACTTACGCAATCATGTGTCTCCCTTGAAAACAAAGTCGATGTGTCTCTGCTTCTTTTTTTATTCGGATATTTTCCAAGTGGGACATTTTAATTGGCATACCCTATACACACACACACACACACACATATATATATATATATATATATATATATATATATATATATATATATATATATATATATATATATATATATATATATATATATATATATATATATATATATATATATATATATTGTCATGAAGTGACTTAATCGTCATTAGATAATCTAATTAATTAACAGGGGAATAGATCCATACCATCTGCATTTAATTTAATTTAATTTTGTTATTAAAACATTCACAAATATTTGATAAAATATAGTTTCAAGAGCGCGTCGAGAGATCGGTGGAAAGGCAGTATACATACACATATATATATATATATATATATATATATATATATATATATATATATATATATATATATATATATATATATATATATATATTGTCATGAAGTGACTTAATCGTCATTAGATAATCTAATTAATTAACAGGGGAATAGATCCATACCATCTGCATTTAATTTAATTTAATTTTGTTATTAAAACATTCATAAATATTTGATAAAATATAGTTTCAAGAGCGCGTCGAGAGATCGGTGGAAAGGCAGGCATAGTGGCGGGTTATGATTGCCCAAGCGGGTCCTTCGGTATGCGAAGCGATGAAAGCGGGGACGGATGGGCTGGTCCGCTGCATCAACCTACGCGCAGCTCGCAGCGCAGGAATTGAACAATCGTCAGGACTGCAACGAGAGCTAGAGATCGCCGTGACGCGCTCAACAATTTAGTTCTTTTTCAGCGGTCGCAGAGGCAGTCACGGAGAGTAAGAAGCCACCGTTCGGGTCTCGTCTATAATTTGTGTTTTTAGCTTTGTGTACGTTGCATTGACAACGAAACCAGCAGGCCGACCGCGCGAGAGTAGGAAGCAGCCACTTGTTAGGTACACCGGCTTGGGGGAGTTGACAGCCGTGACCAGCGACGAACGCCGTCTTCATCGGGCCGCTCGTTGTCCGATTATTTTAGGTAGGTCGCTGTCTCTATAGTTGTACGGTAACTCAGGGCCTCTATGAAAGGGGTCTTCCACGGATCGGCGTCTCTCTCTGTCGACGAGCACCTTGGCACGCTTGGTGGCCTTCGCCAGAGGTGACGTTAAAAGTCCAGGTGTGGAAAAGATTTTGAATGTTGTTGTGTTTGTCGGTGGTTTTATTTCAGACAGGCGGCCGCAACGGAGCTTTGCATAAATAAGTCCATCGTTCACTTCTGTCTGTATCAGCGGAGCGACCTGGGGGGGGGGGGGGGGGGGGTCCCGCATTCCAAAGCTGCGGTCTTCCCGGTGGCGTGGGGGCACTAGCAAAGCGGCTGACTACAAGTTGGTTTGATCCCGGTGGCGGTCTAGTCACGATCAAGTCACCCAAAGTGGTCTCCCGTGGCGCAGCCCTCTTGGTCCTGGATCTGGACGACAGCTGGGATATTTCGGGCTGCAGTAGGTCTCCACCCTTACTGGCGATCGAAACAGACTGGCGATACCCGGTGTCCCGACCGTCCTGAAGGCACTGTTTGGAGGCTTTTTTTTTTTTTACTTGGTAGGGAGGACTTTCTTTATTTTGTCGAGGAAATTTCCACCTCCCTTGGGAGACACTTCCTCAGGTCATAGAGGGTCTGTATGACTGCATCGCATGCTTGAGGGTCCATAATTAATTAGTGATAGTAGAAATTAGAACAAGCCGTTAGCTGATCTTGATATTGCACATAGTGTTGGCTTTTAATCCGCATATTGCATGCCTGCTTGAATCGACCACCCCGATGCCTTGCTTTGGTGATCCCGGGACGCTTTTGCCCGCTTAACGGCTTAAAATTTACAACCCCTCTTCGTGATACCGTCCGTATAACTCGCGAATATTTCTGTTTCTGACTCTAGTCTCTAATAAATTAATTTGTTATCCAATAAGTTAGTTTAAACGTGTGGTATTTCGGGAGAATCCCTTGTGTAAATACTTCTTTGTATATATTTTGTAAATATTTCACCACTCCTACTTTTGTAAATAGATTATTTGTTTTATACGGTGTTGCATTCAACGCTTCCCAACCAATCCACCCCAACCTAATACGCAACATTCTGATCTCTAATATACAGGCCATAATTAAGGAGTCCTGAGGGACTTCGCCTGAGGACTTAGGTGAACCCTGTCTCCACTGCAGTTTACCCTGGGTCCGGGTAGTTGTAAATAGCAACCGAGAACAGAGATATAGTCCTGAGGGAGCGCAGCGTCTTCCTTTAAACCCACGCTGCTGGCGCCTGAGCAAATCCTGTAATAAAGCTGTATTGATAAGGTTATCCCGTGGAAACCTCCCCATATTAGGGAAAGATAACCTTACCCCAATTTGACCCTTCACAATATATATATATATATATATATATATATATATATATATATATATATATATATATATATATATATATATATATATATATATATATTGTTGTTAGTTTCACTGAAAATTTGTTCATTAATCATAAATAATTATATTTTATCTGCTTTGATTTTCAGGGAGAAAAATAAACGCTTTGCTGAACAAGGTGCAGCTTTAGTATGTGCTTGTTCTTTAGGCCTAATTAGTAAAGAAGAACTAATCAAAGATGGGAGTGTTAAAAAAAATTATTTTATTTCTCAACATAGTCTCCTTTGAGCTCTATACACTTTGTCCAACGTTTCTCCAATTTTTTTATCCCTTCCAAAAAATTAGATTTGTCGAGGTCCTCAAAATAGGTATTTGTTTGTGAGATGATTTCATCATTGGAGTCAAATTTCTTTCCGCCAAGCCATTTCTTTAAGTTTGGAAACAAGAAATAGTCACTCTGGACTAAATCCGAAGAATAGGGTGGACGAGGGAGCAATTCCTAGCCCAATTTATGCAAATTCGCCATGGAGACTACACACGTGTGCACCCTTGCATTGGCTTGGTGGAAAATAACTTTTTTCTTGGTCAAATGCGGTCGTTTTTTCTTCAACTCGTCATTGAATCGGTCCAATAAGTTGGTATAATATTCGCCATTGGTTGTTCTTCCCTTTTGAAGGTAATCAATGTGGATTATACCACGTGCATCTCAAAAAACGGTCGCCATGACTATTGGCTGACAAACCCACCTTGGCCTTCTTCGGCGCCGATTTGCAAGGAAAAACCCACTGTTTTGACTGCTGCTTTGTCTGTGGTGTGTTGTGATGAATCCATGTTTCATCGACGGTTACGAGACGGCGCAAAAATTCGTCCCTATTGCGGTTGAACAACGCCAAACACTCTTTCGAAGTTGTCACACAATTACGTTTGTGCTCGATTGTGAGCAAACGCGGCACCCATCTTGCGGATAGCTTTCTCATACCCAAGTGATCATGCAAAATCGAAACCACTGAGCCATGTGATATGCCTATGGCTTCCACAATCTCCCGCACTTTCAATCTCCGATCGGCCAACACCATATTGTGAATTTTTTCAATTGTTTCATGTGTAGCGACCTCACCTGGGCGTCCAGAACTTTCGGCGTCATTTGTGCTTGTGCGGCCGCAACGAAATTCAGTAAAAAAAAAAAATATTGATGGTGCAGAATCTCCATAGTATTTATCAAGCTTTTAGCCTTGGTTTGAGTGATGGGTTTTTTTTGCAAAAAATAATGTTTGATGAGCACACGAAATTCACTTTTTTCCATTCTCGTTATAACTCAACAGGTTGTCTGCTTTCAATGGCTATCTAACACAAACTAAATGACGCAGCTTGTTCAAAATTTGACAGGAGACGGATACTTGTTGACAGGAGCAGTGTTACCCTTCCTGTGAAGAGGCGGGAAATTCAAAAAGTCACGGACTTATTGACCCGCCCTCGTTTATATATATATATATATATATATATATATATATATATATATATATATATATATATATATATATATATATATATATATATATATATATATATATATATATATATATATATATATATATATATATATATATATATATATATAGGGTGTTTCGCATAAGAACCGACATAGAGCAGGGGACATGTAGGGAAACCCAAAATATTATGATTTAACGCAACTTACCCCTATGCTAAGTTGCGCCCCTGAGAAGTTATAGGCCTTCAAAGTGGGGTTTCTAATCTCGAAAAATCTCAGTTAAGCTTGAACTTAGAAAAACTAAATTTGGTATATGTTTTGAGTGTACCAAGAGCAATCATCGACAGTAATAAGAATTCAATTGAAGCATTTTAAAAGGTTGATAAGGGATGATTCACCCTTAAAATGTGACAGAATATTTTAACCTATTGGCGGATTCCAAAAACTATTATTTCATTTTATGGGGAATTTAATTCTCAGACTTTTTTACTCTTATTAAATTTCAAAAAACTTTGTTGTTTTCAACAAAATTCCGAAGAACTAAATAGACGTATTAGAGCTGTGTTATTTAAAATTATCGGAAATTCAAACATTGGATATGAAATTTAACGCCAGACTTGATAATCAGGAAAAAAGGTGTAATAAGAATAATTTAATAGAAAAACAAACAACTTAAACCATTTTGCCGAATCCCTGCCTTTTTGTAAGGAGGGTAAGGGTCTTTAACGTGCCCAACATCGCATGGACACGGGACCGACAGCTTTATGCCCCCTCCGAAGGGCGGAATGTGCAGACATTAATATTGCGGTATGTACTGAAAAAATGAAAGGGGAACCCTGGGAATCCTTCGGATTAGAGGCACATGTTCTTACCACTGAACCACTGAGGCTCTGAGCAGAAAAAGTGTAACTCAACATAGTGTGCCACTTAAAATTTAAGGGCACTTTACACCCCTGCTCAAGGGGTAAGTTCAAAGACACCAAAACTTACGCAATCATGTGTCTCCCTTGAAAACAAAGTCGATGTGTCTCTGCTTCTTTTTTTATTCGGATATTTTCCAAGTGGGACATTTTAATTGGCATACCCTATACACACACACACACACACACACACACATATATATATATATATATATATATATATATATATATATATATATATATATATATATATATATATATATTGTCATGAAGTGACTTAATCGTCATTAGATAATCTAATTAATTAACAGGGGAATAGATCCATACCATCTGCATTTAATTTAATTTAATTTTGTTATTAAAACATTCACAAATATTTGATAAAATATAGTTTCAAGAGCGCGTCGAGAGATCGGTGGAAAGGCAGTATACATACATATATATATATATATATATATATATATATATATATATATATATATATATATATATATATATATATATATATATATATATATATATATATATATATATATATATATATATATATATATATATATATTGTCATGAAGTGACTTAATCGTCATTAGATAATCTAATTAATTAACAGGGGAATAGATCCATACCATCTGCATTTAATTTAATTTAATTTTGTTATTAAAACATTCATAAATATTTGATAAAATATAGTTTCAAGAGCGCGTCGAGAGATCGGTGGAAAGGCAGGCATAGTGGCGGGTTATGATTGCCCAAGCGGGTCCTTCGGTATGCGAAGCGATGAAAGCGGGGACGGATGGGCTGGTCCGCTGCATCAACCTACGCGCAGCTCGCAGCGCAGGAATTGAACAATCGTCAGGACTGCAACGAGAGCTAGAGATCGCCGTGACGCGCTCAACAATTTAGTTCTTTTTCAGCGGTCGCAGAGGCAGTCACGGAGAGTAAGAAGCCACCGTTCGGGTCTCGTCTATAATTTGTGTTTTTAGCTTTGTGTACGTTGCATTGACAACGAAACCAGCAGGCCGACCGCGCGAGAGTAGGAAGCAGCCACTTGTTAGGTACACCGGCTTGGGGGAGTTGACAGCCGTGACCAGCGACGAACGCCGTCTTCATCGGGCCGCTCGTTGTCCGATTATTTTAGGTAGGTCGCTGTCTCTATAGTTGTACGGTAACTCAGGGCCTCTATGAAAGGGGTCTTCCACGGATCGGCGTCTCTCTCTGTCGACGAGCACCTTGGCACGCTTGGTGGCCTTCGCCAGAGGTGACGTTAAAAGTCCAGGTGTGGAAAAGATTTTGAATGTTGTTGTGTTTGTCGGTGGTTTTATTTCAGACAGGCGGCCGCAACGGAGCTTTGCATAAATAAGTCCATCGTTCACTTCTGTCTGTATCAGCGGAGCGACCTGGGGGGGGGGTCCCGCATTCCAAAGCTGCGGTCTTCCCGGTGGCGTGGGGGCACTAGCAAAGCGGCTGACTACAAGTTGGTTTGAACCCAGTGGCGGTCTAGTCACGATCAAGTCACCCAAAGTGGTCTCCCGTGGCGCAGCCCTCTTGGTCCTGGATCTGGACGACAGCTGGGATATTTCGGGCTGCAGTAGGTCTCCACCCTTACTGGCGATCGAAACAGACTGGCGATACCCGGTGTCCCGACCGTCCTGAAGGCACTGTTTGGAGGCTTTTTTTTTTTTTACTTGGTAGGGAGGACTTTCTTTATTTTGTCGAGGAAATTTCCACCTCCCTTGGGAGACACTTCCTCAGGTCATAGAGGGTCTGTATGACTGCATCGCATGCTTGAGGGTCCATAATTAATTAGTGATAGTAGAAATTAGAACAAGCCGTTAGCTGATCTTGATATTGCACATAGTGTTGGCTTTTAATCCGCATATTGCATGCCTGCTTGAATCGACCACCCCGATGCCTTGCTTTGGTGATCCCGGGACGCTTTTGCCCGCTTAACGGCTTAAAATTTACAACCCCTCTTCGTGATACCGTCCGTATAACTCGCGAATATTTCTGTTTCTGACTCTAGTCTCTAATAAATTAATTTGTTATCCAATAAGTTAGTTTAAACGTGTGGTATTTCGGGAGAATCCCTTGTGTAAATACTTCTTTGTATATATTTTGTAAATATTTCACCACTCCTACTTTTGTAAATAGATTATTTGTTTTATACGGTGTTGCATTCAACGCTTCCCAACCAATCCACCCCAACCTAATACGCAACATTCTGATCTCTAATATACAGGCCATAATTAAGGAGTCCTGAGGGACTTCGCCTGAGGACTTAGGTGAACCCTGTCTCCACTGCAGTTTACCCTGGGTCCGGGTAGTTGTAAATAGCAACCGAGAACAGAGATATAGTCCTGAGGGAGCGCAGCGTCTTCCTTTAAACCCACGCTGCTGGCGCCTGAGCAAATCCTGTAATAAAGCTGTATTGATAAGGTTATCCCGTGGAAACCTCCCCATATTAGGGAAAGATAACCTTACCCCAATTTGACCCTTCACAATATATATATATATATATATATATATATATATATATATATATATATATATATATATATATATATATATTGTTGTTAGTTTCACTGAAAATTTGTTCATTAATCATAAATAATTATATTTTATCTGCTTTGATTTTCAGGGAGAAAAATAAACGCTTTGCTGAACAAGGTGCAGCTTTAGTATGTGCTTGTTCTTTAGGCCTAATTAGTAAAGAAGAACTAATCAAAGATGGGAGTGTTTTAGAATAAACAATATGAATAAATAAATAAATTATTTTTATGGCCTTTTTTTTATTTTTACAAATTTTTTCCAATTTTGCACACACTTCATGTGCTCCATTTCTTTCCTTATCCCTAAGTGCTGCATTTTAAAAAGTTCTGATACAAAGACTATGGCTGCATTCACCAGACACCAGCAGCTGAATTTGAGCGCTCATAATGTCATGTAGTTTTGATGTGATTCTTCTGATTGTGACTTGGCAACTATTTTGACATCACTGCACAGCTTAGGAGCGCGTTTCCTTGGCTGGAATTGACTGTGTATTATTGTAAAAGTAACGAAAACTAAATAAAAAACTGTTTTGTTTTTTCACATACTGTATCAACTCTGTTTCAGATGATCTACCACTTTATTATTAAGTCCTATGTTGTCTTGAAAATGACTCTTGTAAAATTCTTCACAACATTTAGCACTGCAGGACAGTCCGACAAAAGCTGATTCACATATTCCTCCACATTTGCTTGCTTTCTCAAGTTATCTACCATATTATATAAGAATGTACCGTTGAAATAATATGAAATATCATAATGTGGAAATGGAAAATTCAAAATATAATTCAAGAATTGTATATGATGGAAACAGTTCTGAAACTCAGCTAAATCATGAACCAACAACCTATCGAAGATGCCACGGAATGTTTTCATTTTGCTGAACATCTGAAAATACTGGATTAAAGATTTCATACAAAACACAGCATTCTGGTAATCAATGTGTTTAATAAGTTCATTAAAGTTTGTTGCATCATGTAGTTCATCATCGTTACTCAAAATTGTATCAAATTTTGACCCAAACTGCTTAAAAAACTCACTACTAGACCGGCAAAATCCTATCTGCTTGTCTATATACAAGTTAACGATAATGAGAAGAACAAATGCGTAAACAAATGGTTTCTTGTTGGTGTCAGATGATGAATTTAACATCCAGTAATTTAAAACTACCAAAAACAGATGCCAGTTCTCTGGAAAACAAGATAAATATTCTTCAAAAAAGGTATGGTCTCTTTTAAGCACATTCAAGAAGATACTTCTTAATTCTTCCCGGCCTAATTGTTGAATTTCTACTAAATTTGGCAAGGATCCATCATGCAAATGTAATTTGTATTTTTGAATGCTGTTATTTTCATCTCTGGTGTAATAAGTAAGAGGTTTTGTTTCTGGCCCAATAAGAATTCTTTGCAAAGCTGATATAACATCAAGGCTTATGTTTAAAGACGATGGTTTTGAAAGATCTTCAACTTGTGGAACACAGAAATAACAATTCAATGTTATTATATCCATGAAATCAGATGGAAAAATAGCTTTCCTGAATTTAGTTAGAAAATCATCTGGGATATTGGATAACATACTATGTTTCACAGTAACAGTTGAGGCTTTTGTAAGATCCACTCTAGATTCATTATTTATTGTGCAAGCACCATCAGTGGTTACTCCTTTTATAGGCGAATCTAAGCTGTCCGATTCAATCTTCGGGAGAACCTCAAATTCTAAATATTTGAGAGTGTCTGGATCTACACATGTGTATGCATCTATAGCTTTTTGTAATTTTTCTGTCAACAATGTACGATCTGCCTGCTTAAATTTGTTTACAATATCCGTGTGAGCAGAACTGAATGTTTTATCTTTCAGCCAATTAACAACACCTATTATTCTCCTGTGGCTTATTGACTGTTCTGGTATTAAATCTAAATTCAATGTTTTATAAAACTCTTTAAAGTCTTTTACATCCATGTAATCATTGCCTAAAATTGCTGCAAGAAGGGGTAAATTTGCCTTGTCCATTCCCCCAAAAGTATTTAAAAAATTATCGGGTCTATAAATTTTACATCGTAGGTATTGCTCACTTTTATCAGAATTGTGTGTGGATTTTAGTCGTAAGTTGAAATTACTGAAAGGTATATACATGACATCAAATATGAAAAAATCAGAATCATAACTCAGCACTGGACAACTCAACTTTCTGGCCAGAGCGGCAATGACACTATCACTTTCAAACTCACTTTGAAAACACTTGACATTCAATTCCATTACAGTGCTTTTAAAAACTTCATGTAAAAGTAGAGGTATATTGAAAAATTTTCCCTCTGTTTTACTGTTCAATAACTTGCAGTTTTTAGCTCGCTTTGCCAATCGTTGCCTTGCAGTTTCCAGTTTCCGTTCTTCATAGCCTCCATCGAAAATCACAACTGGTTTTATCTGGCATGAAGATAACGTTTCAAAAAACTTGCAAACCATCTGGCGAAATATGTCATAGTCTCCACCGAAGCAGTGGTTGGAGTCACAATATTGTTGGTATATTTGACAACGGGCACTGTTGCCATCGATGATAAGGTGTGTCTTAGATAGCTTATAATCCTCAAAATATACTTTGGATCTATTCTCGATGAACGATGTAAGTCCCTGAATTCCCATGTTCAACCGATTCTCAGAAAAGCTGACTCGTAGAAGTAAAACAATAGCTTTTAAAAATGTATGTTAACTAGTACTGAATCTTGTTAAAAATTCGGTGTTTACGCTGTAGTTACTGGCTTATCAAATGAGATTAGAACTCAATTGAAAGACTTTCATTTTAATTGGTTCACTATTTATTCTATGCATGAAAAACGTTATTTTTGTAGTTAGATCCCTTATCACTTTAGTTTTAGTATAACTTTAAGGTTATAAGCAGGGTTGCAATATTAGAAATTTTCGTTGTGCTGATATCTAACTTAAAATTGTGCCGATAGAGGGTCGATTTGTGCAGGCTACCGTAATTTTAAATTTGGCGCCAAAGTTATTACTACTAAATCAGGACAGGCACATTCTTCGAAGTGTATGATCCATAGATATATGTTTTCCTTGTCTATGGTATGATGCATTTGATTCAATTTAGCGCGGCAACTTTGAATCACTTCTATTCATTAATGAAGTACATATAGCGTTTCAAAATTGTTATTGCTAGCGTTAATTTGAAAGAAAAAAATAATAAACAAAGCTCTTGGCTAAACCTTATAATATTTATATATATATATATATATATATATATATATATATATATATATATATATATATATATATATATATATATATATATATATATATATATATATATATATATATTATTTAGATTATTAAAAATTGTACTTAGATGACTCATAACCTAGCTTTATAGAAATTTCATCGCACTTAGCCGCAATATAACCATTATTATATTATTGGCAACAACACTGAATTTTTTAGCACGAATTATGCTTTTATTTGCCTTGTTGACTGAACTTGCGTCTTGCGTCGCAATAATAAATAAAATAAAAATAAATTATAAAACTAGAAATTTAGAAATACAAACTACAAATCGAACGATGACGTATGACATGTTACATGACGTAGTGACGTGCAATGACTTGACAGGTGCCTGCTTGACAGAAGGCCAAGGCCAGTAAATAAAAATTATTTGATTTGCATCCCTGTTTACCTTGTTTTTTGGGATGTACGTTGTAGGCTCTAGCAAATTTTAAAATACAACTAATGGTGCAAGGTGTAAGCAACTCTCTATAAGCTTAATTAATAAGAGTTATTACAGTTAATAAAAATGGGCTGATTGTGCTGCAAAGAGGAAATTGTGCTGGTTTTCGCACAATTGTGTCGGAAATTGCAACCCTGGTTATAAGTTATAGTTATAACCACAGAACACTTCCTCTTCCTATGGAAGGGAAACGCCAATACTGACGTTTTGAACAATATTGCAGCGCCCATGGCGGACGCGATGAATTGATAAGTCACAAACAGGAAATTTGATTTGATTTTCATTTGTCAAATCCAAATCAGTTTTATTTCATTTTATACCGCTGTCAGTTAAGCGGTTAAATTAGTCAAATAGTTTTTTTTAAGGATTTTTATAGCGAAAGCAAAAGAAGTTATGTTTTAATAAGAGATATACGCCTGTTTTCGGCATTGCAATCGTAGGAAAAATTAGCAATTTGAACCTTCTAACACTTTATAACTATGTTTTCACTATCGATTTGGTCAATGGAAAATCAAACAAAATTACACTTGTGTTTTATTAGAACAGTATTGCTATGACATTTATTGAAAAACCAATTTAAAACTGGTACTTTATCCTCATCAAGGAAATGACTATCACAAACATAAAACCTATCGTAAATGTCTTGTGGATACAAACCAAGCATCTTAGGATTTTCTACATCTTTCACCCAGTCATCAAATTGGTCTTTTGATGATTTCAACAGGAAACGATATATTTTGCTAAATAAATCCCGGAACAACAATAAATCGTTTTCTTGGTTGGTATCATGTTTATATCCACAAAGCTTCTGTAAGAAAACTTTATTTACTTATAACTTATGAACTATTAAAACTTTTAGAAGAAACTTTGCCTGAAGACTAAAACAGTTGTAATGTTCCACCAACACGCCTCGAACTATAAAAGCGTCTTGTTTTTTTGTTAAGAAAACTGAAAATAGAATTGAAATTACATGTTTATTTAAACACAAAGCTTATGATAACGTTAATATTTTGATTCACAAAAAGCACCTTTAAAACACAAAATCGACGAGAAATGAAAACACTGTAAACTATCCACTAAAACTTAATATATAGGTAAATACTTAATCGAAAGAAACGTTTAACAACAAACTTGTATTATAATCATACAATGAAAAAACCCAAAAAAATTACATTCAAAACATTTGAATTTTGAATGTATGATAAAATGGCGCACTAAACAGCTCGTTCCGTAGAATTATAGCACTGCCAGCGACATCTATGATATGCGATGACCGAACTAGATCCCTAATGACGTTCAGGTTAGCTCCAATTAGGTGAAACTTCTATAGGGAGTGTTCTGTGATGTCAGCTCAACAGGGTTTTAAAAGTCACAAAAAAGAATTTGAAATCAGACAGATTAAATTCATAAGAGACACTATGAGTCCTCTGTCATTAATCGAACATCTCAGTTAAAAAAAAATATTCGATGGATTTGAGGTTGAGCTGGAGCCTTCAGTAGAAGCAGCTTGACAAGACGGATCCCAGAACTATTTAAAGAAAGACTGGCAAAAATAAAATCAGATTTATTAAATGTGCAATACGTTTGCACCACGGCAGATATTTGGGTTGGGAAAAGAAAAAGCTGCTTTAGAGTTACCTGTCACTGGATTAATGACTTCAGGCCGCAAATCAGTCACACTGGCCTGTCAGAGGTTTAGAGGTACTCATTCCCATGATATAATGACTTAGAAGAGATATGATATTGCGCATATGCCCCGCCCCCTCCTATGACGTCACGCGGTGAGTAACGTTATAGAAGTCCAACTACACACTTAAACAAAGTCATTCGCAATCAAAGAGTTTCTATACGTCAGTTTAATGCGGTTGAAGTTACGCCTTTATTGTCTTTTTCAGATAATATAGATCGCAACACTAAATTTAATCTTTTTCATTTTTATTACTTCCAACTGTATGCACTTAAATATTAGTAAAATACGTGATTTGTTAAGAGGTTGTGATAAAACGTCATACCTCACTGCACGACAGCATATCATTGTTGCATTGGACTCACCACTTGACACCATGCGCGTGACAGGTCTAAAAATAGGTAGTCTGAATATCATATCTCTCGTTATTTGTATCATGAGTCACACTGGCCTGTCAGAGGTTTAGAGGTACTCATTCCTATGCTCGGATAGCTAGCACCTTGAAAGATATACACATACACATACGGACTAGACAATAAGAAAATCGTTGTCACAGTCACTGATAATAGCTCGAATTTCGTCATTTAAAGAATTGGGGCTGACACTGCCTATTAAATCTTGTATCCAAGAGATGACTCACCAGGATATTTTGCTCGATAATAATAAGGTTGAGGAAAACAATGACCGTAATGAATTGGATGATGAATGCATCGAAGAAATTACATTTATAGTAATTGGTGATGACGAGGAGAAATTCTCGATAAGCAACATAGGCTACCAAATCACGTACGTTGTGCGAGTCATACTATTAATTTAATCTGTACCACTGATTGCAACAAATAGGGAGTGTTCTGTGGCAACAAAGCAATAAATGCCAATGTCATTTTAAAGCTGAGACACTCAGGCTATAGACAAGTGTAAACGTACCATGGAAAAAAGCAGTATGGGCGAAATCTTCAGAGGTCATCATAGAAACACGCTAGGTCGTACACTTTCTTTACCAGCGATAACACGCTGGAATTTATATTATCATTCTATAAAGCAGATTTTGAAGAACAAACACAAACTGGAAGTTTTATTCGAAAAGCTGAATTTAAAGAATTGCTCTCAACGAAAATGGACTTTTGTATCTGGAAGAGTACTTGCGAAAGGCAAAACTAATGCTTTTATGCTCTTCTAACTTCATGTTTAGCTTCACTGAAAAATAAACTTGATGAGTTGGCACCTAAGATAAATCTGAAGTTTGCATTACCGTTGGTCAATGCTTGCTTACAAGAATTGCAAACTAGATTTAGGCTTTTCTTTAGCTTATTAGATTCAAAGATAAATGACGCTATAATAGCTTCCGTTTTACATCCCCAATTTAAGCTACGATGGTTTAACATAATCAGTAAAACATATGATCAAAATGCATCTGCAATAGAAAAAATTGCGAACAATAAATTTATTGACGTTGAATGTCTACAGAAAACATCTCAAACAGATTTTATACAAACTTTAAATGCATTTTTTGGTTTTGACGAATCTGACAACATTCCTGGCATAAGTTTCTCCTAGACTGAATCCAGTTTGTCTCAAACTGCCAATATAATAAAAAATAAATCAGAATTGGAATATCTGCAATATACGTATTAGTGATATTGGAATTACTCTGAAGATGTTGGACGATTATCCAACTATGAAGAAAATATTCATCAAATATAATACACCATTGCCATCATCTGCAGCAGTCGAGAGACTATTTTCATTTTCTACGATAATAAATAGTCCCAGGAGGCATTCCCTATCAGATAATATTTTCGAAAAACTTGTAGTATTAAAGAATCACCTGTGATTATTATTAATATTATATTTTTTTTCCTTTTCTATTTGTAATTCATTTTTGATGTGTGTTTTTTCCTGATATAACTATCTGAATTTCGAATTTCATTACAAAGTATAGACTATTATATATTTTGTTGTAAAATTTACACTATATTATCGAAGAATTTAAACTATCTCATTTAGTTTTCGGTATCCCATTTTCTACATATGTAGGTATGAGTTTTATGTTTCAGTTAAATAAATTATTAAAAATAACAGACTTATGTCATGCTTATATATCCCATGTATACAGCTTATACTTGAGTGATTAACAAACAAGAAGATATTGTTTTAAACAAAAATCTACCCGTACTTGTTACTCGTGTTTTTAAGAGTATTACTCGTAACCGTAAGTCTGTCTTTGACAACATACGAGTAATTACTTACAAATAAATATTCCGAGTACTCGTACTCAAAATTTTTACGCATACTTTTAGAAATATCGTGCCCAGCTCTGGTGTCAAATTAATATCAACAATAGCTGTAAAGTGTCAACGTTTCTATGGACATTGAACAGCTGTGATCTGTGATGTGATAATGAATGTTGACATTTGACAGGCCTTTGACAGTGAGTCACTGCATCGTATACCTAAACCTAAAAGCTAAAAGTAATGCATACCTATTTCTATTAGCTTTTTTTCTGGAACGTGCTGGATAATAAACAGTCTTAAGTTGTATTAACAATTAAATCTGCATTAAATTTAGTGACCGAATACTTATTTAATACCTGTTAAAGATTAAAGAGGGATTACTGAAACAAATTCTAGTCTTTAACGTTAGATAAATATAAGATAAAAGGCCCCCCTCTTTAGATCGTAGTAGCCGTGGAAAGTTTAAGTCAAACAATTGAATGTAAGATTTGCTAGCACAAAACGTCATTAAAATTAGCGTCTACAAAACAGAAAACGATTAAGTTGTGTTAAACTGAACGTTCGCTTAAATATAAAACTTTTGCTTTACTTTTATATTTAGTACCTAGTTCAGGTTTGCAGAAAAACTAAGGAGCGATGTCTGTAAGTATGTTATTCTCAGTCATAAGTAACGTTATTAATGAATGTGCTTTCAGCAACTCACATATGAAGTTTTAACAATGTTGTTGAGGTGCCCTGTTTGCCTTGCACATAATAAACAAGCAAAAATGTTTGTTTGTTGTGTAGGACACAATGTGTGTGGCAAGTGCATGCCCAAACTTGATAAATGTCCACTATGCAATGGATGCTTTAGAGGTACTAGAAACTTCGTTGCAGAAAGCTTGTTGCCCCATCTTCAAATTATCAAAGTAAGTTAATATTTTTTGTGTAGTCCCTAGATAAATGTAGGGTTGCCATACATCCTAGTTTTCCCGGACATGTCCTCTTTTTAGGCTTGTGGGAAATGTCCGGGCTAGTTTTTTCGATTGTCCGGGATTGCGGAAATGTGTGGGTTAGTTTTTTCATTGGGTCACGTTTTTATATTTTGTTATTTTATTTTGCAATTATGTAATTTTCACGGTTGGTAGTCCGCTTGTCTGTTTATGTGATTCATGTGAGAATATACAAACGCCCAACAGCCCAGACATAGTGGCCATTCTCCCCCAGGGTTTGTCCGCGGCCTCGCCGCCCCGATAGCATTGCACCCTTTGGTTTATCGTGCATGCCCTTTTTTTTCCCGTCCCTCAGGGCTCGTCCAGGGCCTCGCCGACCTGACAGCACCGCAACCTTTGGTTTATTGTGCATGCCCTTATCTTTTTACTCCACCCACTCCAAAATTACTGTGCCTTTAACTGGTCTGCACAGGGATTGGTAGGGTGAAGTTTTATATTGCTCTGTCTCCGGTCTAGACTTACCGTACATCAGTTGTCTTCTGTGGTCCAGAGCTTTACACTCACACAGGATGTGCTGGGCTGATTCCTCCCCCTCGCCGCAGAGTCTGCATGCGAGGTCCTCTCGAACCGCCCCATTTTATGCAGGTGTTTCTTGATGGCCATGTGTCCCGTCAAGAGACCTGTTATGTTTCTGAGCTGTCCTCTGCTAAGATTTAGCAGCTCCACAGCTCTCTTTGAACTAGGTTCATCAATTATTGACTTCCCATGTCTGAGCCGTGGACAGTCTGCCCAGTAACACCTTGTGTTGGTTTCTGATCCAGGACTTAATGGCTCCCCTGGCAGTGCTCTCTGTTACACCCAGCGCCGGTTTTTTCACATAAATGGTTCTGCTGACCCTCTCTTTGCGAGACTGTCAGCTTCTTCATTGCCTTTGACCCCCAAGTGACCCGGCACCCAGATGAGGGTGACCTCATTCTGTCCAGCCAGGTCGCTAGTCTCGTCTCAGCACTCACCAGTCAGGAATTTACCCGTGGGCCACTTAGGGCCGTAAGGGCTGCCTGGCTGTCTGAGGATCCGCTTGTTTGGTGTTTGTTGGTGTAGCCCCTCCTCTTGTTCTGCTGCACACAATGCTGGATGGCGTACATTTCGGCCTGAAAGACCGTTGCATGGACTCCGAGGCAAATACTATGACTTACCCTCGGTCCTTCAGAATAAACACCTGCCTCCGTCCCACGCTCCCTGCCGGATCCGTCTGTGAACCAGACGAGCGTGTACCGTGGTATGCCGGGCGTCTCCTCCCGCCATGCCTCGAAGACGAGGATTTCCACTTAAAGTTGTTTTTCCTGCAGATTCACGGGCTCGCGAGGTCTGACCTCATTTCAAGCATGGGCTCCTTCACGATCTAAATTTTGCAGTGGCCCCTGAAGCCTGGGTTGATCTTCAGTCTACCATTGCAGGCTAGTCTGTATAGTCCTAGCCTGGCCTCCCCCATAATAACTAAGTGTAGGTGGGGCAGATCCAGCAACATCACCATGGTGGCTGTTGGGGTTGAAGACATGGCCCCCGTGATGCCTAGGCAAGCCATCCTTTGGATCTTGCCTAGTTTTTGTTTGGCACTGGATTGTGTCACCTTAGGCCACCAGACCAGTGCAATGCATGTTAACGATGGTCTGACCACCCTTGTGTACAGCCAGTGGGTCGTACAAGGTCTTAGTCCCCACGTTTTTCTATATAGCCGCCTAGTGACGGCTAGGGTCATGACTGCCTTACGCAGTATTTTTTCAACGCAAACAGTTTAGTTACACAACTTGTTTTAAGTAGGTACCAAAAGCTATAAGTACCTACCTTAGTGAAGAATTTATTTTTGTTAAATTATGTACCTATGGAAGTTTATTTGAATTGTTGACGTTCAGTCTTGTTTGTGTTGTGAGTGTTACATTTTATTTTTTAAATCGAGCCTGTTCTTTGTTCTTGTCTAGTGTGAATGAGTCCTAGTCTTGAGATGGGTATGATTCCTAGTTTTGTCCTCTTTTTTCAAAATGGATATGTTCTACTTTGTCCTAGTTTTTAAATGTGCTTGTCCTAACCTTAGCTTTTTTGGTCTGGCAACCCTAGATAAATGACGTTATTTGAGTAATGTTGTGTCCAATATATGTATAAAAAATGTCACCTAAATCAATATTTTATTTCAGTAGCTCATAAAGAAATTGAAATAATCCCGGTTTAGATAATTTTGTCTTTAACACCCCAGTAAAGCCAACAAACAACATGATAAACACACTTGTAGAACCCAAATCACCACAACACATTTTAAAAGACCTGACGATCGTTTCACTAACCAAGTTAGCCTCATCAGAGGATGAAAAATTCTAATTACTTTAAAAACTAACATCACCTTATATTCCGGATCTTGGGTAAAGAAGCGGAACCGAGAGGGGATCTAGTCGCAGGCAGATTATGCAGTGTATTGTATTTTTTATCGCCGGGCGAGGTCTTTGAACTGTCTTTATATATACCTTATCTAAAAGGTGTCGATCTCATAATTTTGGGAAGGTTCAACGACAACTAAATTAACATAGATTCGTTTGGCGGAAATATCTGTATTCTTATGTTATCGCTAGGACGTGTTGAAATGTGGGAATTTATTTTACACAGCAATCGATCAGGTGACTTGTAATCGGCAGTGGAGAAACGTTCATACATTTTTTGTTGTAACTATATTTAGCAATATATATACTCTCGAACGCGTTTAGCTGTCCTGGTTGCGTAAAGGCATAATGTACTATTATTCTGAGCAATTGTACTCTCGATCGCAGTACACTATGGTTTTACGTTACACGTTATTTTAACAGACAATGTGTATCGTGATTCAGAGCACGAGTTTATTTTAAAGTTCTGGAACGCAGTATATAATGGATTTAAATAATTGGCGTAGCTGTAAACAATCTGTATCACAAGTTACCGCCAAAGTATTTGTTATATAATATTGCTCATGTTTTTTTGACTGGCTATCAGTGGTGGCTCGTAACCGTTTGGCTTGGGTAGGCGACAGTGCCGCGAGTTTTATTTTTTTTATTTGAACAACACACCACGAGGGCTTACAGTCTAAATACTATATCATACCTGGGTGTTGACAAGGAGGAAAGAGGCAACTTGTTAATTCTGGACTTGAAGGTTCGGAGGAGAAGGAAAAACATGTGCCGGCAAGGAATTCCACAACTTGGAAGTCCTCAGGACAAAAGAGCGGGCATAACAAGATGTTCTATGTCTCGTGACCTGGACAGTAAAAGGGTGCATTCGCTATGTTCCCCTGGTAGATCTGTTGGGGGCAGCAGGTGCAGGAACTATGGAAGAAAACTCCTCTTAGCACTGCCCGTGCAGATATCTATAAAAGAGAGAGAGAGAGGTCACCAACGGCACGTCGGTGGGCAAGGGATGGCAGCCTTTGGGTGAGGGTAGGGTCTCCAATGAGACGTATAGCTCTCTTCTGCATGAAGTCCAGGATAGCGAGTGTAGAAGCGGCAGCAGCACCCCAGATGTGGGAGCAGTATTCGAGGTTTGGCCTTATTTGTGAAGTATATAAGGTATAGAGATTAGCTGGTGAAAAGTATTTGCGAGCCCGGAAGAGGAAACCTAATTTCATAGCAGCCGCTTCTGCAATTGATGTGACATGTTGGTGCCAATTGAGATTTCGATCCAGAAAAATGCCAACAAGTGAAAAGGACTCATTACTTTGAATAACTTGGTTTTTCATTGTGATGGTTCTAGGGCTGGTGTATCTTTTATGAGAAAGAAAGCAAGACTGAAATTTGGTGGGGTTGAATTGTACAAGATTTCTACTTCCCCAATCTAATATTTTTTGGAGATCCACGGAGACAGAACCCTCCATGTGTCTGCGGTCCTCATCTAGTTGGGCCAAAGAGACAGGCTTAGAATATTGTATATTTGAGTGAGGGTGCTGTCGTCCGCGTAACTGAACTGGGCTAGATGTGCTAGAGAGGAGGTCATTGATGTGGAGAAGAAACAAAGTAGGGGCTAAAGCTGAACCTTGAGGAACTCCTGCATTAATTGGATATAGTTTAGAGGAATTCTGAATTGCAAAGCATATTCCGCTTAAATAATTTATAAAAATAAGAAAATGTCTACGCGTTTGTATTTAAATTGGTATTACTTCAATATAGTTAATTTACGCGACGTAAGCCACCTCCTTCCCTCACAGCCTAACCATAACCCAACCTCGTTTGAAAATGACAGTTACTTTTTATAAATTAAATATATACGTCTGTCTTTTATTAATGAGAATTTATTTATTATATTATTCGCAAATTCATCTGAATCTTGATCTTGGAGAAAACAGAACAACTCCTTTTCTATCGAAATAAGTGCAAGAGTTGATTAGCGGTCATTCTTCATTGAAATTCTGCTGTAAGTTTTAATACGCTTTAAACAAGAAACATTTCTCTCAACTGAGGTACTTGTTGCTAGAATTGTCGCGATTAAAACAAACAGTTTATAAGCCTCGATAAATATTTTTCGAAAATCGTTAACCACAAGATTATTTAAAATTGCTTCTACATTTAGTTTTTCAAATTGTTCGTCGTAATATATAACTTCTGGCTCGTTGATCAGTTTTTGTTTATCGAACATATTTTTATAAAAGCTGGTTAAATTAGTTATTAGATCAGTTGGAAAATCCTTACGGTATTCTTTAAATTTTGATGAATCAGCTAGGGAAATAAATAATAGTTGTGACATCTACAAATCTGACTTCTATTTGAGTTGTAATATTATCTAATACTAATACAAAAACGCAAGCATGTTTTTTCGTCGTCTAAAGCAGTTTCTCATAATTTGCGTCTTTTGTGTGGTGGCTCAAGATTAGTGGTAATTTTTAGTCCCGCTTTTTCGAATAATTTATCAAAGGTTGACTCATTTCTCAAGGATTTGATACGATCCCTGGCCAAAAAGATTTGATTTTTCCAATAATTTATGTCTAATAACTTTTAAGTATATCAAATAATAAATCTGTATGTAAAAAATGGTTTTATAAACCGTGGTTAAAAATGCAGGAGCCGAGTATCTGTATTTAACCATTTTTGGCAAAATGACCTCTAAAAACCCGACTTTAGAGGTCATTTTCTCCGAATCCACTCTAGCGGCACAGTAATGAGGCGCCTGTACTTGTCGCCTAAGAGCTTAGCATATGTCTCGACTTTCTTCACATCGTAGAGCAGTACTACTAATGCAGTAGAGAGAGAGAGCGAGATCTGATGTTTTCAAGATTCACATGAAATTTAGGCTACCTACTGGCCCGCCTACAACGGTCTCTTATTTAGACAGTGTTTTGTTATTAACATATAACCGGCGACTCGGATCGTATTGGTACAAATTTCCATAAAGCTGCTAATAGAAGAAACCTTTATCAAATTGCAATGAGAAAACTAGATAGGTATAATTATTTTGTATATTTAAATATATATTTTTTTAATTTAAGTTTTCTAAGTTTCTAAGTCAAGGTAGGCGGCGCCTACCTTGCCTACCCCGACCAGCCTCCACTGCTGGCTATCTTGAATTATTCAACATGTATCAGTTACAATTACATTTAATTTGTGGCAATATTAGGAAAAATATCGTATATTTCATAAAAATAAACATTTTTGTGATGGAACAATTGTGTTTATTAAAAAAAAAATCATTCATGGCTTTTTGCATTTGGTTGATTTCTAAAAATATTTTCTACCAAATTATGCTTCCATTTGGCTGTCGTTTTCAATTCCAAATTGGATGGTCTACCTGATTGAATCCGTTTCTTTCCAGATGTAAGGCCATTTCGGATCCTTCTTCTGCTAATAGCTGTAGGTTGAACCCCTATTTGTTTTGAAGAACATCATTTCCTTAAATTGCAAAGGAAAGTTGCGAGTTGTGTTGATGTTGTAATTTTTTTTCATTCAACATTAGCCTTAATGATGCAATTGGTAAAATCTGCGGTGTTATTTTCTGATGCAATTTCAATTAGTTTCTGAAATTTTTCTTACAGACTTTCTACTGCAGAAGTGTGTTTTCTGTTAACGTCTGATTCCTTTTTCTCTGTTTCCAAAATGGAATCAACCTCAGTATCAACTAACTGTTGAATATTTCCTTGTGGACTTTAATTAATAGGTGTGTTGTCGAAACGACTTTCAGATTCGTCTAAGTCCATATTTTGGAAAAAGTCTTCTGAGGCGTCATAACCGAGAGCTAATTTTGCTAACATTTTCTTATCGGACGGAGTAAGTAAAGGGGCGTTCAAAAGAAGTACTCCAAAAGCTTGTTGCGCGGCACAAAGATGTTTGCAAAATGTATTGCCTATACCTAAAGTGGCATCTACAGTATATAATAACATCTCATCACTACTTGTTGCCCAGTAAATATTTTCGGAAATTTTTTCACAAGAAAGTTTTTTGGCCTTTTCACAAAATTTGAGATAGATTGTTTCATTTTTGGACGATCGACTACTAGCAAATAACAAGTGTCTTCTGTGATAAGATTCAAAGACGTTGCATATAAAATCCACTAAAGCACATAAGTTGAATGCTTTGTATCTTTGCAAAACAACGTCCTTCAATATTCGGATAGACGCCTCGACATAATTGTTGGTATTATTTCCCCTGTTGATTAGGGAGGTTCGATAACACAAACACCATTTATCTCTCCACTGCCAGAGTGCGTCTATATGTTTTTCTAAACGTGGACATTCCATAAATTTTTTATTATTTTTAAAATCATTAAATAACTCCTTAGCCTCTTCCAAAGTGGTAGCAAACATTATAGAACGAAACGAAATCAACACCTCTTTTCTAATTTCTTTAGGGATTTGATTTTGGCTATCCCATAACCAACGCCAGAAGGCAGAATGTCATAACCAAACTTTCCGATCGCGTGTTTTCAATAAGTGTGTCGTGTAGCGTCTGAATCGCACTATAAATTGGGCGAGACACGCGCCCTTTATTTAGAGCCATTATATACTACGTTCCAGCACGTTAAAACAAACTCGTGCTCTCAATCGCGATACACATTGTCTGTTAAAATAACGCGTAACGTAAAACCATAGTGTACTGCGATCGAGAGTACAATTGCTCTGAATAATAGTACATTATGCCTTTACCCGTCCTGGTTGGCTAACATTTTTTATTAATTTTAGATTATCTTCATTACCCTGATGGTTATTATCCCAAATATGTCATGCGGCGGAAGGTCTATCTATAGTACCATATAATAATTGGGCTAAGTGTTCTTTGAATCTAATTCCAATCGATCTTTTTGTTTGTCCGACGTACTTAAGATTACAATCTTTACAACTTATTTCATAAATTCCCGACATTTTGGCCGCGCTATCCTTGTCTTTTGGGTAATCTAGCAAGTTTTTAAAGGTATTTTTGTCGAAAATGTTCGCTGCAAGTTGGCTTTTTTAAAAAATGCTATCTATACCCCTTGCGATTCGAGGTTCAAATGGTAAGCAAACAAAGGTTTTTTTCGGATTTCTCTCTTCTAAACATCGTTTTTCCGTCAACATTTTCTTTGTTTTCTGTTTGTTGATTAATTTTTCCACTAGACAAGCAGTGTATCCGTTGTAGTGGGCCAGGTTCTTAATATAATTTAATTCTTTAGTATATCTACTTTTGTTTAAAGGAAAATTAATTAGCCGGTTTACTAGAAAATCAGACTGGCCATTTTTTGTATGTATGTATGATGTGAGTCGCTCGGAATGTAGCTTAGAGTGGTGAGAAGAGAGACATCCGAAAACAACTTTGTTTGCTTACCATTTGAACCTCGAATCACGAGGAGTCTAGATAGCATTTTCAAAAAAGCCAACTTGCAATTAACATTTTCGACACAAAATACTTTAAAAAACCTGATAGGTAACCCAAAAGACAAGGATAGTGCGGCCAAAATGTCGGGAATTTATGAAATAAGTTGTCGAGATTGCGATCTTAAATACGACAAACAAAAAGATCTATTGCAATTAGATTCAAAGAACACTTAGCACAATTAAAATTCGCGACTATAGATAGATCTACCATTGCCCGACATATTTGGGATAATAATCACCACGTTAATGAGGAGAATCTAAAATTGATAAAAAATGTTAGACAACCAGGACAATTGAACGCCTTGGAAAGTATATATATATGTATATATATATATATATATATATATATATATATATATATATATATATATATATATATATATATATATATATATATATATATATATATCGCTAAATATAATAATAATAAGAAGTGTATGAATCTCACACCACCTCCCATCTCAAGTCATTTGATAGAGAGTTTTGTAAAATATATAAATACCGACGTAAACACGTCCGAGAGTTAAGGAAACAATACAGATATTTCCGACAAACTAAAATATTAGCAAGGGATCACTTAGCTGTCTGGTGTAATAAAGGGAAGTTTAATAACATCTTCCCGCAATTGAGGATATGGTATACAAAGGTTGCGTCGGTGACTTAAAAATTCCACTCGTTTTTCGGCATTTACCTGAAAGTCTATATAAATATGTGTAGAAGTAGAAATCAATTAGAATATTTTCATCCTCTGATGACGCTAACCTGGTTAGCGAAACGGACGTTAGGTCTTTTAAAATGTGTTGTGGTGATTTGGGTTCTCAAAGTGTGCTCCTCAGTGCTCATCACAGGTTTCAATCTTCACTTTGTAAATAATCTCATACAAATTTTTTGTGGTTTTTAATGCAAAACAATTATAAGCAATCAAAATAGGGGCTTTCCATTTAAAAAAAAGTTCGGGACGCAGAAATTGCGTTATGGTAGTGAATTTTTATTAAATGCTTCAAATTTGAATAACTCAATTTTCTATAAACTTAGAAAGTTTAATTTTGGTACGTAGTAAGGTCCTTCTTAGGGCAAGACATCCACCAAATTTCATTAAAACAAATTTGTAATTTTCGGAGAAAACTTTTTTTTTCGTAAGAAATTTCAAAATTTGAATAACTAAATTTTCTATAAACTTAGAAAGTTGAATTTTGGTACGTAGTAAGGTCTCTCCTGAGGCAATATATCCGTTAAATTTTATTAAAACAGCTTTGTAATTTTCGGAGGAAAAAATTATTTTCGAAAGAAAACTCAAAATTTTTCTGGAAAACCCCGTCAGATTTTCCTGGCTAACGAACTCATCCAAGCCATTAATAAAAGAAAGGCACTTGCCGAGTTTCATCGAAATCAGTTAATTAGTTTTTGAGTTGGATGGATACACACACACACACACACACACACACATACACGTATTGTAATGATTATGGCAACCGTGCAATGTACCAACAAATGGCGACTCAAACGATCTGAGTTGCAGTATACTCAGTTTGACGTTATAATGCTAGAAATATCGTCAGATCATCTATACACTCGCTGATTGGTGAGATATTTCGAGATGAGCAAGCATGCATACAACAACATTATGGCATCGGTTGCCATAAGTTCTGTGTATGAGTGTGAATATATATCAAGAAAATGGCAACTTTATGTGTGAACTATTAACAACATTGTGGCAACGGTCGCCATAAGTTCTGTGTATGAATGTGAATATATATCAAGAAAATGGCAACTTTATGTGTGAACTATTAACAACACTATGGCATCGGTTGCCAAAAGTTCTGTGTATGAATGTGAATATATATCAGGAAAATGACAACTTTATGTGTGAACTATTAACAACATTGTGACATCGGTTGACATAAATTATGTGTATGTAATGTAGTATATACTAAAAAAATTGAAAATTTATGTGTAAACTATATGACAATATTGAGGCATCGGTTGCCCCAAGTTCTGTGAATATATGAATATATATCAAGAAAATGACAACTTTATGTGTGAACTATTAACAACATTGTGTCATCGATTGTCACAAATTCTGTGTATGGCAGGTGAATATATATATATATATATATATATATATATATATATATATATATATATATATATATATATATATATATATATATATCAAGAAAATGACAACTTCTTGTATCAACTGTATATAACTATGAACTATGCGTTGTTGAGGCTTCGTATTTAAGAAGATAAACGTGTATTCTCAAGTCTTAAGCTGGACTGTGTATCAACATGCGGCATCTATATTCACAGGAGTTTGAGCATGGAAAGTATGAACTTTGATTAAGATCGTGTGCAAGTTATAACATGGTTTGCCAGCAAGCAAAGTGAATTTTCTTAAAAACAAATCACTAATGAGGAGATCGCTACTTTTGAATTTTGAAATAATTTCTATAATTTCTTCACATGAGCGCTAACTAGTCCCCCTAGAATACATATCTGGGGTCAGTTAAAATTTTAATGTTATATATATATATATATATATATATATATATATATATATATATATATATATATATATATATATATATATATATATATATATATATAATACATATATGTATGTATCACACCGATTTCAATCAAATTTCGTGAACACCTTTTTTTTGCGAGTGGCTTGGATAACTTCATCAGCCAGGAAAATCGGTCTAGTTTTTCTCGGAATATTTTTATATCTCCGAAAATAACAAAGATAGGGCAAACAAGTTTGGTATACAGGTTTACACCATAAAGAGTCAACTATTCGCCAACATTTAGATCTGTAAGCTGAAAGAAAAAATGTTATAGGCATTAATTTATTTGTTTTTCTTGGGTGCCACTTATGACAAGAAAAACGCACAAAAATAGAATATTTTGTGTGTATAACAAAATTTTTTGTATATTACAAGCAAAAATTAAGCTTTTTAGCGCAAAAAAAGTCAACAAATTCCAGAAAAAATACTTTTAAAATTTTATAGTCTTTCCTCTTAAAACCTCAAAGTCCCAATTTGAAACGTTAAAATTGGCCACTTTTAGGCAAAGAACCTGAAATTAATACGGGCTATGCACAGAAAATATCGTAAGACGCGTGTTTTAAAAGTTCTTAAGTTCCAGCTTCAACCGTCATTGTCCTTCATTCTCTTAAAATGTGTCCAGAAAATTCATTTCAAATAGAACCTTTCTCTGATGCTTTGGCAGTAGTTTTAGTTAAGTTGAAGGTCTAATGGTCTATATACATACATATATATATATATATATATATATATATATATATATATATATATATATATATATATATATATATATATATATATATAAATTTATTATTTAGTCATATACTGATTTTTAGTTTGCGCAAAATTGTGTTATTTTAAGTTATTGGCTCTCAATTTTTATTTACAGCAAGTCCCCGCTTAACGTTCTAGTTAGGGATCTACCAATCACGAGGTTAAATGAAACAACGTAAAACGAATGACTGAGTATGAATATAATGTACATACATAATATTATGTACATATTTGTGACTGCAAAATGATTAAAAAACAGTATTCATTTACGTATGTATTATGTACATGTCCACACATTATATTGTGTACTCCTTTTTTAACCAACTATTTTAGACTTTTTTTATAATCACAAGGTTATACTGAATTAGTTTCAACTTAAGGGATACATTTGCCCACAACAAACTGCGACGTTATAATGAAACAATGTTAAATTAGACGACGTTATGCGTGGAGTTACGGTATATAACCATAGTCCAAAATTTATGTAAAATATTTCTAACCATTTTAGTGAATTTTTTTTATTTTAAATTCACTATTGAGGAAATCGCGACTTTCGAATTCTGAAATATGTCTTCAAATGACCGATTTTTATAAAATTTGGTGTATGCCTTCCTGTGACAATTGGCTTGGATAGGTTCGTTAGCCAAGAAAAGCGGACCAGTTTCTCCCGAAAAATTTTGTGTTTCCTGTCGAAACATTTATATATCTCCGGAAAGAGCAAAGCTATAGCTTTAAAATTTGGTAGCCGAGCTAACGTCGTTAAAGCTGAACTATGTACCAAAATTTAGATTTCTAAGTTAAAAGAAAAAAGTCTGAACGCAGCAAGTGCGTTATGGAAGTGAATTTTTATAAAAATGCTTTGAATAGCAAATATGTCTTTTTCATGCAAGCAGTTATCAATTTGGTTACCGGTATAACTTATATAGTAGAAACAATGTGCCATATTTTATCAAAATAACTTATTTTTTGAAAATGTACAAAAATTTTCCGATAATATACTTTAAATGTTGGTTTCCTAGCCAACAAATTTTAGGTTAATAGCAAATTGAGTTATTGAAATTTGAAGCATTTAATGAAAATTTGCTACCAAAACGCACTTACCGCGTCTCGATTTTTTTTTCTTGCAAACATATTGCGATAAAAAAATGCAATAAAATCAGGGTGTTCGAAAAAATTTTTGTAGTGATCACCAACGACTTATGGGCCAGTCGGTGATTGTCAAAATAATTTTGTAAGATGCAGCTCAAGACACCCTATAATTAACTTATACAAATTTTTCTCGTCTCTTGTATAATATTAATTATATTGGGCTTTACCGTAGAAATGCGTCACCCTGTATATATGTAAATAGATAAAAACTGAATGTAAACCCGGATATGGATTCTAGGGGCCTAGTTTGCGCTCATTAGAAGAAATCTTTTTAAAATTCTAAAGTCGCGGTCTCCGCATTGATGAATTTTTTGTACGAAAATTAGCTAAAAATTATGGACAGTTAAACCACAAACTACCGCCAAAGCGTCAGAGATAAAATAACTGGCCTGTTGCATATCAGCCCTTTTTGTAAAACTTCGTTCCTTTATATATATTGACAAAACATAACCAACACTGTTTAGGCCACCCACTAAGATTAATAAAATCGTTAAGGAATAATTTGCATTTGTATATTAAAATTTCCCAATAACGCAAACAATTTGTCAGCTGAAATTGAAAACAGATAAACGATCTAATAATATACGATAAACGTCAGTGACAGCTTGTAATTGACCTGCGGAATGATATCAAATGTTCCACTGCTAGGTAACGACTCAGACATACTAGATCTCATATACCTATAAACCAGCTTTTACCATCGTCAACAAAAAGCGGTGATATTAAAAATAAATGTTTCAAATTTGAATAGATCAATTTTCTGTAAATCTAGAAAGCTGAATTTTGGTACATAGTTATGTCTTTCCAAAATCAACATGCCCTCCAAATTTCATCGAAAAATCTTTATAATTTTCGGAGGAAAAAATTTTTTTTGAAAGAAAACTGATGATTTTCCCGGAAAACCTGGTCCGATTTTCCTGGCTAACGAACTCATCCAAGCTATTTATAAAAGAAAGGCACTTGCCGAGTTTCATCAAAATCGGTTAATTATTTTTTGAGTTATCGGTTGGATATATATATATATATATATATATATATATATATATATATATATATATATATATATATATATATATATATATATATATATATATATATATATATATATATATATAAATCGAAACTCACCCCGGATATGGGTTTGCGGCCCAAATTCGCGCTCATTTGAAAAATTTGTTGCAAAGTCTCACCATTGATACCTCTCTATTAGTGATTTTTTGTAAATAAAAATTAACTAAAAAGTGATAGGCATTTAATGCAAAAAATTTTAGTGACTTTTGAATTTTGAAAAGATTTCTTCAAATGAGCGCGAACTAGGCCCCATAGAACCCATATCCGGGTTAGTTTCAGTTTTTATTTGTTTTCATATATACAAGGTGACGCATTTCTAGGGTAAAGCTCAACATATCCATTATTATACAAGATATGAAAAAAATTGTATACGTTAATTACACGGTGTCTGGAACTGCATCTTATAAGATTATTTTTACAATCAGAGGATAAGTCGCTGGTGAATTTTTTTTCTTAATTTAACACACCTTATCTTATTGCACAATTAGCATTTTCCATTAAAAGATAATCCATGTTTGTAAGAAAATAAATTATGGACTCAGCAAGTGCGTTATGGTAACGATTTTTCATAAAATGTTTCTTTCAATAGCTATTTATATTTATATATTTACTATTAACCTAAGGTTCGTTGGCCAGGAAACCAGTTTTTTTGGGTACATTTTAAGCTTATTTTCGGAAGATTTTTGTACATTTTCAAACAATAGAGTTCTTTTGGTGAAATATGGTACATTGTTTCTTCTATACAGGTTATACTGTTAACCAAATTTGATGCCAGATTAAAAAAAAGATATATTTCCTATTAAAAACATTTTTACGAAAATTCACTACCATAACGCCTTTGCTGCGACCAGACTTTTTATTATTATTATTAAATACTCATAGTTTCATATCACAAGCTGTCAAAAATAACAACGGTATTTAAGGCTGTCATTTTAAAGTTCCATTTGACATTTGTAAAAACAATGTATGAAAATGTAAATATGTATAGATAATCAGATTCATTATTTCCTACCTTTTTTGCACCAAAGCTTGTTTAAATATTTCAATATTTTTCCTCAAAAATTCGTAAAATAATCCCATAATCTGATCGGTTAATATAATCAAATAAAAAACTGGAAAAATGTGTTAAGCTGATCGCTAAGTGAATTATGGTATGCGATTATAAATGCTTGTATTTCCAAAACTATAGTCTTTAGGTATAGGCGGTATAATACAATAAATAATGTAGGTGGTTGAAACCTAAATGGATATGGTTGTAAATTTTAGATGAGGCAAGTCTTCGTAAAAATTATGAGTGGTTATTTTAGAAATGTCAAAATTACATTGACCTTGTCAAAGTTTGGAAGCTAAATATAAGTTGTGTATGTGTACAGCAATTGTAAATCTAAAATTAGACATCAAATTTTTTTGTGATTATGTAAATAATTTTGATTATGTTACAACGAATTATTTACAGTATATACATATATTATAACTAAGCAAAAACCATAAATGTGCATGTCCAAGTTAACAGTAAGAAATCATCGGTGTTTCCTTAGTTAGTACAATGAGATGTGAAAACATCTGGTGTCCAGGTGTCCATGTACAACATTCTCAGCCTCGCTTAAAAATAAGAAACTCAGAGTCACTGTTTATTGCGATACAAGCTAGGATTAGCCCACCGCATCAAATTCGTTTTAAATAAGCTTTAAAGTGTATACTGAAGGGTGCGCTGGAATCAGTCGCTCCTGAGTAGCCACAAATTGGTTTATTACATGTATGCACAAGACCCATAAATGGCAACTCACACAAAAAATATGAAACTGCTAAGTATTTCTCAACGAATTGATGAAATCACCTTCTGAATGTTTCTACACGTCCGTGGTGCGATGAAGAATCATGACGCATATACATTTTTCGAGGAATGCATATCATTCGGTGATTTTCATCTGTGGCAACCCCAAAAAGTTGCCATAATCTGAGCGGTAGCCACAATAGAGTACTATTCTCACACACGTTGTCATAATCATTGCATCACAAACACACACACACACACACACACACACATATATATATATATATATATATATATATATATATATATATATATATATATATATATATATATATATATATATATATATACATAAACATATAAAAATTGAAACTGACCCCGGATATGGGTTCTAGGGGTCCTAGTTCGCGCTCATTTGAAAAGATTTTTGCAAAGTCTCACCATCGATACCTCTCTATTAGTGAATTTAAAAAAATAAAAATCCACTAAAAAGCTCTTCTTTTTCGAACACTGTATCCATAAATTCAATAATTTAATTTAAAGACTGGTAGATTACGTCCTCATCTACAAGGCAAGCAATCCAAAGTAAATAATCATGTCGTGTGTATGAGAGAAAAATATCAATATGTTCCAGTCTGAAAACGTCAATTTTGACATAACTGTTCGAATACCTCAAAAAAAAAAGACTTAGGTATGTGACATTATATACAAAAAGTATTCAGAATTGTATGCAGAATCTCAATATGTCATCATATACTGGGTGTCCAATTTGAAATAAGGAATTCATTGATTGTTGTTGCCCTTACTTGGTGAAACTGATCCATACTACATAGAGACTTGGAGACTACTTCTCTGGCTCCACTGTTGAGTTTTGTTTCTGTAGGTGAAGGGCGTAGCCAGCGTGTAAGCTAACTGGAGCAAGAGGCCCTTATGAATTCAATTTTTATCTGTCTGAGGATGATGTCAAGCAGCGAAACTAGTCACAGAAACGTTGAAAAACATCCGAGAACATCAAGAATTCATAAGGGCCTCTTGCTCCAGTTAGCTTAAGCGCTGGCTTCGTCCTTCATCTACAGAAACGAAACCCAACAGTGAAGCCAGAGAAGTAGTCTCCAAGTCTGTATGTAGTTGAAATAAGGAAGTTGACATCTACTTCCGGTATAACCGAAGATACCACTAGCCTGAAAATATTTTAGCCAAGTGTCTCCTAATTCCTAGCAATTACAGGCTTAATTCTCTCCTTTCAGTCGTCTCTAAAGTGGTGGAAAAGTATATAAACACCGAATTACTAAAATTTCTTGAAAACACAGTCTAATCAACGACAGGCAGTATGGATTCCGGCAGCGCAGATCAACTGCCGACCTTTTTTCCTTTGTCACCCAGTCTTGGAACAAATCTATGGAACTACACGGTGAATCCCAGATTGTCGCTCTAGACATATCCAAAGCATTTGACCAGGTTTGGCACGCAGCGCTGCTTAATAAACTTCTGGCCTATGGCCTACCACCAAAACTCTGTACCTGGACAGCAAATTTCCTCTCCAACCAGAGCATTTCTGTTGTCGTGGATGGCCATTCCTCTAAACTGTATCCAATTAATGCAGGAGTCCCTCAAGGTTCAGCTTTAGCCCCTACTTTGTTTCTTCACATCAATGACCTTCTCTCTAGCACATCCAACCCAATTCACAGTTACGTGGACGACAGCACCCTCCATTCATAGCCCAATTAGATGAGGATTCCAGACTCATGGAGGGTTCTGTCTCTGTGGATCTCCAAAAAATATTGGACTGGGGAAGTATAAATCTTGTACAATTCAACTCCATCAAATCTCAGTCTTGCCTTCTATGTCATAAGAGATACACCAGCCCTAGACCCATCACGATGAACAACCAAGTTATTCAAAGTAATGAGCCCTTTTTACCTGTTGGCATTTCTGTGGATCGAAGTCTCAATTGGAACTAACATGTCACAGCAATTGCAGAAGCGGCTGCTAAGAAATTAGGTTTCCTCTTCCCAGCTCGCAAATACTTTTCACCAGCTAATCTCTATACCTTATATACTTCACAAATAAGGCCAAACCTCGAATACTGCTCCCACATCTGGGGTGCCGCTACCGCTTCTACGTTCGCTATACGTCTCATCGGTGACCCTACCCTCACCCAAAGGGTGCCATCGCTTGCCCACCGACGTGCTGTTAGTGACCTCTCTCTTACAGATATCTGCACAGGCACTGCTCGGAGGAGCTTTCTTCCATAGTTCCTCCACCTGCTGCCCCCAACACATCTACCAGGGGAACAGAGCGAATGCACCCTTTTACTGTCCAGGTCACCAAACATAGAACATCTTGTTATGCCCGTTCTTTTGTCCCGAGGACTTCCAAGTTGTGGAATTCCTTGCCGGCACATGTTTTTCCTTCTCCCCCGAACCTCCAAACCTTCAAGTCCAGGATTAATAAGTTGCCTCTTTTCCCCTTGTCGACACCCACGGTATAATAGTATTTAGGCTGTGAGCTCTCCTGGTGTGTTGTTGAAATAAAAAAATAAAAAAATTGCATTAGTATAGTACCAAATTTTGAGATTTTTCCTGATGATGGTTTTCCCCTATTAAATTAATTTTGTAACTTTAAATTTATATATGTACCTCCTTATTATAGAAACTACTGTCAAATAATAAGAATAAGAATACAGCAGCAAAGAAAACGGCAGCAAGGCAAGGCACATCAAAAAAAGCACCAACAAAGAAGACGTCAACAAAAAAGTCATTAGCAAAAAAGACTGTAGCAAAGAAAACAGCTCCGAAAAGACTGCAAACACCTACTCGTTCCAGTCCAAGGAAGAGAAGTATCGTTCCGCCTACTCCAGAGACTCAAAATCGTAAGACAAACACAGATGCGACTAAAGCGTAACTTACATATTAATTCTTGCAGTCATTCACACTTTTTATTAAGTTAGAATGTAATTTGTTAATAAATAGTACTTTAATTTGATTTTCGGGTTGTTTGTGTGTAACTTTATGATTAAAAAGTGTGTTTTAGATTTTAGTTATCATAATAGGGAAAGCAGGCGATTATCTGTTGAAAGCATGTTTAATTTTATTTGGGAGTATTTATTTTCAAGAATATTTTTATTTTTTTCAGCGTAAAAATTGTATTAAGTAACTTCGTCATTTTGTATTACTCGATAAAATAAGTTTATACAAAGGGAAGCATAATCAGGTTGTACACGTGTTTCTAAAATAAATGTTTCATCATTTTGGCTAAAGCAACAGTTAAATTCTAGTTGATGTTACCTTGTGGTGTAGGGCTAAATACTTATTCAGCTATGCACAAATTCCCACCACTGTGTTTTGTCACTTGTTAACACTTTTGCATCAGGCCACATATCTTTAATGATCATGTAACCATTCTACCTTATGGTGTAGGGCTGAATAATTATTCAACTATGCACAAATTTCCACCACTGTGTTTTGTCACTAGTTAACACTTTTGCATCAGGCCACATATCTTTAATGATCATGTACCCATTCTACCTTATGGTGTAGGGCTAAATAATTATTCAGCTATGCACAAATGTCCACCACTGTGTTTTGTCACTTGTTAACACTTTTGCATCAGACCACATATCTTTAATGATCATGTACCCATTCTACCTTATGGTGTAGGGCTGAATAATTATTCAGCTATGCACAAAAGTCCACCACTGTTTTGTCACTTGTTAACACTTTTGCATCAGGCCACATATCTTTAATGATCATGTACCCATTCTACCTTATGGTGTAGGGCTAAATAATTATTCAGCTATGCACAAATTTCCACCACTGTTTTGTAACTTGCTAACACTTTGGCATCAGACCACGTATTTTCAATTGTCATGTACACGTAGCGCTAAATAATTATTCAGCTATGCACAAATTTCTACCACTGTGTTTTGTCACTTGTTAACACTTTTGCATCAGGCCACATATCTTTAATGATCATGTACCCATTCTACCTTATGGTGTAGGGCTAAATAATTATTCAGCTATGCACAAATTTCCACTGTTTTGCCACTTGTTAACACTTTGGCATCAGACCACGTATTTTTAATTGTCATGTACACATTCTACCTTATGGTGTAGCGCTAAACAATTATTCAGCTATGCACAAATTTCCACTGTTTTGCCACTTGTTAACACTTTGGCATCAGGCCACGTATCTTTAATGATCATGTACCCATTCTACCTTATGGTGTAGCGCTAAATAATTATTCAGCTATGCACAAATTTCCACCACTGTGTTTTGTCACTTGTTAACACTTTTGCATCAGACCACGTATCTTTAATGATCATGTACCCATTATACCTTATGGTGTAGGGCTGAATAATTATTCAGCTATGCACAAATGTCCACCACTGTGTTTTGTCACTTGTTAACACTTGCATCAGACCACATATCTGTAATGATCATGTACCCATTCTACCTTATGGTGTAGGTATAAATAATTATTCAGCTATGCACAGATTTCCACGACTGTTTTGTCACTTGTTAAGTTAGCCATCAGACCACGTATCTTTAATTATTATGTACCCATTCTACCTTATGGTGTAGGGCTGAATAATCATTGAGCTATGCACAAATTTCCATGACTGTTGTCAGTTAACACTTTTGTATCAGAGCACATATCTTTAATTATCATGTACCCATTCTACCTTATGGTGTAGGGCTAAATAATTATTCAGCTATGCACAAATTTCCACACCCGTTTTGTCACTGGTTAACACTTTTGCATCAGACCACATATCTTTGATTATCATGTACCCATTCTACCTTATGGTGTAGGGCTTATACACCTATGCACCAATTTCCACCACTGTTTTGTCGCTTGTTAACTCTTTTGCATCAGACCACGTATGTTTGATTTTCATGTAGCCATTCTACCTTATGGTGTAGGACTAGATAATTATTCTAATATGCAGAAATTTCCACCACTGTTTTGTCACTTGCCAGCTCTTTTGCATCAGACCATGTATTTTTGATTAACATTATACCTTTTTGATTAACATTATACCTTATGGTGTAGGGCTAAATAATTATTCAGCTATACACAAGTTTCCACCACTGTTTTGTCACCTGTTAACACTTTGGCATCAGACCACAAACCTATAGTTACCATGTTCTCATTCTATCTTATGATGTGGGGCTAAATAATTATTCAGCTATGCATACATTACCACCACAGTTTTGTCACTTGTTAACACTTTTTGGTCAGAACGTGTATCTTTGATTACCATGTACCCATTCTACCTCATGGTGCAAGGCTAAATAATTATTCGGCTATGCACAAATTTTACCCACTATTTTGTCACTTGTTAACACTTTGCATCAGGCATTGGCATCAGACCACATATCTTTAATTATCATGTACCCGTTCTACCTTATGGTGTAGGGCTAAATAATTATTCAGCTATACACAAATTTCCAACCCCTTTTGTTACTGGTTAACACTTTTGCATCAGACCACATATCTTGGATTATCAGGTACCCATTCTACCTTATGGTGTAGGGCTAAATAATTCCACTATGCACGCATTACCACCACTGTTCTGTCACTTGTTAACACTTTTGCATCAGGCCATGTTTCTTTGATTATCATGTTCCCATTCTACCTTAAGCTGTAGGGCTAAATAATCTGTTCAGTTATGCACAAATTCCCACTGTTTTTGTCACTTGCTAACCCTTTCAAATCAGTCAACGTCTTATCCTTGCCATCCAAAACGTTTCCTACATTACTGTGCCATGTATTTCTTGGTCTCTCTCTTCTTTTTCTCTTATACTTTTGCTTTATATGCTCTTTTAACCCTACAATTCTGAAAAATCTTAAAAACAATATTTTATTCCAATTTTTCGTTTAGAATGGAGTTATTAAATAGTAAAGAAACAAAAAAAAATTGTGAAATTTTATTTTACAATAAAAAAAAATGTCAACATACATCAGAATATACAATACCAAGAATGGTGTAAATGTGCGAATGGAATTAAAAAAAGCAGAGTCATAATAACAGAGTTATGTACTAGATATGTATTTAGACAACGAAGTTGTCTTCATCAGTAACTGTTGCTAACCTAATTGTATGGGCAAAATAATTCTATTTTAATATCTAAACTAACTAAGGTCGTTGTTCAGCAGCATCCTTATCGGCATAGCACTTCAGCATCTTCGGGACATGTTTCTTGATAAGCAGCTATTGGACATGCAGGTTGAGGAATATATCAAGTTAACTCCACTATGTATGTCTGAGAGTTTCTATCAAATCAGCGGAAAATTTTATCAGCAGACAGAAGGAACCCATACCTCCCTTTGCCTTTCATGAGCCGATTGAGAGTGACTTTGCTGCATCAGTGGAGTATTTTCCAAGGGTATGGTCGAGATATGTCCTATAGACAGCATCAATAATTTTGTTAATAAGTTGAACAGTAGATCCCCTTCAATCATGTTCACTTATGAAATGGAAAACAATGACCAATTTTCCCTTTTGTGACACCCTTGTTATCAAAAATATAGATAAAATTAGGCTTGCCAGATTTTCACCAGTTTAACCAGTTTTAACCGCCAACCCAAAACAGATTCTACGGAGACAAGCATGTCTGACGATAATGGGCATTTTTAGCACCACACCATCAGCGAATTTGGAAGTTCTACTAAATAATCCATCAAATATTCCATCTCTTCACATATGGCTGGAGAGGGAGACTAGGTGGGCAACATACAGACTTAAAAAAATGACCAATAGCATTCCGGAGGCAATCAGCGTGAGAAGAACTGGACTCCTTGATAACATTGAAAGGCAAGAGGTTCTGAGAATAATTTCAGATCTGCTGCCTATAAAGACCTATAATTCAAGATTGTCCTTCCAGATAGGGAAGACTGGATTTGGCGTAAAACCACCCCATTGGGGGCGGACTACTGCTGGTAGATGAACAGCTTCAAAACCGAGTCAGTGGGAGCCAGTGCACATGGGGGCAGCTTCGAGACATAGCCCCGGCACGCATGCAACCATATACCGGGTAGAAATATACACCATCTGATGTTTGTGAAGGAGATGAAACAGAGTTGTTGCACACACAAGACAATGAAAATACTTTCCCAGAGCCAAGCTGCTATAAATGCACCTATCATTGCAATTCAAAACGATATGGAGTTACAAGACTTCCCTAAACGATCTAGGCAGGAACAACAATGTGTCTCTGTTTTGGATAAAAGGACATTGTCAGCTCTGTCACCACTTGCCCAGAATTGGGCTTGGGCAAGAAGCAGAGTACCAACTGTATGAAGAGTGCCGAAATAGCAGAGCATGGCATATGTTCCTGTCAGGCAGTGGACAGAATGAGGCATCTGCTCTTTGACAAGCACCAACTTGCACCAGAAACTGTGGACTCTCAAAAATTGTCGACTTCTATAAGAGGCTGAATTTGATGGGTTAAATATAAAACAATTAGGCATGAGCCACAAAAGACACAGTATAGAACGGTATGGAGTTGCAAGACTGCCCTAAACGATCTAGGCAGCAACAACAATGTGTCTCTGGTCTGGATAAGAGGACATTGTCAGCTCCATCACCACTACCCAGAATTGGGCTTGGACAAGCAGCAGAGTACCCACTGTGTATAAAGAGTGACGAAATAGCAGAGCATGGCAGATGTGCCTGTCCAACAGGGGACAGAATGAGGCATCTTCTCTTTGTCAAGAACCGACTTGCGTCAGAAAATGTGGACTCTCAAAAATTGTCGACTTCTGTAAGAGGCTGGATTTGATGGGTTAAATATATAACAATTAGGCATGAGCCACAAAAGACACAGTATAGAACGGTATGGAGTTGCCAGACTGCCCTAAACGATCTAGGCAGCAACAACAATGTGTCTCTGTTCTGGATAAGGGGACATTGTCAGCTCCGTCACCACTTGCGCAGAATTGGCTTTGACAAGAAGCAGAGTAGCAACTGTGTATGAAGAGTGACAAAGTAGCAGAGCATGGCATATATTCCTGTCCGGCAGTGGACATAATGAGGCATCTTCTCTTTGTCAAGAACCGACTTGCGTCAGAAAATGTGGACTCTCAAAAATTGTCGACTTCTGTAAGAGGCTGGATTTGATGGGTTAAATATAAAACAATTAGGCATGAGCCACAAAAGACACAGTATAGAACGGTATGGAGTTGCAAGACTGTCCTAAAAGATCTAGGCAGCAACAACTATGTTTCTCTGATCTGGATAAGAGGACATTGTCAGCTTCGTCACCAGTTACCCTGAATTGGGCTTGGACAAGAAGCAGAGTACCAACTGTGTATGAAGAGTGACGAAATAGCAGAGCATGGCATATATTCCTGTCCGGCAGGGGACAGAATGAGGCATCTGCTCTTTGTCAAGCACCAACTAGCACCAGAAACTGTGGACTCTCAAAAATTGTCGACTTCTGTAAGAGGCTGAATTTGATGGGTTAAATATAAAACAATTAGGCATGAGCCACAAAAGACACAGTATAGAACGGTATGGAGTTGCAAGACTGCCCTAAACGATCTAGGCAGCAACAACAATATGTCTCTGGTCTGGATAAGAGGACATTGTCAGCTCCATCACCGCTACACAGAATTGGGCTTGGACAAGAAGCAGAGTACCCACTGTGTATGAAGAGTGACGAAATAGCAGAGCATGGCAGATGTGCCCGTCCAACAGGGGACAGAATGAGGCATCTTCTCTTTGTCAAGAGCCGACTTGCGTCAGAAAATGTGGACTCTCAAAAATTGTCGACTTCTGTAAGAGGCTGGATTTGATGGGTTAAATATAAAACAATTAGGCATGAGCCACAAAAGACACAGTATAGAACGGTATGGAGTTGCAAGACTGTCCTAAAAGATCTAGGCAGCAACAACTATGTTTCTCTGATCTGGATAAGAGGACATTGTCAGCTTCGTCACCAGTTACCCTGAATTGGGCTTGGACAAGAAGCAGAGTACCAACTGTGTATGAAGAGTGACGAAATAGCAGAGCATGGCATGTATTCCTGTCCGGCAGGGGACAGAATGAGGCATCTGCTCTTTGTCAAGAACCAACTTGCACCAGAAACTGTGGACTCTTAAAAATTGTCGACTTCTATAAGAGGCTGAATTTGATGGGTTAAATATAAAACAATTAGGCATGAGCCACAAAAGACACAGTATAGAACGGTATGGAGTTGCAAGACTGCCCTAAACGATCTAGGCAGCAACAACAATGTGTCTCTGGTCTGGATAAGAGGACATTGTCAGCTCCATCACCACTACCCAGAATTGGGCTTGGACAAGAAGCAGAGTACCAACTGTCTATGAAGAGTGACGAAATAGCAGAGCATGGCAGATGTGCCTGTCCGGCAGTGGACAGAAGAAGGCATCTGCTCTTTGTCAAGAACCAACTTGCGCCAGAAAATGTGGACTCTCAAAAGTTGTTGACTTCTGTAAGAGGCAAGCATAGATGTCATATGGGGAGAAATGGAGGAAGCCTTGACAAGGGTCGCAGAAGGTGAACTAGGTTATAAATGGAAAACACAGAAACACAATTCGATGACAGCAGAAATCATGGCGCTTTTCGAAGAAAGGAGATGTAAAAATCAAGGAAACCCAGAGAGCTACAAACACATCAAAATAATTATCAGGGGGAAAATAAGAGCGGCAAAGAATGACTGGTTAAAGAAGCAATGCGAGGAGATAGAACAACTACAAGAGCTGCACGATGAATTTAACATACACAGAAAAATAAAAGAGGCGTCCGGAGTTTACCAGAAGAGACACTTTTGTAATATAGAAAACGAACATGGGGAAATGGCACAAGATGATCGGCAGCGAAGAGTTATTTGGGAGGAATATATTAACAACCTTTTCGATGATAATAGACCTGATAGAGGTTGCAGAGGACGTCGACTATGAGCAAAGAAGAAATTGTAAGAGCAATAAATACGTCAAAGAACAGAAAGGCAGTTGGCCCGGACTGCATATCTGCCAAACTACTAAAAATACTAGACGACAGGGGCATTTCCGTACTGCACAGAATATTTAACAAGATATATAACACGGGGGAGTTCCCTGCTAAATGGATTACATCACATTTTATCCCCCTGCCAAAAAGAGTAACGCAACGAAGTGCGACGGCCATAGGCTGATCAGTCTAATAAGCTACACGTTAAAGATATTCCTCAAGATTATTCACTACAGAATTTCCATAAATGCGAAAGAGGGGTAGGGTCTACACAATTTGGATTTAGAAGGGGACTAGGTACGAGAGAGGCTATAGTTGCAACTCAAGTATTAATCCAGAACTGCAACGACCAGAGCATGGATGTGATGCTATGCTTCATCGACTACGAGAAAGCGTTTGACAGGGTCCAACACCACAAACTCATTCAAATTTTGAAGAGGATGGATATAGACCAAAAGGATATCCGCTGCATAGAAAGCCGTTATTGGAACCAAACAGCTGTAGTCAAGGTTGGCAATGAACACTCAGAACCGACAAAGATCCTTAGAGGGGTCAGACAGGGATGCGTTATCTCTCCACTCCTCTTCAACCTGTAGTCTGAAAGCATCTTTCAGGAGGCGCTCGAAGAACGCAACCTAGGTATTAAGGTCAATGGGGTGTGGATGAACAACATATGGTTTGCAGACGACACAGTCCTAATTGCAGACAACATGAAAGACTTGCAGGATCTTCTTAATGCTATAGACGACAGTAGCAAAAACTTGGGCCTTAATATCAACACCAAAAAGACAAAATTCATGATAGTTTCTCGCAAGCCGGAAGAACATCAAAATGCAAGCCTAACACACAACAGATGCCCAGTAGAATGTGTATATAAATTTAAATATTTAGGCACATGGCTGTGTGAAAACTGGACGTCTGAAACGGAGATCAGATGGCGAATCGAAATGGCCCGAAACACATTTATGAAATTCATTAAAGTTCTTACCAACACTGATTATGACCTCAACCTAAGAATTAGATTTGTAAAATGTTACATGTGGTCAGTGTTACTATATGGTGTGGAGGGCTGGACGCTGAAGGTGAATACCATGAATAGACTTGAAGCCTTCGAAATGTGGACATACAGACATATACTAAAAGTCCCATGGACGGCCAGAAAAACAAACGAGGAGATCCTAGGAACGGTTAAAAGAGAACAGGGAATCTGCTCTTTGTCAAGAACCAACTTGCGCCAGAAAATGTGGACTCTCAAAAATTATCGACTTCTGTAAGAGGCTGGATTTGATGGGTTAAATATGAAACAATTAGGCAGCCACAAAAGACACAGTATAGAACTGTATGGAGTTGCAAGACTGTCCTAAAAGATCTAGGCAGCAACAACTATGTTTCTCTTATCTGGATAAGAGGACATTGTCAGCTTCGTCACCAGTTACCCTGAATTAGGCTTGGACAAGAAGCAGAGTACTGTAGTGTATTCTAGTAGTATATGTATAAGCAGAATAAACTGTCACTGTCACTACAATAGGAACGCTGAGAAAGATTTAAATCTGGGAATGTTTATGTTAAGGTAATAAATTTTAATTTAATAGAATTAACGAACAGGCAACCAAGCAACAAAGGGCAAATACTGGTTTTCTTTCATAGACCGTTAGTTTCTTTTGCCATCTATTACATGTATTAGGAACTTTCTGATGCAACTAATTTCTGCCTTCTGGTGGCAAATATCAGAAGTTCGAAACCATTTATTTTAGTATTTCCATAGCATATAAATAATAACACATTAGTGTGTTGACATTGTTTTCTGTATAGAAACTGATTTCAGTATTGAAACAATGAGCAAAAGAAGTAAATGAATTGTGCAAGTGGCCCAGGAAGAAGCTAAGCTACTTTTAGAGAAGCAAGTTACATGTTCATGATTTTACAAAGAACAACAAATTCTTGTGGTTCTGTTTACGTAAATGACACTTTATGAAACTGTGTCATTTGGTTCCAAGTTTAGTCGCTTGAATCTTTATCACTTAACAATAATCTTCCTTTGCATAAAAACCAATGTGTTCAGAATGATGCGGTTTCTTGTAAAATTGTCGATTTCGATATTTATTTTAAAAATGACTCTGAATTCACTGAATTCTGAGTAGGTTTGGTAACTATCAACTATTAAAATTGGGCATATAATATAAGAGCCGCACATATGTTTGTACATTCAAATGATGCCCAACACACACAAGAAACACGTGCGGTTTTATTGCTGGAGCGGCACTTATTTACATTGTTTTGTATAAACACCGACACACAGCAGCTTATAAGGAGCAGTTGTTTCACAACGCAGCTACAGAGAGAGTTATGACCAATTTTTTCTTTTGTTGGAATAGAGTTCACATCTGAGCGTGGGACGGGTGCGGGCGTTTATCCAGAAGGACCGACGGTAAGTCATAGTATTTCCACGGAGCTCATGCAACGGTCTTTCAGTCCGAAATGTACGCCATCTTGCACTGTGTGCGAGAGAACAAGAGGAGGGGCTACACCAACAAGCAAATCCTCATAGCCACAGACAGCCAGGCAGCGCTTAAGGCCCTAAGTAGCCCACGGGAAAATTCCAGGCTGGTAAGTGAATGCCGAGACGAGCGACCTGGCCGGGCAGAATGAGGTCACCTTCATCTGGGTGCCGGGTCACTCGGGGGTCAAAGGCAATGAAGAAGCTGACAGTCTCGCGAAGAGAGGGCCAGCAGAACCATTTATGGGACCAGAACCCGGTTCTGGGCGTTAAAAAGAGCACTGCCAGGGGATCCATTAAGTCCTGGGTCAGAAACAAACACAAGGTGTACTGGGCAGACTGCCCAGGGCTCAGACATGGGAAGTCAGTAATTGAGGAACCCAGTTCAAAGAGAGCTGTGGAGCTGCTAAATCTTAGCAGAGGACAGCTCAGTAACATAACAGGTCTCTTGACGGGACACATGGCCGTCAAGAAACACCTGCATAAAATGGGGCAGTTCGAGGGGGACCTGGCATGCAGACTCTGCGGCGGGAGGGAGGAATCAGCCCAGCACATCTTGTGCGAGTGTAAAGCTCTGGACCGCAAAAGACAACTGATCTACAGTCCGCCTAGACCGGAGACAGAGCAATATAAAACTTCACCATACCAACTGCCGTGCAGACTAGTTCAAGGCACAGTGATTTTGGAATGGGTGGAGTAGAAAAAACAATGCACAATAAGCCAAGGGCTGCGGTGCTATCGGGGCGGTAAGACGCGGACGAGCTCTAAGGGAGAAAAAAAAAGCTTTGAGGGGCAGTCAACTCGACTGTCGAGTCTGCACAATTTCTATGTGTGTCATCGTCAAAAGGCAGTCGACTCGGGTTTGCACAAACCGCAGTGTGTGTCATCTCTAATAAATGAGAACCAGATGGGGTTAGTACCTGTCAGCATAACACAATATTGAAATAAATGTCATTTTGCGGAAACCAATTGATGCGAAATGTCATAAAAATATATTTCTAAAGATGAAAAGAGAAATTTCTGATAATGTATGTGATTATTATATGTCTCGAAATATAGTGAGCAGTTTTTAATCATCTGTAGGGAAATCATACTTCATACAGTTAAAATACCTTCATATCTCGATTTCTCATATTCATAAATTCGCGAGTATTTCTTTATTCGTTAACACCATCCAATTGAGTGTATCTTTTTACCCTTGATCTCATCCGTGAATGCATGGGGGGCAGGCCAGAAAGGAACAAGATAAATTTTTCTTGAGAAGGGCACAGATGTTAAACATTCTGGATGCACTTTCTTTTCAATTTACTAAGGCTACCGAAATTACTTTGTTCCTCAGTTGTTTTTCGATCGCAAAGCTAGTTTTTGTGTTTACAGTCTATTTTCAATTAAATTCGGTATTCATACAGCATGTCGATGAAATTAAAAAGTCACGTTTTAACAATGAAACAAAACCTTGGAATCATCACTGTTGATCTACTCTAATTTTTTCATTGAACCTTTATTATTTTGGTTCGCGCGCTTGTGTGTGTGTGTGTGTGTGTGTGTGTGTGTGTGCATATATATGTATATATATATAAGCATATATAAACAAAGACAAACTATTTGCATCTTTCTAGATGCTTTAGGCTTTCGTCGCTGTTGATTAGAGGATTCCTGTCAGAAAATTGTAGGGTATCGGTTTTAGAGGTGTTCCGCTGCTTTTGATTGAGGATAATTTACAGTCTAGAAGGCAGTGCACAAAAATTTACGACAGCTGCAGCGATTTTGAGGTAGTTGAATTTGGCGTTCCTCAGGGTACTGTCCTGGGCCCGTTGTTATTTAATTTATATATCAATGATCTATTTAATGTGCACACAGCTGGTAAAGTCATTGGTTTTGTAGATGATACTGCAATTCTATATGAAGATTGTTCTTGGCAACAGCTAAAGACCAAAATTGAAGATGACTGAATATTAGGGGTGGATTGAGGCCAGTGGGCTAACTATTAACACGAAGAAGACGAAGTATGTTGCATTTGCGTCCTATAAGCCACACTTGCCGTCATTTAATACACTGCAAATAGTTTGTAACAACCAGTATATCCAAATTGGGGCGGCACAAAAGGTTAGGTATGGGATCATCACAAATCAACATCTGCATTGGGATGAGCATATTGGTGTGGTTGTTAAATAGTTGAGGACTATTTTGTTTAAGTTTAAATACCTGAAAACCTTTCTAACAACGACGTGTCTTAGAATAGTCTATTCGGCATTAGTTGAACCCCTTCTTACATACGGGATTGTTGTTTTAGGGTGCTGTGTCGAGTTGTCACCTGAAAAAATTGGATATAATTCAATGTTGGTTCCTGAAACTAATATATAATAAGTGCTGCACTTACCCATCTGAAGCAGGAGGATTGTTCTTCCACATAAGGCCCAATAAGGCTCACGGACCACTAAATGGCCAAGAAACTATATGGACTGATGACTACTTATCACCGGGACCTGGTTGGAACCAATTACGGTGTTGACTGGCCGCCGGACGAAGAAGTGATCTTTGGTGTGACGACAGCATAACCATCTATTATGCTGTGCCTGACTACCACTCACGGTTCCTCCGGTCTGACCGTACTGGACGTTGGATGACATGGAAGCTATCAAGTCTCTTGAGATCTCTCCCAGCTGCTTCGCTTAGTTGGGGACGCTCGATGACAACTGTCACAGGGATACCAATGTTGTACGCCTCTGCTGGCTGTTTTTGCCAACTGTTACAGGAGTGCCAATGTTGTCCCTGCACCTCTGGTTTTCAGGATGGGAATGTACAGGGTCGGACTTGGGGATATTGAGCGTGGGGATCAAACAATATTAGAATACAACAATTCCATTAGAGGCACAATACTGTGCCAACAAGTCCGCCTGAAGGCAGGCATTGCCATAATATGCAATAGAGAATAGCGCAAGGTGCCAACTCCGATGTTGTGACTCAACAGCAGCTTCCATGCACACACAATAGAGCCAAAAAGAAGCTGTTACTCCCCTGGCCTCCACAGCAGCTTCCATGCACTCACAATACAGCAAGAAAGAAGCTGTTACTCCCCTGGCTAACCACGACGGGCATTGAATTACCTCACACAGTAGCCACCATCGCTTCAGTCCCGCCGGGACTTGCGGTAAGATGTAAAGCAGGACACACAGACCGGTTTTGTCCTGCTTATGGACTTTTCAGTATACCACATCGGCACATGGGGTGTGACATGTTGCTTATTTAGGACTAGGCTGAGGAATTAGCAATATAAGGTCAGAGTGCCCACTTGCCTGGAAAACAGGGAAGAAAACGGGGCAAGTAAGGGAATTTGTGGAAGAAAAATGTTTGTCAAGGGAATCAGGGAAAAATTGTGAAAATTGGCTGAGATTCAGGGAATTTTTATCCTTGTCAGGGAAAAATTATTTGTCTCTGTTTTATTATAAACAATTGAAACTTTCAAAGCAGAACTCGCATTCAAAGATAATTTTTGATCTTTGAGGGTCTTTTTCCAAAACCTGATAATTTCTTTAGTTTATGAAAAGTCTGGACGCAGCAAGTGCGTTATGGTAGTGAATTTTCATAGAAATGATCAGGCACCAAATATTTTTTCTTTTAACATATAAATATAAATTTTGGTATATAGTGTCCTTTTAACATCGCAAACTTATGTACCAAATTTGGTTACCACAGCTTTTCTATTTTTTGAGATAAAATTTTTTTCGAAAGAAAACCCAAAATTTTCCCGGAAAACCCTGGTTCGATTTTCCTGGCTAACGAACTTATTCAAGCCACTTACAAAAGCAAGTTACATGCTAAATTTTATCGTTTATTTTTTGAGTTATTGGTGTGATATATATATATATATATATATATATATATATATATATATATATATATATATATATATATATATATATATATATATATATATATATATATATATAACCATATAAAAATTGAAACTGACTCCGGATATAGGTGCTAGCGGTCCTAGATCACACTCATTTGAAGAAATTTTTTCAAAATTCAAGTCGGGATCTCCCCATTAGTGGATTTTTTAAAAGAAAATTTACTAAAAACAATGTGTTTGACTTTTGTGCAATTCTGAACCATTTATTTAAATGGTTTCTTTTTTCGCAAAACCGCAATTGTTTTTTTTTTAATATGCAGTAATTGCTCGCTTTGTGTTTGGAATCGGGACGCGTATTTACTGCCATGAGGCGATGATCTACTGTATTCTGTAGTAGTGTGTTACACGTTTTGGGGGTAGATTGTAGAAGATCAAAGTCAGAGAAATAGGTTTTGGCACTCCAGGGAAATCCGGGAAAAGTCAGGGGAATTGATATGCTGTTTTAATGGGAACCCTGACGGTGGGGTTTTATTTTTTGTGGGATACTCGTTCATGAAATTTTTGAAACACGTAAATTTAATGCTGTCTTTCTGCATTCTGATTTTTTTACTTTATTTTTGTGTCCATACTGTTGTAAGTTTTCATTTCAGGTGTACATCTTTTTGCTAAATCTTTGAATTAGCAAAGACATTTTATAAGTTATTTTAAAGGTTAAAAAGGGAAATGTTGACTAAAACATGTTTCAATTTAATTGGTTTTTACTTTTTTTTTTTAGAAATAGTCGTGGTTCTCCCTAACAACTTTTAGAAGATAGTCCAGTAATGATATTGCATTTAACAATCGATACTGAAAGAGTTTGAGACCGTTGATGTAATTAATAATAATAATAATTAAGTGTAAAGTTTGGACACATGACATACATCATAATGTATCACATTAGTTGTAAGTTTATATTTATGTTGTAATCCTTTTATGCTAACCTTGTTGGCATTATGTAAAGGCTGTGGAGTTGAATAAAATACTGCAAATATCAATGTTACTTTATTATTAGAGCGATGAATCAAATATATGCAGACATGTTGGTAAAACTGGTCATAGTATATTTACAGGAAGATGAAAATGAACAAATTTATTGTGACATTTCGAAACATTTCTCACATTTAATATTTGGACCTATACAGGTGTTTTAAAAATGATGGTCTTTCTTACAGTTGCACATTCATTACCAGAAAATGTTTTTTATCATATATCAGTGGCGGCTCGTGATTTCGAGAGTGGGTGAAGCAGAATCTCCGTGGCTCCAATAGGAGGGCGAAGGGGGCCGCAGCCCCCCTTGGCGCCGTAGACGAAATTTGTTTTTATTTTCAAGGTCACACGTTCTTCTGTCACTTCAAAATTTAAATGAAAAATTCATTTGTACAAGACTTTCACCAAGGTATAATTTTCGGAATAATGACCACGAATACTGGATGAGAGGACATAAATAAATAAATTTATTATTTACATTATTTTGTTCACACTGTACCCACATGCTACGGTAATGTAAGACTATTATTAAAATCTGTTTCTAGTGGAACGCACTACAAGCATTTTTTCCGAATTCGAGGCGCTTATCTTTTATTATAACTTGAAATTTTATGTAAGGCTAGATGCATTCTCACAACAATTCGAACCGTAGACCGGTCTCACTCTCATTAGAGTACGGCATACTAATTGTAGCGGAAATACACCTATAAAGTAATACGGCTATATTAGCCAGCCTTTCAACACTAAGTGGGAGTGGGGGTGCCGCCACCTAGTTGCGGAACCAAGTAGTATGTTGTCACGCCAGCTCCAAATAACACAGTGTTTAAAAATAGAGACTGTATACAACCAACTAACAATTTAGTAAATTGTCAGCCCTGGCCCATTTCTACCCTAATATAGGGACAAAGTATGTAAGGCTGCATTCTCGCAACAATATATACATATACATACATACATATATATATATATATATATATATATATATATATATATATATATATATATATATATATATATATATATAGGGACAAAGTATGTAAGGCTGCATTCTCGCAACAATATATACATATACATACATATATATATATATATATATATATATATATATATATATATATATATATATATATATATATATATATATATATATATATATATATATATATATATATACATATACGGAAAGATTTCTTTAATGTGAGATATACTTTGTTATCGGGTTGAACCGCGTCCAGAATTTATTAAAACTCAAATATTTAAGGACATGAACTCTAAGGCCTCAATCTGCCTACTCCCCAAATCTCGCTGGAGATCGTCTCAAAGGTCTCAGTGTGTTCAGCCCTAGGCCTAAGAGAGATCTGGTAGTTCGATGCAAGTCTTGTATTGTATGTATCGTTTCGTCTACCTTGTTCGTTATCAGCGAAAGTAGTCAGATCACGGTCAGGGGCTTTAGTCACGGTACTTAAAGGATTAAGAGGATAATGGGGGAATGAAATTTTCTATTAAATTTATTGGCTTTTTGTGTGTTTGTAATGAAGATATAATAGGTTTCCAAGTAATTGGAAGACGAAGACCATCATCTTTCTTATTTAAACAATCGGAACGTTTTTCGATCTCGATTGCTTCGCGGATAATTCTGGTTTTGAGGTTATAAACTGGGGCTGTTGTTTTGGCATTGTCGAAGTCTATTTTGTGTCCTGTATGAATATGATGCATGGCCACTGCCAATGAGGGGTCGGATTTTCTAACTGCGTGGATGTGTTCATGTCAAGGGTTTCAGATAGAGTTATATTAGTAAATAAGGAAACTATATCAAAGCTAACTAGGATGTCGTTTTGAGAAATTGTGTTGTTTTGAAGAAGGTCAATGAAATGTGTGGAGTTTTTGACATACGATATAGCATTTTCTACTAATGGTTGAGGAGTTTTGGCTAGACACTTTGCAAGTTTTTGTGTGGGTGAACGGTGGGTACTTACGATAGGGCGAAGGGGAATATCAGGCTTATGGATTTTTGGGAGACCGTATTTTACAGCGATGCGAGATGGCTTTTCGCGTGTATTAGTTCTTTTTTGAGGTCAGGACTGAGTTGGGAGTTGTTGATAATAATTTTGGTTTTCTTTTCAAGATAAATTGTAGGGCCGTTAGGGATTTGTTTGTAGTCTGTGGTGTTTAGTAAATTGTCCATCTTTTGTATGTAGTCAGTTTTGTCATGGTTGTCTTTGTCTGCTGGTAGGATTATAATTTCTGTGTTTCGGTTTAGGTCTCTGATTGACTGTCGTTCGTGAGAAGAAAGGTTGGAAGGTGGAGGTTTCGCAGAACGTAATATCCTGGCCATGTCCTGTCTCGTAATTTCAGACTCTTCAGTCGGTAGGTGTGTCATAGCATCTTCTGATTGAGAAATTATCTTTTCTATTGGGATGAATTTAGGGGTTGGTGCACAATTAAAACCTTTGGATAGGACTTTGATGGCGACGTCACTTATGTTGGAATTTAAGAGGTTGTGAACTACTGTAGTAGGAGTGCCTTTATATGAGTGATGTTTGAGATTCTTGTTGTCTAGAAGATGCTGTAATTTTCTTTTCTGTACGTCCGTCATTTGTTGTGTAACATGTTCTGCTTTACTTTGTGAGAGTCTGTCTAGAGTGTCCCAAAGTGTAGAGTGTATTTTGAATGTGTGTATTTTTATATATGTGTCGTAAAGCAGTGTGTTGGTTGTGTTAAGGTGTTGTCTTATCTCGTGAATGGAATTTCTATGGGGAGCAAAGCCTGTTCGTTTTAAAATTTTCGAGGTGGTATGTGATTTGGTGTGGTGTTTAAGTTGAAAAGATTTTGGGAACACATTATGATCACGGCAGGCTTTTAGAAAGGTGAGGTCACAAAGGAGACGGGATTTGCCGTGAGAAGTTTGTTGAAAGTTTTGGTATGAGATCAAAGTCCTCCCCGTAGAGGCGAATTAAATGTTCGGAAAGATTTCCGCGGTCTTTATTTATTTATTTATTTAAATATACATTACTCAACGGGTTATCCTCAAATAAAGAGTAAGCTAGTGCACAAAAGAAAATCATACATCAATAATATACACAGTTATAACAAATAACAAGCAAATACATACAATACAAAACAATACAACACAATCTAGTACAGTACAATACAAAAGAATACATTTCTCTATGGGCGAGGAAATTAGGAACAGTCCGCACACTCACAAGTTGCATTACATGAGAGAAACAGCGGTCTTTAGTTCTGCCTTGCTGCAATTTAGAATATGGAGCGGTGCACCATATTGTAGGTGGTACACATTCTTACTATAGGTGAGTTCTGTCTTATTACATTAGTGTTAATTTTTTATATATTTAATGTGAGATATAATTGGTTCTCGGGTTGAACCGCGTCAGAATTTATTAAAACTTGACGTTTCTGCCCCTGTTTTGGAGCCATTTTTAAGAGGTAAAGGAAATATGTAAGGACACTCTAAGGCCTCAATCTGCCTACTACTTAGAGCGGTGGCGAAATGTGGGTTGGGTTGTTTTAGCTCGATTACGGGGCCTCAATCTGCCTACTGTCAGATCTCTACATATTCTCAGTTGCTTAATTTATGAAAAAATCCCTATTAAATCACCTAATTACTTATTCTATAACTAGGAGATCAATAAGCTGAGGCCAGATGACAGTTCCATGTGGGGCCTTCAATCTTTCACAACACATTTCATACATGGGCCCACTAATATACATGAGATTCCAAAACACTGCACAAAGAGTTCATTCCAAAATTTCATAGGTTCTTTCAGGAAGTGGTATAAGATAAACAGGGATCAATTTAGCAAAAAATATTTTAAGCTTGAACTTTCTTATTTTTAAAATTTTTATTGCTTTGTTTTTTTTTTCTTTACTTTTCCTTTCACTTGTTTTTGTATTTTATTTTCTCTTGTAACGTTAAGCTCGCAAGCAGTTGGTAAATTTTGTCGTCTGTTGCACATAAGAAAATAATAAATTAAAGCTATAATACGATCATGGATATATAATTAAAATTAAAGTCTGGACGCAGCAAGTGCGTTACGGTAGTGAATTTTCATTAAAATGTTTTAAATTATGTGTTTTTATTTTATTAAGAAAGCAGGCATCAAATTTCGTTACCAGTATGACCTATATAGTAGAAATAATGTAATATATCATCAAGATAACTTTATTGTTTAAAAATGTACAACAATTTTTCGAAAATAAACTTAAAATGTTCCAGAAAAAACTAGTTTCCTGGCCAACGAACCTTATAGGTTAATAGCAAATTGAGCGACTCAAATTTGAAGCATTTAATACAAAAACGCTACCATAACGCACTTGCTGCGTCCCGAATTTCTTTTCTTACAAACATGCATTATCATCGTCGAAATTCGATACATTAAAGGTTAGCTCAGAACTGTCTCGGACCGGGCAAATTCGACTATCTAATTAAAACAAAGCGTTGTTTAATCTATTTGAACTGAGCAGATTTTAATAAAAAAATTCGCTACCATAACGCACTTTCTACGTCCCGAATTTCTTTTCTTACAAACATGCATTATAATTTCGTCATCGAAATTCGATACATTAAAGGTCAGCTCAAAACTGGTACAGACCAGGGGAATCCGACTATCTAATTAAAAAAAGCATTGTTTAATCTATTTTAACTGAGCAGATTTAAATAAAAATTCGCTACCATAACGCACTTGCTGCGCTCGAAATTTCTTTTCTTACAAACATGCATTCAAGTTACGTGGTCGAAATTCGATACATTAAAGGTCAGCTCAGAACTGGCACGGACCGAAGTAATCCGACTATCTGATTAAAACAAAGCATTGTTTAATCTATTTGAACTAAGCAGATTTTACTGCCTAACGAACCTGTTCAAGCCACTTGCAAAAGGAACGTTTTCACCAAATTTGAACGTAATCGGAGCATTACTTTTCGAGTTCTCGGTGTGACACAAATATATCACTATATATATATATATATATATATATATATATATATATATATATATATATATATATATATATATATATATATATATATATATATATATATATATATATATATATATATATATATATATATATATATATATATATATATATATATATATATATATATATATATATATATATATATATATATATATATATATATATATATATATATATCTCCTGATGTCCTCATTGTGATTTTTTTAAAGAAAATTCACTAAAAGTGCACCAACGGTCACTTGCCAGGTACCGTCAGATTTTCCTCCAATAATAGATCGTGTTAGTAATCACATTTAATTACAGTGGAAATTAATGTTTCGCATAAAAAAGAGGATTGGGTTGTTGTGTACACTGGCCGACTCTTTGAACATTAAGATGTTTTATGTTCAAAGCCCGAGTTCACCAGGCGCCAACAATTAAATAGTTGTGTCAAAATATAAGTTCATCAGTTCCACTTAGTTTCTGCTGGAACTCAACTGTTGCTGATTTGTCAAAGTGGAATGACAGGCAAATGTCACAAAGTAGTGCGTGCTTAAAGTCAACAGTGTGTTCAACATGCTACGATCGCTGAAATGTACCGATAGTCAGCAGATGAGAGGTTAAACTCAGCAGTTGGCATCTAATAAACACCCCTTTTGGCTATATTTATATAAATCTGCTTTTCAGTAAAAGATCAGGTACAAGATGTGCCAGGAATATACTTAGACATACTCTTATTTTTCTCATAAATTTTAGTCGATAAATTTGTTTACTGTTATCTAATGATGATACCTCAAAGGTAATCAACAGTTACGTCAATAATGACAATCAGCAGCTGCATGTGGCAAGTATAGAATAAAACATTAAATAATTATTAAACCTAATTTAAAACATAATAACCCCGATCACGGTGACAAACTAACAAAGACAGACAAACCTCTATGTAACATGTAGCCAAAGCAAAAATTATAAAACTTGGGGAACTTGAGGCGAAAGCTGGCAGCATTCCCTCGTCTTCAAACAAGTAGGCATAGAGAAAGTTGCTGGTCTATGAAAAATAATTTTCAATTTATAAAATATTTATTCGGTTACCGTTTTAGTACGTTGACAGCAGTTGAAAGTGACATGCTCATAGCCAATGAGAATCAGCTTTCACCGGGGTGAATAGCCAATCGGAGAATTTCTTTTGAAACTTAAAAAACTTTACTAACTGACAAAACTCTGATAGCTCCTTGCAGAAAAACCACTCTGTCCGTTTAACAAATACATTAGTATTAGTGTGTGATAGTTTTAAATAAAATACTCCAACCATGTCCAAAGAGGAAGAGACTCAGCATATCCCTAACTTAATTTCTGATGCAAATACAAGCACAAGCTACAAAAAAGGGAGGTTTTTTGGCAAGGTGAGTTGTTTGATATCTTGTTTTCGAATCTCTGTGATGCATCCCTTTGTAGTTTAGATAGGAGTTATGTTAGTTAAATCAATTTTGCGCTTATTAGGAGCTACAAGCAGCAACTACTTTTACCTATTTCCTCTCCCTATATATGAATGAATCCGCATACCGAAAATAGCAGCTTCCTGTGTGTAGTAATTTTTCTTTATTTATACAGGGCGGGTTTGCAAAATGTTACGAAATAACAAATATACAAACCAACCACACTTACGCCGGTAAGATTGTGGCAAAGAATCTCATGGTTAAGGAAAGCCACAAGGAGAAAATGGCGCAAGAAATACAGATTCATCGATCACTTAGGCATAGGAATGTTGTGGGATTTTATGGGTTTTTTGAAGACAGTTTTAATATTTATATAGTTCTAGAGTTATGTAGGAAGCGAGTAAGTACAATTTTTAATTTTCTTACCTTAAATGGTTAGACAAAATTATGCTTGCATGTTCTAAGTTTTCATTACAATTTATAGTCAATGCTGGAACTGCAGAAGCGAAGGAGAGCCATAACTGAACCGGAAACGCGATATTATATGAAACAGATCTTGAATGGTGTTAATTACTTACACCAAAATCGAATCATCCATCGTGACTTGAAACTAGGCAATCTTTTCTTGAATGATGAGCTACAGGTGAAGATAGGAGACTTTGGATTAGCCGCTAAGATCGAATATGAAGGTGAAAGGAAGCAAACACTTTGCGGCACACCAAATTACATTGCTCCTGAAATACTTAACAAAGAGGGCCACTCGTTTGAAGTTGATATCTGGTCCATCGGCTGTATTATGTATACACTTTTAGTTGGTCATCCACCATTTGAAACAAATAGTTTTAAAGAGACATATAAAAGAATTAAAAAGTGCCAATATAAGTAAGTATTTACTTTCCATGTTAATTTTAAATAGTTTTAAAGTAATGCTTAAAATGTTTTTATCTAGTATTTCTCTTTACCTGAAGATTATCTTTATTTTAAACATATTCTTTTGTTTGTAAAGTCTTATAGTTTTTGAAAATAATTGTATTTTTGTTTTGCTTATATTTTAAGTTGCTTTATTTCTGTATTATAGAATAACTGGAAATGTGACACCTAGTGCCAAACATATGATTATGACCATGCTACAACCAGTTCCAAAGAGTAGACCAAAAGTTCAACAGCTTGCTCAAATGGAATTCATCACAAATGGGTACTGTCCACCAAATCTGCCTGTGAGTTGTCTTACAATGGCTCCGAGGTTTGATAAAATGGTAGAAAATGCTAGAAAGCCCCTTTTAGAACTCAACAATTGTGGTAAGTTTACATATCCTCCACCCCACCTCTTGTTAGTCTTCTGTAATGTTCTTTCTATAATTGGCAACAGCTTTTTCATAAAGAGCCTCTGAAATGGTTTATTGAAATTTGATGACACCACTTAAATTATTGTAGAGCGAAAGGAGAAATAACTATAGTGAAACTATTGAATTAAAAATAAACATATCCAAAATAATTACTCTATTGTTTTGGAATTTCTATGATGGATATGACGGATATCATTTTTAAAACTAAAAAGGTACGAAAGATGCTCTCTTCTCTTAATACCACGAAAGCCTCTGGCCTTGACGAGATCCCAGCAATTGTTCTCAAAAAATGCGTACCAGAACTTGCTCCTGTCCTGGCTTGTCTGTTTCAGATATCTTACAATAAAGGCATATTCCTTAGTAACTGGAAAACTGCTCGAGTACAACCCATCCCCAAGAAAGGATCCAAAGCGCTTCCCAGCAACTACAGGCCCATTTCTCTCCTTTCAGTCGTCTCTAAAGTGATGGAAAAGTATATAAACAGCGAATTACTAAAATTTCTTGAAAAACACAGTCTAATCCACGACAGGCAGTATGGATTCCGTCAGGGCAGATCGACTGCCGACCTCCTTTCCTTTGTCACCCATTCTTGGAACAAGTCTATGGAACTACACGGTGAATCCCAGATTGTTGCTCTAGACATATCCGAAGCATTCGACCAGGTCTGGCACGCAGCGCTGCTTAATAAACTTTCGGCCTATGGCCTACCACCAAAACTCTGTATGTGGACAGCAAATTTCCTCTCCAACAGGAGCATATCTGTTGTTGTGGATGGCCATTCCTCTAAACTGTATCCAATTAATGCAGGAGTTCCTCAAGGTTCAGCTTTAGCCCCTACTTTGTTTCTTCTCCACATCAATGACCTCTCGAGCACATCCAACTCAGTTCACAGCTACGTGGACGACAGCACCCTCCATTCAAATATACAATATTCTAAGCCTGTCTCTTTAGCCCAATTAGATGAGGATCGTAGACTCATTGAGGGTTCTGTCTCCCTGGATCTACAAAAAATATTAGACTGGGGAAGTAGAAATCTTGTACAATTCAACCCCACCAAAACTAAGTCTTGCTTTCTTTCTCACAAGAGATACACCAGCCCTAGACCCATCACAATGAACAACCAAGTTATTCAAAGTAATGAGTCCTTTTCTGTTGTTGGCATTTCTGTGGATTGAAATCTTAATTGGCATCAACATGTCACATCAATTGCAGAAGCGGCTGCTAAGAAATTAGGTTTCCTCTTCCGGGCTCGCAAATACTTTTGACCAGCTAATCTCTTTACCTTATATACTTCACAAATAAGGCCAAACCTCGAATACTGCTCCCACAACTGGGGTGCCGCTGCTGCTTCTACACTCGCTATCCTGGACTCCATTCAAAAGATAGCTATACGTCTCATAGGTGACCCTACCCTCACCCAAAGGTTGCCATCCCTTGCCCACCGACGTGCCGTTGGTGACCTTTCTCTCTTATAGATATCTGCACGGGCACTGCTCAGAGGAGCTTTCCTCCATAGTTCCCCCAACTGCTGCCCCCAACAGATCTACCAGGGGAACAGAGCGAATGCACCCTTTTACTGTCCAGGTCACCAGACATAGAACATCTTGTTATGCCCGCTCTTTTGTCCCGAGGACTTCCAAGTTGTGGAATTCCTTGCCGGCACATGTTTTACCTTCTCCTCCGAATCTCCAAACCTTCAAGTCCAGAATTAACAAGCTGCCTCTTTCCTCCTTGTCAACACCCACGGTACGATAGTATTTAGGCTGTAAGCCCTCGTGGTGTGTTGTTGAAATTAAAAAAAAAAAAAAGAAGATTAGTTTCTAAGTCAGGGTTGCAGTATTTTGACTGTCGACACGGCTAGGAACTCTAAAGCCATAATAGATTACTACATAAACTTGCTTAAATTAGCCAAGAGTTGCAAAAGTACAAGTGCTACTCGAAGGTGCTCACAGATTTAAAAAAAGTGTCCTAGCTTCCTAGAAATACCAAAAACTATATATTTTTTTCTTGCTTCAATAGCTCCAAAACTACATTGCCTATCCACTTGAACTTTTATACAGGGGCATAATCGACCAGCGTGATTGCCATGGTAAACTTAAATTTTTTCTTACATTCATTACTTTCTGAATCATGATAGTCACTTTTTTTTTTTATAGAAGATAATATTGAATTTTTCCACCAAAATACATATTTAATGGTGACAATCGAGTATTACTCGATGGTGTTTTGCTCGCATTTTTTGTTAAAAATAATCAATCCTAAACATTTATTTCACCAGGCAGTTGGCCATGGTTGTCAAATATGAGCTGAAACATAAAGGTTTTCTGTCACTTTTCATAAGTGTCAATATCCGACTGCATTTATCCCGGTTTTTTTTTTTTTTTTTTTTTAATTTCAACAACACCACGAGGGCTTACAGCCTAAATACTATCGTATCGTGGGTGTTGACAAGGAGGAAAGAGGCAACTTGTTAAATCTGGACTTGAAGGTTCGGAGGAGAAGGAAAAACATGTGCTGGCAAGGAATTCCACAACTTGGAAGTCCTCGGGACAAAAGAGCGTGCGAACAAAATGTTCTATGTCTGGTGACCTGGATAGTAAAAGGGTGCATTCGCTCTGTTCCCCTAGTAGATCTGTTGGGGGCAGCAGGTGGGGGAACTATGGAGGAAAGCTCCTCTGAGCAGTGCCCGTGCAGATATCTATAAAAGAGAGAGAGGTCACCAACAGCACGTCGGTGAGCAAGGGATGGCAGCCTTTGGGTGAGGGTATGGTCACTGATGAGACATATAGCCCTCTTTTGAATGGAGTCCAGGATAGCGAGTGTAGAAGCGGCAGCGGCACCCCAGATGTGGGAGCAGTATTGGAGGTTTGGCCTTATTTGTAAAGTATATAAGGTATAGAGATTAGCTGGTGAAAAGTATTTGCGAGCCCGGAAGAGGAAACCTAATTTCTTAGCAGCCGCTTCTGCAATTGATGTGACATGTTTTTTTTTTATTTTGTTCCCTCAGGGCTCGTCCGCGGCCTTGCCGCCCCGATAGCACCGCAACCCTTGGTTGATTGTGCATACCCTTAGTCTTACTCCACCCATTCCAAAATCACTGTGCCTTGAACTAGTCTGCACAGCGATTGGTAGGGTGAAGTTTTATATTGCTCATGTGACATGTTGGTGCCAATTCAGATTTCGATCCACAGAAATGCCAACAAGAGAAAAGGACTCATTACTTTGAATACCTTGGTTGTTCATTGTGATGGGTCTAGGGCTGGTGTGTCTCTTATGAGAAAGAAAGCAAGTCTGAGATTTGGTGGTTAGTAAAGTAAAGTATATTTATTTACATTAATGATATATAGTGTGATACAAAATAAGCTTAAATTGTGTATTCCTGTTCAACATTGATAATGTATTCGAGTAACCTCCAGAATCGTACCAGGAGGTCGCGGGTTCGAGCCCGACAGTCTGTCTTTTTCACTCGAATGTGGAAAGGCCGGCTTCTGATGAGTTATAGGTGGTGTCCTTTGTCTATATGTGTATGTAAGCCACCTCGCACAAGTTTGTCTGCTGTGGTGTTATATGTTATATATATATATATATATATATATATATATATATATATATATATATATATATATAATATATATATATATATATATATATATTTATAAATATATATATATTTATAAATATATATATATATATATATATATATATATATATATATATATATATATATATATATATATATATATATATTTATAAATATATATATATTTATAAATATATATATATATTTATAAATATATATATATATATATATATATATATATATATATATATATATATATATATATATATATATATATTTATAAATATATATATATTTATAAATATATATATTATAAATATATATATATATATATATATATATATATATATATATATATATATATATATATATATATATATATATATATATATATATATTATATATATATATATATATATATATATATATATATATATATATATATATATATATATATATATATATATATATATATATATATATATATATATATATATATATATATATATATATATATATATATATACATACAGGTGTCCGATTTTTGAGCCTTACCATGGGGTACTCGCTTATCTTGAGAGAAACATGGTTGGGTAAATTAGGGCAAAGTTGCGTATTCCGGTGCTGATCATTTTTGAAAAAAGAAAACTGATATCTTTTTACGGTTTTCGAAATAAATTTAAAAAAAACGAAATTTCCGTATTTTCTAATTTTCTCCAACATTATTATGACACTTGAACAAGGAATCTAAAAATGTGAATTGTTTCAGTGTGTCACACACCACACTCCTACAGCGATTGCCAACTTTTCTTTTTTTTTTTTTTTTTTTTTTTTTTTTCTTCTGAGAACCCACTTTAAATAGGAACACGACTGATGTAACCAACATTAGGAGCGGGGAAGAATGTGCGAATGGCAAATAGCCATAGCCATCTAAATTCGAGGCAAAAAACTTTTTCTTATGGGCGCCATATTGTATTTTTTCATTTTTTGAGACAGATTTTTTTCTGATTACAATGATGTATTACATCATATGGTTTGCTCTATTAGCTCGTTAATAATATTAGATTTATTGTATAGTGTGTATAGTGTCCCCTGTGGGTCCGGGGACTAACAAAACGAATAGGCCCATGGTAACTCCTGCCTGTCGACTAATCGGAGTCAAACAGGTGGTAGTGGACGTTTCCTTTACGTGATAGTAAAGGATTTTTTTACGTCTGAGGAGGTACCACCCCTTACATCAAGGGGCCGGTGAAGTCCCAATGGACGTTTCCGGGTCTGGTGTATGAGTCGGTTTCCCTTATAAACAAAAATGATGATGGCTCCTCCCTGTACAAAAGATTCCGGAGGTAAAATACCCCTCCATTCGGATCTTCGGGAGAGGGGTGTACAGGGGGCGCCAGCATCAAGATTTAACATATCCTTCTCTAAATTCTCACCTGAACTCGGTCCACCATTTCCTCCAGGCTAATAGGCCCCAACTCCTCTTCCTCACTGAAACCCAAATCAGACCACCTTAAATTCCCGGGGTATGAGCTCCTTACTTCCTTTAGATTGCATGGAGGTGTGTGCGCATACGTCCGTAGCAATCTACCCTGCTCCAGACTCCCCAATTTAGAAGCTGGGAGAAAAGACATACTATGGGTAAAACTCTCTCTCAGGGCTGCAACTAAATTCACCTGTTGCATTTACCGGTCACCTTCTGACAACAACTTGTCCAACTCTTTGACTACCTTTCTGAAAAACCGACCATCTGATTTCTGAATATCCTTCCTCCGAGGTCACTATTCTTGGTGACTTCAATGTCTGTAATAAGGAATGGCTAGGATCTTCAAAAACCGAACCACAAGGGAGAGCAGCGGAGGCTTTTGCAGTCAGCAATTCTTTAGCCAATATGGTTCAGCAACCTACTAACTTTCCTCGTATCCCAACACACAGCCCAAATCCCTTGGATCTCCTTACTACAAAACCTGAATGCTATAAAATATCAGTCACCGCCCCCCTTAGTCGCTCAGACCACGGCATGGTCACTGCTGCCTGCGCAATGCAACCCGAGGTCACACAGTCATCACACCCACATATCGTTTGGCACTACAACTTAGCGAATTGGGATGAAATGCAGAATTACTTTTACACATTTCCATGGGCGTCTGTCTGCTTCTCTCATCCTGACCCCTCTGATATCTCACAAAACGTCACCGAAATTATCCAAGCTGGCATGGAATTATTTATTCCACCTACACATAAAACCTCTTCAGCCACTCAAAAGCCCTAGTTCTCTAGATCCTGTGACAAGGCTAGACTTGAAAAGGTCAAAGCTCACAAAACGCTTCTACACAATCCCAGTTAAAAAACCGTCAAGCGTTTAACAACGCAAGAAACCGCTCTGTCCGCATTCTTTCTGAGGCAAAAAACTCGTTTAATAACCACATCAAAAACAAAGTCCTCTCAAGCTCCAACGACAGCAAACCCTTCTGGACTCTTGCTAAATCTATTGGGAATAATTTCTGCAAGACACGTTCCCACCTCTTGTTTCAGGGGATGAACTTGTTTCTACCGCCCTGGGCAAGGCTGAACATTTTGCCTCGTTGTTCGCCGGCAATTCTACTCTCAACTCACCTCCAAATGTTCAACCACCAACAGTCCCCAATGTCATACATAAAATGACGGATATCATTTTCAAAACTAAAAAGGTACGAAAGATGCTATCTTTCTCTTAATACCAGGAAAGCCTCTGGCCGTGACGAGATCTCAGCAATTGTTCTCAAAAAATGCGCACCAGAACTTGCTCCTGTCCTGACTCGTCTGTTTCAGACATCTTACAATAGAGGCATATTCCCTAGTAACTGGAATCCCTAGTAACTGGAAAACTGCTCGAGTACAACCTGTCCCAAAGAAAGGATCCAAAGCACTTCCTAGCAACTACAGGCCTATTTCTCTCCTTTCAGTCGTCTTTAAAGTGATGGAAAAGTATATAAACACTGAATTACTAAACTTTTTTGAAAAACACTAGATTCAATAGTTTTGGAGAAAATTGGAAAATACGAAAATTTCATTTTTTTAATATTTATTTCGAGAACCGTAATAGATATCTTAGTTTTCCTTTTTCAAAAATGATCAGCACTGGATTACGCAACTTTTCGCTAATTTAACCGACCTCATATCTCTTAAGATAAGCGAGTTCCCCATGGTGAGCCTCCAAATCGGGCATCCTGTATATATATATATATATATATATATATATATATATATATATATATATATATATATATATACAGGTGTCCAATATATATTGAATAATGGTTATAATTTTTTAGAAACACCCTGTATAAAAAAATGTTTTTGACAATTTTTTTTTTAATATTCTTTTACAGCTTCTGGTAATTTTGGATTTTTTTCCGAATGGAGTTATTTTGTTGCCATGGTAACCCGCTTTTTTCTGCAAAGGGCAACATATTATTTTCTGCTCTTATTTGGGATTAACCCTTTATTTGCCGTACGCATGTACAAAATTTTTATTGGGTTGCATTACAAAGTTTTTGAAATATCCTCTAAATTAAATACAAATTCTGAAATCTGAATTCAAGAACGTTACCTAACAGAACAGGATATTCAGCAAAACTTCCTTATTTTTCATCTTTAGGAATGTAGGATTTGGAAATATATGTTTGAATCTCGAAACTATTGAAGCAAACTACTTGTTAAGGAGCGGAAAATATTTCGGGAATAACTTGTCGAACTAGGCGAATTTGGACATAGTAACAATGTAATAAACTTTAATAAATACACTAAACTTTAACAATGCTTACAACTAATTTAACCGGATGAATTTTAAAGACGAAATCTTTACATACTGAATCTTAATTGAAAAGTCTCTGATATTAGTCACTACATTTTTCAAGCAAAAGTCTGTACTTCTCTCTACATAATTAAAATCACAAGTCCCTTAATGTTTATCAACAATACTACTTATAACCTTGCTTTGGTCTAGTGTTGGGCGATATATAGATCACGATGATTTTATACCGGTGAGCGGAAAATCACTGGAGCTACCGGTGATCGAAGTTTAACTAATGCAGTGAGTAGCGATTGTGGACTAGCGAAGCCATCACTGGCAACCGCGCAACCGGTAACGTAATAATAAATATCAGTATTAGATCTGATACAGCGCTTGGAAATAAATATCGAATGTTAGCGTTCACCGGTTTGGCATGTTGGCGATATACTGGCTCACAGTGCTCACTACTTAGCTCGAGATTATTTGAAAAATTATTTGTACAGACGTTCAGACTTGTTCGTTCATGCTGGATGTAGCATCGTAGCGTTATACCCGTGCCGTGTCATTTCTATTCATACTTAGTTTATTTTTTGTTTCATCTCAGCGTATATCGCGGCGTTGTGCAAAACATGTCTAAAAAACAAAAAAACCAGTGAAATTTGGAATCATTTTACACCCATTGACGGGGACAACTGCTATGCAACATGCAATATATGCAAGAAAAAAAATTTCGTACAAAACAACGAACTCAAATTTTAAAAAACATATAATATCAAATCACCCCACGGTCTCTACGACTACATTACAAGTTCGCAAAAAAATAAAAATGCAGGTAGGGGCACAAATGATTTTCCAAATTTTGCATATTAAAAGTTAGTTGTTTTTTATTCTTTTATAACAAATTAAACTACGCTAATTAATCTATAACAAATTATTTATTACCAATAGGCCTTATAGTTAATTATACAGAATAGTGAGACAAAACATTTAACGCATGGATATGCTATAACAATTCTGCACAAAAATACTAGAAACACCACTAGTGAAACCAATCATAACTGCTTTCAGTTATTTCCATGCTCTCTAAAATTCCCAATCACTGCGGTGATTCAAATCACTGCTAAAAATCATAGTGATTTCTAAATCACTTTCACCGGTTTACCGGTTACTCGAAAATCGCTGTATTTCCCAACACTACTTTGGTCTACATAATACATAATTGTAGACCTCATCAGTCAGCATTCCTTGTACTGTACGCTGCATTTCCAACTTGTTTATTATTTAGATAAATATGTAATATTATTTCAATGCCAATGTTTATGATACATCTGTGACCTACTACTACATGAAATATTACATTAATTGTTGTAGCAAATTTTCCTATAATTAAATTTTAATTTAATTAATGATATTAACAAATATATTTTCACGATTGGAAATGCCCTTTTATATAGCTTTCTGTTCTATGAACACTACTTATTGTTATTATCTCTTAATTGTTTTAATTAATCCCTTTTTCTAACAGGTGAGAAAGTGCTCTCTCCGAACAAACAACATTCGATTGCTGCTGGATTGGCAACTGCAGCAATCCAAGCCGACGTGAACATATTCGATCCCCAAGAAAACTTTGCCACTTTAAGGAACATGTTACTGAAGGTGTGTATAATTTTTGTGATTGGACTTTAAGCTTAAGTGTAATAAAATATGTCTCATTTAAATTTTTCTACAGGTGCTTAAATGCAAACCAGCACGGAAACAGAAACTGCTGGATGAAATGACAGATCCTGCCGCACAGCCCATGGTCTGGGTGTCGAAATGGGTAGACTACTCTGATAAATATGGTTTCGGGTACCAGTTGTCGGATGAAGGTGTAGGTGTTATGTTTAATGATACCACAAAGTTGATAATGCTGCCAAATGGAATGTAAGTTGATAGTTGTTTTATGTAGATATGTTGGCAATTAACAAACAATGAAAAAAATTGTCAAATGTTTTAGAGTTTGAACCACTCTTTTGTGATTTTAATAAGCTTTACATGCGACCTTGATTTTTAAAAAAGAAGAGAGAGATAATTTACTAAGTCTAAGCTTTCAAATTTGAAATTTTTATTAATAATTAGCCCAACAGAGATGAGACAAATTTATGTCAATAACTCGGCAAAGTTAGGAGTAATTTTAATAATTCAGCAAAGACAAGATTAGCATGTTACCACATTAGCTAATAGAAATAATTAAAGTGAATACTTTTTTTTCTTAGGGATCGTCCGCGGCTTTGCCGCCCCGATAGCACTGCAACCTTTGGTTGATTGTGCATACCCTTAGTCTTTTTACTCCACCCATTCCAAAATCACTGTGCCTTGAACTAGTCTGCACAGTGATTGGTAGGGTGAAGTTTTATATTGCTCTGTCTCCGGTCTAGACTGACCGTAGATCAGTGGTCTTTTGTGGTCCAGAGCTTTACACTTGCACAAGATATGCTGGGCTGATTCCTCCCCCTCGCCGCAGAGTCTGCATGCGAGGTCCCCCTCGAACTGCCCCATTTTATGCAGGTGTTTCTTGACGGCCATGTGTCCTGTCAAGAGACCTGGTATGTTTCTGAGCTGTCCTCTGCTAAGATTTAGCAGCTCCACAGCTCTCTTTGAACTGGGTTCGTCAATTATTGACTTCCCATGTCTGAGCCCTGGACAGTCTGCCAGAACACCTTGTGTTGGTTTTTGACCCAGGATTTAATGGCTCCTCTGGCAGTGCTGTTTGTCACGACCAGAGCCGGTTCTGGTCCCATAAATGGTTCTGCTGACCCTCTCTTCGTGAGAGTCTCAGCTTCTTCATTGCCTTTGACCCCCGAGTGACACGGCACCCAGATGAGGGTGACCTTATTCTGCCCAGCCAGGTCGCTCGTCACGTCTCAGCACTCACTCACCAGCTAGGAATTTACCCGTGGGCTACTTAGTGCCTTAAGAGCTGCTTGGCTGTCTGTGGCTATGAGGATCCGCTTGTTGGTGTAGCTCCTCCTCTTGTTCTCCCGCACACAGTGCAGGATGGCGTACATCTCGGCCTGAAACACCGTTGCATGGGTCCCGAGGGAAATACTATGACATACCCTCGGTCATTCCAAATAAACACCTGCCCCCGTCCCACGCTCCCCGCCGGATCGGTCCGCGAACCAGACGAGCGCGCCCTGTGGTATGCCCGGCGTCTCCTCCCGCCATGCCTCACGGTCAGGGATCTCCACTGTAAAGTTGTTTTCCCTGCAGATTCGCATGCTCGCGACGTCTGACCTCATTTCAAGCATGGGCTCCTTCACTATCTCCTGAATTTTGCAGTGGCCCCTGAAGCCTGGGTTGATCTTTAGTCTACCATTGCAGGATTGTCTGTATAGTCCTAGCCTGGCCTCCCCCATAATAACTAAGTGCAGGGGTGGTGGTGGGGGGTGGTGCAGATCCAGCAACATCTCCATGGCGGCTGTTGGGGTTGAAGACATGGCCCCTGTGATGCCTAGGCAAGCCATCCTTTGGATCTTACCTAGTTTTTGTTTGGCACTGGATTGTGTCACCTTAGGCCAGCAGGCCAGTGCCGCATATGTTAACGATGGTCTGACCACCTTTGTGTACAGAGCCAGTGGGCCATACTAGGTCTTAGTCCCCATGTTTTACCATATATCCGCCTAGTTACGGCTAAGGTAATGACTGCTTTACACAGTATTTTTTCAATGTGACCATTCCAGGTTAGCTTTGAGTCAAATACGACCCCAAGATATTTGACCTCCCTGGCCATTGGAATGTTCCTACTGTATAGAGTGAGAGTTCTGTGGCTATCCCACTTCCTCCTCCTCGTAAACAGTATGACGGTTGCTTTCTTGGGGCTCACCCCGAGCCCTTGAACAACTGTCTACCCTTCCACCACTTTCAGTGCAGTCTGCATGCGCTCCCAACACTGACTGTGTAACCTTTCCTCTTACTATGATGACAATGTCATCCGCATAGCCCTGTACCTTATACCCCCCTCCCGAGAGCCTCCCCAGCAGGCCGTCCACAACTAGGCACCAGAGCAAGGGAGACAGAACGCTCCCCTGCTGACACCCCGCCGCGACCTCCGCCAGCAGAGTACCTCTCGCGAGTTAGGTGAACACCGCCCTGTCCCTGAGCATGAAATCGATCCACCTGCAGCAGGTCTCCTCTATCCCATGATCCCTGACAGCTGCCAGAACCGATCCGAATGAGGTGTTGCTGAAAGTCCCCTCTATGTCTAGGAAGGCTCCCAAGCGCCACCTCCCTGTTCTCCAGCATATTCTCCAGTTTCAGCACCAGTTGATGCAGTGCTGTTTCTGTTGAGACTCCTGCTCTGTATGCATATTGTCCGCAGTGTAGGAGATATGCTTTCAGTACACCGCCCCTAATGTGCCGGTCGAGCAGTTTTTCCACTGTTTTTAGCAAGAAAGTGAATACTTACTATTTGGTTAGTCTTGACCAAAATCTCAGATTTATTAGACCTTCAGTTCAAGGCTGGCTCTTGATGTTTTTACTAATAACATATCTAGATGGTCACAGAGTTATAAAGTTGTAGCACTTGGTAGAACTTAGGTAGGAAATTATCATAAAATTAAAGAGCAAAAGTAAAACAAGTATACACTTTTCTTAAGTATTGATATATATATATATATATATATATATATATATATATATATATATATATATATATATATATATATACACAGTAGACCCTCGATTTCCGGGTTAAGCTGAAAATCGCCGATTTTCACATATAAAAACACGACCTACATGGCATATGTTTGGGAAATAAATAACAAATAAAAAACAAAGAAATGTTAATTAATTAAACATATTAAGACACGTATATTACATTTTAAATACATATCTGCTGTACATACCTATTTAGTGAAGAAAGAGAGTATGCTTGTCTGTTCCCTTGAATCATTTACTACCTTTCGACGAATGGTAGCATGTAAATTGTGTAAATATCATATTTTCGGAAAGCGTCCCATCTTTCTGGTGTTCTAAATAACTGTTCACTGTAGTTTAAAGCGTCACTATGTCTGGTTAAACCATGACCTTGTCTATTTCGTCATACGTCACAGTTTTCATGGTTTTCCGTTTAGACATATTTTTTAACTTTTTTTCGTCTTCGATTCAATTTTAACGTTATCCGATCAGATTGTGTAATTCCAATATTTTTTAGCGACTTTTTGTTGAAACTGAAAGATAAGAACTTTTAAGACTTTTAATTCAAGTTTAATAGCAGCTGTTTTGTCCTTGGCGGGTAAAACCGTTCCACAGTTAACATAGACGTAGAGATTTGTCATATCAAAAGAGGATGGGTTCTTTTTTACGACTGGATTCAATTTTTACAGCATCCTTACGCAAAAGAATTTTCTCTGTGAAGCCACAGAAAAAGTAGCTAGTTCTGTATTTAGATCCGATTATGAATATTTTTAAATTTATTTTTGTTAATTCTAGTAGCTAATTTTCTTGTACAAAATGTTATTTTAATAGCGAATTTTCTTTTCTTTGAAGAAACATTTGTTGCGAATTTTTGTATACAAAATTACTCAGTTGATGGAACATTTTTTAAACGAAATTCGTCGAAAATAAGGTTTTAATGGGGTTTCGTGCAAACAAATTATTTTATTTTCAATTTAAAATACAGATTATGTATATAATTTCAATTTTATGCATTCTTTTAGCACAATTTTGTGTAAAAAATATTTAGCCAAATTTGATGCCTACTTTTATTAGAAAAAGACATATTTGCCATTAAAAACATTTTTATTAAAATTCACTATCATAAAGCACTTGCTGTATCCAGTTTTTTTTAATTTCTAAATTCTGTAATTTATAGTTTTGGCAAATAAACATTATTATCGATCTAGCCTGTTGGGCTTTCACACTCACTCAAATGAGAACACTCACTCATCCGAATTATCTCAGATACCAAAGGTTAAACTCAGATGTGACCCTTCCTCATTTCCTAGAAATCTCCGCACAATGTTGGCAGTTCCGAGGATTAATGTTTTCTGCATAGCCTTTATTTTATTTTTTATTTTATTTACTATTATTAATTATTATGTGATATGATTTTTTTTTCAGTAATGTACATTATATAGATAAGAATGGTGAGGAGTCCTACATGACTGTAGATAATTATCCAAAACAGTATGACAAGAAGATGAAGCTGCTGTCCTACTTCAGCAGATATATGCGGGAACACTTGATAAAGACTGGCGCTTCAGTTGTACGTGAAATCGACACCATGTCAAGAACACCACACTTGCACCAGTGGTGTAGGTCCACTTCGGGCGTCCTCATGCAATTGAATAACGGAACAGTACAGGTAATAAATGCTTTAGAAAGTAACAGCAAGAATGTTTTAGAAATCTTATTGTTAGCAGACTTTCTGAATATCCTTCTTCCGAGGTCACTTTTCTTGGTGACTTCAATGTCCATAATAAGGAAAGGCTAGGATCTTCAAAAACCGATCCACAAGGGAGAGCAGCGGGGGCCTTTGCAGTCAGCAACTCTTTAACCAATATGGTTCAGCAACTTACTCACTTTCCTCGCATCCCAACACACAGCTCAAATCCCTTGGATATCCTTCTTACTACAAATCCTGAATGCTATAAAATATCAGTCACTGCCCCCCTTGGTCGCTCAGACCACGGCATGGTCACTGCTTCCTGTGCAATGCAACCAGAGATCACACAGTCATCACACCCATGTATCGTTTGGCACTACAAATCCGCGAACTGGGACGAAATGTGAGATCACTTTTCCTCATTTTCATGCGCGTCTGTCTGCTTCTCTCATCCTGGCCCATCTGATATCTCACAAAACGTCACCGAAATTATCCAAGCTGGCATGGAATTATTTATTCCACGTACACAGAAAACCTCTTCAGTCACTTAAAAGCCCTGGTTCTCTAAATCCTGTGACAAGGCCAGACTTGAACAAAGCTCATAAAACGCTTCTACACAATCCCAGTCAAGAAAACCGTCAAGCATTTAACTACGCAAGAAACCGTTATGTCTGCATTATTTCTGAGGCAAAAAACTCATTTAATAACCACATCAAAAACAAAGTCCTTTCAAGCTCCAACGACAGTAAACCCTTCTGGACTCTTGTTAAATCTATTGGGAATATTTTCTGCAAGAGCACGTTCCCACCTCTTGTTTCAGGGGATGAAATTGTTTCTACCGCAAGGTTCAACTTTTTGCCTCATTGTTCGCCGGCAATTCTACTTCCAACCCACCTCCAAATGTTCCACCACCAACAGTCCCCAATGTCGCGCATAAAATGACGGATATCATTTTCAAAACTGAAAAGGTACGAAAGATGCTCTCTTCTCTTAATACCAGGAAAGCCTCTGGCCTTGACGAGATCCCAGCAGTTGTTCTTAAAAAATGCGCACCAGAACTTGCTCCTGTTCTGACTCGTCTGTTTCAGATATCTTACAATAGAGGCATATTCCCTTGTAACTGGAAAACTGCTAGAGTACAACCCGTCCCCAAGAAAGGATCCAAAGCGCTTCCTAGCAATTACAGGCACATTTCTCTCCTTTCAGTCGTCTCTAAAGTGATGAAATTTAATGCAGGAGTTCCTCAAGGTTCAGCTTTACCCCCTACTTTGTTTATTCTCCACATCAATGACCTCCTCTCTAGCACAGCCAACCCAGTTCACAGTTACGTGGACGACAGCACTAAGCCTGTCTCTTTAGCCCAATTAGATGAGGATCGCAGACTCATGGAGGGTTCTGTCTCTGTGGATCTCCAAAAAATATTAAACTGGGGAAGTAGAAATCTTGTACAATTCAAACCCACCACTTTCTTTCTCATAAGAGATACATCAGCCCTAGACCTATCACAATGAACAATCCAGTTATTCAAAGTAATGAGTCCTTTTCACTTGTTTGCATTTCTGTGGATTGAAATCTCAATTGGCACCAACATGTCACATCGATTGCAGAAGAGGCTGCTAATAAATTAGGTTTTCTCTTCCGGGTTCGCAAATACTTTTTACCAGCTAATCTCTATGCCTTAAATACTTCACAAATAAGACCAAACCTCCAATACTGCTCCCACATCTGGGGTGCCGCTGCCTCTTCTACACTCGCTATCCTGGACTCCATTCAGAAGAGAGCTATACATCTCAATGGTGACCCTACCCTCACCCAAAGGCTGCCATCCCTTGCCCACCGACGTGCTGTTGGTGACCTCTCTCTCTTTTATAGATATCTGCACGGGCACTGCTCACAGGAGCTTTCTTCCATAGTTCCTCCACCTGCTGCCTCCAACAGATCTACCAGGGGAACAGGGCGAATGCACCCCTTTACTGTCCAGGTCATCAGACATAGAACATCTTGTTATGCCCGCTCTTTTGTCCCGAGGACTTCCAAGCTGTGGAATTCCTTGCCGGCACATGTTTTTCCTTCTCCGAACCTCCCAATCTTCAAGTCCAGAATTAACAAGTTGCCTCTTTCCTCCTTGACACCCACGGTACGATAGTATTTAGGCTGTGCCCCCTCGTGGTATGTTACTGAAAAAAAGAAGGACTTGATGGCTCCCCTGGCAGTGCTCTTTGTTATGCCCAGAGCCAGTTCTGGTCGCATAAATGTTTCTGCTGACCCTCTCTTTGCGAGACTGTCAGCTTCTTCATTGCCTTTGACCTCCGAGTGACTCAGCACCCAGATGAGGGTGACCTCATTCTGTGCAGCCAGGTCGCTCGTCTCGTCTTGGCACTGACTCACCAGCCAGGAATTTACCCGTGGGCTACTTAGGGCCTTAAGGGCTGCCTGGCTGTCTGCAGCTATGAGGATCCGCTTGTTGGTGTAGCCCCTCCTCTTGTCCTCCCGCACACAGTGCAGGCATGGCATACATTTTGGCCTGAAAGACCATTGCATGGGCTCCGAGGGAAATACTATGACCTACCCCCGTCCCACGCTCCCCGCCAGATCCGTCCGTGAACCAGACGAGTGTGTCCCGTGGTATGCCTGGTGTCTCCTCCTGCCATGCCTCACGGACGGGGATTTCCACTGTAAAGTTGTTTTCCCTGGAGATTCGCAGGCTCATTTCAAGCATGGGTTCCTTGACGATCTCCTGAATTTTGCAGTGGCCCCATTGCAGGCTAGTCTGTATAGTCCTAGCCTGGCCTCCCCCATAATATCTAAGCCTGGGGGGGGCAGATCCAGCAACACCTCCATGGCGGTTGTTGGGGTTGCAGCCATAAAAATCAATGTAAATGCAAATATCTCCTTATGTAATGAAACAAAAAAAAAATTTCTACATTCTTTATTTACGAAATTAAAACAGTACATTTGCACTGGTAACAAATTCTACAATTAGTAACATAAAATTACATATGATTTTGAGGTTAGCTTAACTAAACTTAAACTATATGATCGTCAAGTAGGTACTTTAGAAACTACATACTGTATAACTGCAAACTATTTTGTCCATTTAATAAATGTCTTTTTAGGTTCATTGTGAATCTATATAGGTGTTAATATATAAAAACGAGTAACCAGCAGTTATTAATGAAATGTTACTGCAATTGGGTAACATTTATTTATTAACACCTTATAGGTGTTGATATATAAAAACGAGCAAGCAGCAGTTATTAATATGTTACTGCAATTATTTAAAGGGGAAGAAATGGTTCACAGTTCAATAGACTGTAGTAAATAAAGACTACGCCGTTCATTACCCAGTAGAATTTTTAAACCCTCTAAACCCACCTGGTCTTCCATACCATCGGGTATTGTTACATGTGGGCACACCCGTGCTGTTGCCTAGAAATTTAACAACACACAAACTTTGTAATGGTACTAGGCTACAATGGTACTGACATCGCCCTCTAAAATAATAACGAACCTCGTATATAAGGAAATATAAAAAAAAATGTCTTAAGTAGAGGTGTGCGAAGCTTCGAAATTCTGAACCGAACCCGAATTCGAACTGAACCCTCGGTTCGAAAATATGTTCGCACTAGCGATGTTGAAGTAGTTCGAAATATGTAATTCTTCAAAATAGTTCGAAGTTCGTTGCTCAAAAGTACTTCAAAATTTCACTTTACAGACATTGAATGTTGCCAAAGGTAGCGAAGTTGCGGCCTCTTTTACTCAGTAGCGGCGCTTTAAACTCGTTATCGGTCTCATTGAGTCAATAGCGTAATTTCAGGAGATTTCACTCATGCATATTTTTGACACATTGAGACACGACGGAGCCATTTAGCAATCACAGAATTATTTTTCTTGTATATCGTAGCTTCGCAACACCTATTTCAGTAACAACATTATGATGGCGGTGTTCGAAGGCGATCGGTAACGTAAATTTTCAGAATTTGAGGGTAATTGTAGATTGTCTTTGGAAAACACTGGCTTCAACATGCTTTATTTCACAGTGAGCCAAAACAGTTAAATATTTACAATCAGGAGACAGTTCAAACTTGTAAGTGGTTATTTTATACCTATCATGCTCACTTTGAATTAAGAGAAGTGAATAAACAAGTTTCAAAAGGCATCTGACGCGACGTAAGAGCTTTTAGACACAACCAAATCAAATATACCATAGAGAACAACAAGGGTATGAAAGTTCTACATAGAAAGCTTGACAATGGAAAGAGACAAATAATAAAACTTAAAAATGCACAAGGGCACACATCAACGAACAGGAAAGATATTCTAAATATAGAGGAAGAGTTTTATGGAATGCTACATAAAAGCCAAAGTGATATAAGTCTACATCCAGAATCTGACATACTAACCCGTAAAAAAGGTGTGGTTAACCAAGGCTCGGAAATACCGATGGAAATATCACTAGATGAGATTAAACAGGCCTGGAAAAATAGGAAAAATTAAAAATCGCCCGGAGAAGACTGCGTAGTTTCCGATGCTATAAAGATGGGTGGTCCTTGCTTGCTCCAAAAAATCAAATCTCTTTTCACCCTTTGTCTCTTCAATAGTACGATACCAGAAAAGTGGCACAACACCATCGTAATACTGATCCACAAGAAAGGAGACATCTCGAACCTAGAAAATTACAGGCCGATAAGTCTACTTAGCCACCTCTATAAATTATTTACTAGAATTCTTACCACACGACTTGAAAAGAAGTTGGACTTGGTCCAGCCAGTGAAACAAGCTGGTTTTCGAAGTGGGTTTGGAACCAATGATCATCTCCAGAGCGTCAAAACAGTGATTGAAAAGACCATCGAATATGGCAGACCTCTTGTCCTTGCTTTTGTGGATTTCCATAAGGCTTTCGACACTGTGGAGCTGGATGCAGTGTTGCAGTCCCTAGAAGCATGCCATATTGACTATCGCTACACCAAACTCATTTACAATATATATAAAAATGCTACTCTTGTGGTAAAACTACATGAAAACACGAATCCTATAAAGATTGGGAGAGGAGTACGCCAGGGAGATGCGATGTCTCCAAAACTGTTTATCACCGTCGTGGAATATGTGTTCAAGAAGCTAGATTGGGACCAGAAAGGTCTAAGAACAGACGGCCAAAGTCTGTCAAACTTGCGGTTTGCAGACGACATTGTCTTACTGGCTGACAACTTGGAAGATATTAGAGTGATGCTACAGGAACTTCAGGAGGCCTGTGCAACAGTAGGTCTAAAAATGAACATCGGAAAAACAAAATTTATGACAAACCTCCTCCCTAGTAACAACCTAATTATTGAAAACTCTGAGGTGGAATGGATAGATAAATACACATATTTGGGCCACGAGATAAGCATATCCAAAGCCAACCAAACATGTGAGATAATCAGAAGAGTTATACTCTTCGGCTTACGGCAAACTTGAAGATGTTTTCAGAGGCAACCTTCCAATATGCTTGAAAAGAAAAGTTTTCAACCAATGTGTTCTACCGGTTATGACCTACTGCGTCGAAACACTAACCCTTACCAACGCTTCTGCTAAGAAACTAAAAGTAGCACAGTGCAAAATGGAGAGGTCGATGCTTGGCGTTTCGTTACGTGACCACATTAGAAATGAAGAAATACGCAGAAGAACAGGAGTGACTGATGTGGTCGTACATGTGGCAAAACTCAAATGGAAGTGGACGGGACATGTGGCTCGCATGCAAGGTGACAAGTGGACAAAACGATTACTTGAATGGAGACCCATATCCGATAAAAGAGACAGAGGAAGACCACCGACTCGCTGGACAGACGACATCACAAAAATTACACACAAAAAACTGGATTCGTAGCGCTCAAGACAGAAAATAATGGACTCAACTAGTGGAGGCCTATGTCCAACAGTGGGCGCAGAGGGCTGATTGGTGATGATGATGATGCTCACTTTGAACTCTCAATCTGTTTGCTAAACCTGCCTAGCCAATACCAAACAACAACATATTTATAATTGAGCTTATCTATAGATCTAGAAATCTAAAAAAAGTTTAAAATATTTTTTGTTTTTGTGTTTTTGATTTAACGTTGACCCGTCTCCACAATGATCAGCACTGGAAGGCATTTTCACCCAATCAGCCTACAGATTTGTCTTCTTTTTTGTAAGTAGTAAATGTTACAATATTCCTAAGTTTTGTATTTAAGGAAATGACATATGAACACTGAATAATTTTGGGTAGTTCGAGTTCGATTTTGAATTTCTAAGAAGTTCGAAGTTCGACTGTGAACCTTAGACATACTATTTCAGAGGTTCGAAGTTCGAGGCAACATCTTTGCTTAGGTTCGTTCATAGTTCGGTTCGAACAAAACATGGGTTCGCACACCTCTAGTCTTAAGGTGTGTTTTTTTTTACCTGTAATTACTGACTTGAAATTTTGAGCTTCTCCAATATTAACCGTGGTTTTGGTTTAATTGGTATATGTATGTCAGTTTGTAAGGTATTTATGACTATGCTAGGTCTATACAGCCTGAAAAATGTGGTTATTTTTGTTATTATAACTGAATTCCATGCGGAGGAAGTCACGGGCAACAGCTAGTTTTCTAATAAATTTTTCTTTCCAGATGAATTTCAGCGATCATACCAAAATCATCATGTGTCCTTTGATGGCTGCCATAACCTACATAGATGAAGATAAATCATTTAGAACATTTAGGTTCTCGACTGTGGAAAAACACGGCTGTTGTGCAGGTCTGTACGAAAAGATGAAGTACGCCTATGACAAACTCAGTGTTCTTGAAAATCCGGATAATTACAAATAGTGTCCATTTGAGAAAATTGACTGTGGTAAGAAATTAGTGCAAATGTATGTAAGTCACCGGCTTGTGTAACAATGAAGTCTGTTTGCACTAACTGGAGATTGTTTTTTTTCAAATGATTACATACTTTATATAAATGAATTTATATTCATCGAATACGGACATCGTTTGTGTTACTATAGGTTTATTTATATTTTTTTCTTAAAATGTTCACTGTTGTAAAGGTGTTTGTTTAGGTAATGTTTTACTGCGGTGTAATTTTTTTGCCTAAGACTTTCTGTCGCTAAGACAAATAATTATTCATAATTAGATGTTTGTTTTTTATTATATATAATAGTGCATAATAAATGATTTTTTAATAGATACATCGTTTTCTTACCAATTTACCAAAGTTGCGACGCACTTCCTTTTATACCAGATGACAATGCTCAAATAATTCCCAATCTATTCACAAACCTAATTTGTCATTGGCATAAGCTAGGTTACCGGGAAATTAGAGGGCCGCCAGCTTTTACACAGTGGAGATGGGCGTGGGTCAAAATAAGATGTTAACTAGGGGCGCCACTTGATTGTTTAACCTCCACTCCCGGATATTCTAATAAGATGTTCACTAATATACTTCCTTGCCCAGATCCAACACAACCAAGAATTCTTGGATCACACTGGCAACTATAGCCAACCACAATCGAGCACAGGAAGCTGCAAGGGAGTTATAATTATGGTAAAACAAACTAAAACTCAGAACGGTATGGTCTCATAGACCCACAAGTAAAGGTAACGGTAATGTGTGTTGTTTTCGCTCTCATCTGGAGAAAGAACTTTGGTCTGCAGTTTATAACTCTGGCTGTCCTGATGAGGCTTTTGAGTCTTTTTTTAGCACGTTTTATTTTTATTTTGACATTTGCTTTCCCTTGAGGAGGCGTCGCAGTTGTACTGCTGGACGAGATTATGTACACAATGAGTGTTGGTGGCTGTCTGAGGAAGTGTCTGACTTACGAAATAAGTTGACAATGTTCACTGATCTATCAAAGCAATATCCCCAATTTAATGAGGTGAGGAAATGTCTGTGTAAGAAATATAATGATCTCTTGGAGGTTAAAAAGAAAAAGTTTTATGATACCCAAATTGAATGCTCAGGAAATAAAGCAAAGGCTATGTGGTCTATTGTTAACCAGCTTAGAAATAAGAAAGTATGTCAGAATGATTTGAATATAAACATGAACTGTGAGTCTCATCTGGAACTTGCTAATAAACTTAATAACAGATTTACCACAGTGCATTGTAGTGACAGTCCAGTTGACTGGGAATTTTTTGATCTCATTCCTCCCCTTTGTAACTCTTTTTTTCTGGCTCCTGTAAGTGAGGATTGTGTCCTGGACATTATTAAAGATTTGAAGGCTTCTAACTCCACGGGATTTGACGGAATATCTAATAATTTGTTGAAGGGTGTAGGTGATCTCGTTTGCAAGCCACTTTCATTTATTGTTAACTTGAGTTTTGAGTATGGTATTTTTCCAGCAAAGCTTAAGGAGGCCGTGGGACGTCTACTTTTTAAAAGTGGTGATCCCGAAATCTTTTCAAATTATCGCCAAATTAGTGTGCCAAGCTGTTTCTCCAAGGTCTTCGAGCATGCGATTAATGGTTGAGAGACTTCTTGATTGGGAATGGTGTGATTGAGTCTTCTCAGCATGGATTTATAAGCAACAAAAGTACTAACACTGCTTTGTTTGATTTTATTTGTCGGGTTGTAAATGTGATAGATAGGAGTGAATGTTGCTTGGGTTTGTTTGTCGACTTCTCTTGTGCATTTGATTGTGTGGACCATGGTATTCTTTTACATAAATTGTCTAGATGTGGTGTTAGAGGAATACCTTTGGAATTGATGACATCTTACTTAGAGGGTAGATCCCAGAGGATAAAGTTATCTGATGGTACTTTGAGTGAGGCTATGCCTGTAACTACAGGAGTGCCACAGGGTTCTATTTTGGGGCCCTTACTTTACTTAGTTTATGCTAATGATCTTCCCATCTTTCTTCACAATATTCCAGAATTAACAGTTGTATGCTATGCAGATGACACTAACGTTTTGGTCAGATCAGCTGGTTTAGACCAGTTGCTAATTAAAGGTAATTCGGTGTATGAATTGGTAGACTTGTGGGCCACCAAGAACAAGTTGAACATAAACCAGGAAAAAACAGTCAAACTCCTCTTCAGTTCTCCGAAATTCATGTGTGTTGATAGGAGGCTTTACAATTTATCAAGCAGTGCTAAGATGCTCGGATTGGTTCTCGATTGTAATTTGCACTGGCATTCTCATATTGAATATCTTTCCGGTAAGTTGAGGAGGTGTTGCTATGCTATGAAGTCAGTGGTGGCTGTATGTAGTAGAAGGGTTGTCATGAATGTTTACCATGCATGTTTTCATTCAGTGATTCGTTATGGTATTGTTTTCTGGGGTGGCTGTTCTGGCGCGGAGCGAATATTCCTGATTCAGAAGTACATCATAAGAATTATTGCTGGAGTTGGTTTTCGTCATTCCTGCAAGCTTCTCTTTCGACAACTTGGTGTCTTAACAGTTTATGATACGTATATTTTTGATATTTGTTGCTTCGTGTATAAAAATTATGAAGCCTTTTCTAAAAACGAGGTCGGCCACAGCTATGATACTAGATTTAGGGGCTGCTTGGTTCCTGATGCGCACTCCACTGCCTTCTATCAGAAGAATGTCTTCTACAATGGGTGTAAATTCTATAATAACCTTCCTGAGACAATAAAGAGGTCTGGCAGTTTTCAGATATTTAAAAAGAATCTTAAATCCTATATTTGTCAGATCAGTTGTTACACTATCCATGAGTTTTTTTCTTTTAGTGTGTGAACATTGTCGAGTCATATACTTTATATTTATATATTTTAAACTTGTATACTTTATATTTTGTATTGTATTTTATTTATGTACTTTATAATTTTATATTTGTGTTTATATTTTGTATTGTTGTGTTGACTTTTTATGTTTTCTAATGTTTGTAATGACGATGTCACGAACTACCTATGTGTACATTCATGTAGGAGTATCTGTGAAATCTATCTGTGAAATAATGATCTAATAACACTAAGTATTCTTAACGGCCCTGAAAACAAAACACAAAACACACCTATAATATGATAAAATAAGGGCTTTTATTACGCTTCTTTGGCATACAAGAAATTATTAAAAAGCTGTTCTAAAATTCTGATCTAAACTAAAGAGTCTCTATTATATAACTGGAATGGCTTATTACAAAATAATCAAGATATCTAATGAGTATGCATGAATGTGCTCCAAAACTATAATTGTTCTATGGAAAAATTCCACTTTTTGTGCACGCAAAGCTTACAACTTATTTCCCAAATAGTAATTAATTACACGTTAGTTAAGTTAAGTGGCCTGATTAAATATAAAGTCCCAAAGAATAATCAATAAGTTTAACTAATGCTAACAATATATAATAAACTGTGGTAACTATCCAAAGTGAAGCAATTATATTAACAAGGGTCTCATAAAAATCTGTACCACATTTATTGAAGTTTAAATAAAATAAATTCAGTTTGATTTGATCGTAGTAAAACTTATTCTTTGATATAGCAAATTTAACAGATGTGAATATTTAAAATTTTAGCTTATCAAGATTGTCTCTCTTATCACTCTACTCTTTATCACAAAACGGAAAATTCTTACTTGAACATCCTCGACTTCTAGGCCATAAAATTACCAACAATTTCCATACCAAACTGGGGCCTTTAAGGGTACGGAACTGCAACCACGGAAACAAGGGCGACTAACGGAAAGGCAATGCAACAAACGCAAAGGCAATGCAACAACGGAAAGCGAAGACCTCCTCACCGAGATCCTAATTTATAAACCACAGATTTCACAGCTGACGGGAATTATCGTTGCTCTTGACTAGCACATAAAAACTCCATTTAACTCAATAGCCATACTTCTTTCGGTACATGAAAATTCGCCATTCCATGCGAGACTTATTCCATTCAAAATTCTCCTATGATACGTGAATTCGCCAAAGGTATTAGCCCACCAACACTGGGGATTCCTAGTTAAAATCCAGATTACCTACTACGTGGATAACTGCCCAATACAAGGATTTTCTACCCAGTACAAGGATTTCTGCACAATACAAGGATTTGTGCACAATACCAGGAGTAGCTCAAAGAGAAATGATTTAAGGAAATATCTCAATTTCATTCAGTATACGAGGGATAGCCAGAAGAAATAACCATGATCCTCGCCAATAATTCTCTGTTTAAAGCAGAGGAGGAACCACAAATACACCCAATCTAGCCTAGCTGTTTAGCTACTCAATTTATACTGTTACAAAATTCCACTATTTTTATTATAAATTTTTAGTTGCATTTTTGGTGTCTCCATTATATGTGCTGGTTTTTCGAGATCAGTCATCGGTTATTATAAGAGATACGAAGTGTGTTAAATTAAAGCAAAATGCGTGGTTGTGTACCAATTTTCAAGTCTTGATCAACGAAAAATAAAGTTATTCGAAATTAATATTAAAATAATCCTCTACATCACTTCAAATTCTGTAATGCAATATCTACAATGTGTAACGATTGAGTTTCGTTACTACTTTAAATATTCAAAATGAATATTTAAAGTAGACTTAATTAATAGCTGACAATCATATATCTGTAAGACAATTCATGTTTTAATTTCAAAATTTTTCATTGAAAATTCGCTAAGAAATTCTTTATCGTAACACCCGTACTGAATTCCCTATAATATGCGTCGAAATCCAAATATTCAAAGATGTTGCATTTTTGTTGAGAAAAAAAAATTAATTGTTCTGGAACTCTCGGAATGACAGAGGCTGGTGCCATGCAATAGTAACCATAAAATAACGGACGGACGAGTCCATTATTGTTTGAGGTGTGTATAGAAGACGTCGTGATTTCGCCACCGATTGGTGGTCTCGTTATATCTCATTCGAAGAGACGAAGCTAGAAAGAACTCGCGCACAGCCACTAACAGGTCACGGTAAGAATTTTTCGTGCAGCTCTGGCAGGAGGACGATTGAGTTGCCAGCGTGGAGAGTGAGCTAGGCGCTTGACAAGTTAACATCGTCCTGATTAGAGTGGCTAATAATTATCTTAAAACAGGTGATAAAGTTCCTTTTTGTTGTCTATAATATCTAACAACAGTTGTCAGTGATTGTTTAATATCATCTGATCGGTTTTTGAATTTAAATTAATAATGTGTTTAGCAGAAAAACGCGAGTTAAGCAGTTAACCTTTGTTCACCGACCTGGTGAATCCCTCAAGTTAATCACACAAAGTTTCTGATTGTTACTGAGCGCTGTATCAATTGGCATTGTAAATTTTACTTGAGCCAATTTACAATTTAATTGTCGTAAAGAGATTTTAGACAAGTTAATTCCGAACATCGACTTAAGACAGCTGTTCATTTAATGTTAGGGGCCAAATTGTCTCCCCCCAGTATTGGAGCAACAAGATCCACCTGGCCAATAAACCTTCATGGAAAGTACCACTTCTTCTCTCCAACCTCCCCTCGTATTGCGATTGGTGAGCCTATATAGGCCCTGATGGTTGACTACTTGGAGAGCATCTTCAAAGGTTCAACATGTAACTCCAGGCATCAGGACTTGGTGAGTCGATGAAACTTTATTCTTTTTGTGTGGAAAAATCAAAACCTTTCATGCAGCAGTCCATTATTTGAACCCTTAGAATTTGAATTTTCAAAGTCACATGATCAAATTTGAACTTCAATAGTGTCAGTGAGTTGTCTGAAAAAGGGCAACTGTAGATTTTCTGTTTATTATTTAGAATTCTGTCAATATTGTGAATTTAAATACATAGTACATAAAATTGTAATTAACAGATTTTTGTTTGTAAAATATTTAACGGGTACATTTCTTAATTTTTCATTGACAATCGTTAAAGTAGAAATTTCACATAGTAATATTTTTCTTAAATGGAGCCTCACTCAAAGGACTGGCCAGTTATTTCATTGAAAAATCAACCAAACTGATTGACGAACATCAAGCAATTTAGATAACAATTTGTATTTGCATTTAAGCTGTAAAATACAGCATTGGATCCTCAATATTCCTCAACAATATGGGGGCAGCACCGATGCTAGACTATCAGCTAGCCTCGGCAATTATGCAACCATACACCTGGCAGAAGTGTATGCCATCGAGATGTGTGCAAGGGAAAGTTTAAAAGACCTGTGCACAAACAAATCGATAAAGATATATGCAGATAGCCAAGCTGCAATAAAGGCTCTTGGTTCCTACCGGTGTAATTCAAAGACGGTATGGAGTTGTAAATCTGCCCTTAACGAATTGGGCAGCTGTAATGAGGTGTCGCTGGTCTGGATACCGGGTCACTCGGACCATGACGGCAATGTTGCGGCCGACGCGCTTGCCAAGAGTTGGGCCCAGAGTGACTTTGTTGGACCAGAACCAGTGCTGGGGATAACATCTTGCACAGCAAAACGCACCTTAAAGACCTGGACAGAAAGAATGACAATCCAATATTGGCAAAATCTTCCAGGATTAGCCCACTCTAAGGCCTTCATAAATGGCCTGTCTGAGTCAAGGGCTAAAAAGCTTCTAGAGTTGAACAGACAACAACTGAGAACTTTAGTCGGCCTGTATACAAGACACTGCCGCTTGCGGCACCACATGCACCGTATTGGGGTCGGTCAGGAGACCGAGTGCCGGCTGTGCATGGAGAATGAAGAAACAGCAGAGCACGTGCTGTCCGGCAGCGGACAGGACTAGATACCTGCTCTTTGGCAAGGTAAAGCTTGCTCCAGAAGACCTGGATTAACTTTCGCCCACAAAGATTATCGACCTCTGCAGTAGGCTGGATTTGTTGGGCGAAATATAGACTTTAGGCGAGAGCCACAATAGACCTTAAGGTCGCGGTGGAGGGCCGATATGGCCCACTCACATACAAACCTAACCTAACCTAACCTAGTAATATTTTTCTTAAATTGAGCCTCACTCAAAGGACTGGCCAGTTATTTCATTGAAAAATCAACCAAACTGATTGACGAACATCAAGCAATTTAGGTAACAATTTGTATTTGCGTTTAAGCTGTAAAGTACAGCATTGGATCCTCAATATTCCTCAACAATGCAATATTAATATTTTTGTAAACTAGGACCATTTTATTTTATTATTTTGACATATGCTTTATGAAATGATAATTTCCCTTTCTTGGAACTCTTGCTGTTTATCTGATGTTTATTTGGTATGAGTTAATATTTGTTTGAAATTTTCCAACCATGCTAATTTAATTTTTGTTTGCTATCCCAAATTTATTTATATGAATAAATTTAATATTATTGATACATTAACATATCTCTTTAATTCAAGAGAAATTCCTCTCTAATATCTCCCCTGTTTGGCAGCAACACAATTAATAAATTCTAATTATCGTTTATCTAGATTCCTTGTCCCCTGTGGGTCCAGGGACCAACTAAAAGAATAGGCCCAAGGTAAGTCCTGCCTGTCGTAAAAGGCGACTGATTGGAATCAAACACTGGCGGGGGTCTTGTCCATGTGGGCCTGGAGGAAGGCGGATAACTCTGGGGAGTGATGTACACCCGGATTTTGAGGCCTCCACTCTGGGCTTAGAAATGGATGGTTGCCCGTGCTTGGTTGTTACTCAGGAGCGGGGTTCCGGAAGGGTGCCGCCTTGGGTTGAGTGCTGGCGAGTGTCGTCTGTCTAGACGACCCGGAGGGGGTTGACAGCTCTGATGAGTGGTAAATACCCGGAGTTTGGGGCCCCCCACTGTGTGCTTCGGAACAGACGGACGGCCTCGCTTGTGTGATGCTCGGGAGCGGGGCTCGATGGGATGTCGCCTTGAGTCTAGCACTGGTAGGTGTCAGGTCTAGACGAACCCGGAGGAGAGCTGAGATCTTTAGGGGTGGAATAAAACTAAGGGTTGAGGCATCTTCTGTGAGCTTCGAAATGGACAAACGACCCCACTTGGATGCTGCTCGGATGCAGGACTTCATGAAACTGCACCGAGTCAAACACTGACGGATGTCTGGTCCAGACGAACTCGGAGAGAGGTTATCTCTCTTTGAGCTTGAGACGGGCAAGCAAATTCGCTCAGATGGCAGTACATCTGTCAAACAAAGTTTCACCTCGCAGGTGTCGTCTCCTGTCGGAAGCTCGATTTGTTGGGTGAAATGTATGCTAACGCTGGCAGGTGTTGGACCTAGACGAACCCGGAGGTGGCTGGGGTCTCTAGGGGTGGATTACACCTGGAGACTTGGGCCTACTCTGTGAGCATCGATATAGGCTAACGACCCCGCCTGGATGCTGCTCGAAGGCGGGACTTCATGATACCGCCTCGAGTCAATGAAACACTGGCGGGGGTCTGGTGCAGGTGAGGCTGGGTGGAGGTAGACATCTCTGGGGAGTGATATGCACCCGGAGTTTGGCGCCTCCACTGTGGCCTCAGAGACTGACAATTGGCCTCGCTTGGTTGTTACTCGGGAGCGGGGTTCCAGATAATACCCCCCTGGATTGAGCCCTGGCGTGTGTCGTGTGTCCAGACGTCCCGGGGGGCTCCTCTGATGAGTGGTAAACACCCGGAGTTTGGAGCCCATACTGTGTGCTACGAAACGGACGGACGGCCTCGCTGGGGTGATGCTCGGGAGCGGGACTCGATGGGATGTTGCTTTGAGTCCTAACACTGTTAGGTGTCAGGTTTGGAAGAGCCTGAGGGGAGCTGAGATCTCTAGGGGTGGATTACAACTGGAGATTAGATGATGATCGAGAGCGGGACTTCATGATACTGCCTCGAGGCAAACACTGATGGATGTCGGGTCCAGACGAACTCGGAGAGAGGTTATCTCTCTTTAAGCTTCGAAACGGGCAAGCGACTTCACTCAGATGGCAGTACACCTGCCAAACAAACTTTCACCTTCAAGAAAAGGTCGACTCCCTCAGGGAGCTGGAATTGATGGGTGAAATCTAAATAATTAGAAGTGAGCCACAATAGACCTAAGGTCACGGTGGAGGGACTGGAATAGCCCACTCACAATAAAATCTAATCTAATCTAATCTAGATTCCTTAAATTTTCTATAACCAGGCCCTAGCCTGGGGCGCTCACAAATATAAGACTTCACGCAGAGTAACACAGAAAAGAGCGTGAGTATCTAACCATATTAAGATCTGCCAACCCCCTAAAGTGTTTCTAGTCTTAATAATAATAATAATAATCTGATAGATAAATGCTTTTAGTGTAGGGCTAATAGGCAAAAGTGGCCTCACTATCAAGCAGATTCAAATCCACTTGAGGTCACTCACCATATACCACGTCTCCAGTAGAGAGTTTTCTTTGTTTAAAGACGGTTACAAATGTTGGACAAAGACAGATGACGTTACCTGTACTGCTATGCTATTTAAATAAATGGTAGAGAAAAATCTAAACAACGGAAGTTACAATCATTGCAAGATGTCAGAATTTAGAACATTGTGAAATGTACGACAGGGACGCCATCTCGGTGCGGAACTAGGTAGTATGTCGTCACGACAGCTCCAGTTAACACAAAATGTTATAGATAGAGACTGTGTACAATCAACCAACAATTTTATAAATTGTCAGCCCTGGCCCATTTCCTTCCTAATACCGGGACAATGTATGTGTTCAAAAGCACTAAATTTTAGCATACTACTGCAAGCGGCTTGATAGCTGGTTGACGTTAGACGACACCGCTAATTTTTAAAAGCAGCAACTATCTTGCAAGCTTAACAAGCACATTATTTCTACGCTTCGTCGCTTGCACTCCTTATGCAGCGTTGACATTTTGCAACTGACTTTTAACTAACCTAATATATTTAAAACATGGATCTAAAAATTGGAAAAAAAACATTGGACGATGGTTATAAAAGAAAATTGTGAGTTAATGACTTAAAACAATACCTTTTTGCGTGAAATAGAAAATCAGTATGTCAGTAAATCATATTCTAAGAGCAGTGTTAACACTCTGTTTTTAATGTTTCTTAATTGAGCCACGAAAACAGGACCCCATAGACATTATTATAATTGTATAACCGGGGGAAATAACTAATGCATTATGTAGTAATAGTAACAGTATCAGCATTTTTATAGCTTGTCCATGTGCGGAAGACAATATGTGTTAGGTTCGTTGTGTTAAATTTAGTACAACAGGCGTCAATGTTCTTTGCAAGTATCACAACCTGCTTACAAAATGAGAAACTAGATAAGTTACTAGATCCATCATTTTTATTATCGATGATTTCGCAGCTCAGTCGGTCAATATTTTTTTAAATAAATAGCACTTTAGAGGGTATTTCTGTATTTCTCATATTGTATGTTTCAAACAGGTACAGTCTTCCGCTTAAAAATAGACATACTTACATTTGTTAACCATACAAGGCTATCGAGCTTAATTTACAAGCTGCCTTGCTTGCAGTAGACCGGATTACAGTGTAGTCTTGGACAAAAGCTAGATTCATACACTCGCGAATTGCGAAATCGCTGCGAAACATGTATTCCTATTGGTTTATTTAAAATAATATCATAAAACTGTTGTTTTCTATTAGATTTTATAAATGTATTTTACTAATTTTTGTGTGCATACAGTTATAGACGATCTAAATGTCTGTTTGTGTAGCCCCAATGTTAATTAAGGCCCCCCCCTTTATTATACTTACTTAGCTTGTACTTATATGTGTAATATTAAAATAAAAAGAAGTGAAACGGCAAGTAAATTTATTTACTTTTTAGTGCTGTATTCGATATTATCTGAAAAAGACATTATAGGCGACTAAGTGAAATGTAATTTCGGTAAATTTACAGTTTACTGCACAGAGGGTTTTTAGAAAAATGTTTTCAGAAACATGCTTTGAACCTTTCTTGAATGCACAAGCCACAAGGCAAATTTGTTGCAAACAACCCCCAAGAAAGTTAAGGAACCAAGAACGAACAGCGGTGTTGGGCAGGAAGGAAATACGAGCGGAAAATTCTAAAAAACCATTTAGTCTGACTTTGAAAAGATTAGTTTTTCACATTTTGCAGCAATACCTCCTTTAAACCCTGTCTACCCCACACAACACCATATTCACCCAGGTCCAGTGGCAGCTGGTGATAAGGGACACAAAAGCATGTGTCCAGCCCAAATTTCAATAGAAAAAATATATTTCTTGTTTTAATTTACTATGATTTTTGACCCAGCATCTCGTCACCGTACTCTGAATTCTAGGGTAGACTTTGTCTTTGACTTGCAACCTGAAGTCGCGGTCGCATTATGCGCGCTTGGGCATATTCATTCAAAGGCATGGGCACATAATTATCCAGTCCTCGGTTGTCATCAGGCTTGCGAGGATCGCAAACCGAAAACGGCGACGATGTCGTTAAAGTCGACTTTAAAATCGGTTGAAAAGGTCACACAAATTCCGTGAGAAATTTTTATCCTCTGATGACGCTAACTTGGTTAGTGAAACGATCGTCAGGTCTTTGAAATATGTGTTGTGATGATTTGGGTTCTCGAAGTGTGCTCATCGCAAGTTCCAGTTTTCACAGGAAAATATATAGGTAATAAATAAAAATTTTAATGAAAGTTATTCACTTTGTTTAAAGGCAATCGAGAACAACGTTTTATTATGTATAAATATTAAGCTTTCCATTCTTCAATGCATTTAAAACTCATCGCCCTCTCTTAGTTAAATCTGACAACGTCAGTTAGCTATTATTGTCTTTGTCATTTGGTATTTTGCAAACTGACAGTCTAGGGGGAGTCGAGTTCGAGGTTATCTTCTTCTTATTCTTTGTTTACAGACATCATAAACAAATAATACGACTTAGTTAATACCTTAGAATTATGGAATAACGTACTTATTGTTTACTTTTAGTTTTTAGTGAATTTTCATTATTATTTACTCTTCTTGTCGTATATGGACAATTTGAGATAAATAAAACTACATAATATCATGCAGTAGTTTAAATTATGCCAATAAACAGGTGTTGTGTAAATTATTAAAATTTTAATTTCAAAATTTTGTATTTTTATTTATTTATTTCATTTTCAAAAAGTATGGATACAGGAATAGTAAGTAAATGTTGAAAAGGGTTTAGGTGCAGCAAATGCGTTATGGTAGCGAATTTTCCTTCAAATATTCCAAATGGTGATAATTCAATTTCCCATTAAACTAGAATCTTCAGTTTTGATACATACTAAAACTTATATAAAAGCAACGTGGGTACTGAATGGAAAAAAATAACACTATGAGCTTCACAGGCAACGATAAATTTGTTTTAGAAAACCACTTTTGTTATTCTGTTTGCAGAAACTGTTTCGATTGACTGGGTTAAAACGAATCGCCCAGGCGACTAATATGGAAAAATACCTGCCACGTTTATAATTTGGCAGGTATATTCGTTTTGTAAATAAAAATTAAATTTTCGGTAAATTTGCAGATTAACGCACGGGGGCTTTTTAGAAAAAAATCAGAAACATGCTTAAATCTCCTTCTGGATGCACGAACTACAAAAAATATTTCTTACAAACAGCCCCCAAGGAAGTTACGGGACCAGGAGAACGGGAAAGAAGATAAAAAGTAAATGTGAGCGAAGAGCGGGAAAAAACAGCTTAGTTGGACCTCTAGAAGCTGCCTTTATCCCATTTAGCAGCTATACTTCCATAAAATTCTGTTTATGTCGCTCAGAACCCCTATATTTACCGCAGGTCCCGTAACTTTCTTGCGGGTTGTTCCCAAGACACTTTTCTTGTTTACATTGTTCTTATTTATGCATTGAGGGTGGTTGTATGCATGCAGAAGGGGAAGTGAATCCCCTGCGACAAAGTAGGCGAACCAAGATTTTCAATGTATGTTTAAATTGTTACCCCATTTCATTTGTTTAAAATATTTTTCCAAAAATGTAAATTAGGTTGCCTTTGTTGGTCAGTCTTAAATAGAGAGCTACAATATTTCATCATTTTCAAAAAGTGTGGATACAGAAACAGTAAATAAGTGTTGAAAAAGGGTCTGGGTGCAGCAAACACATTATAGTAGAGAGTTTTTGTAAAAATATTTGAAATCCGATAACTCAATTTCCTATTAAGATAGACTCTTCAATCTTGAACCATAGTAACACCTATGTAAACGTAGCCTGGGTACTAAATTAAAGAAAAATAACATAATGAGCTGCGCGGGTAACTACAAGTTGGTTTTATAAAACATTTTTTTGTTTTGTTTGCAAAAACTAGTTCCATTGGGTTGACTAAAACAAAACCATCCAAGCAATTAAAAGAAAACATACCTGCCATATTTGTGATTTGGCAGATACATTCCCGTTGTAAATAATTCATTTTTTCTAGAAAACTTTTGTGACTTTAATGGAATTTGTAACACAATTTTAAAGAGAGTTGCAGTACTTACATATATCTCTTCAAACTACAATTTTCTAGGTCGATAGAAAATAAAAACGTATTTAAATAATAGCGAAATGGGACCTCTAAAACCTGTCTCCCAGGTACATTTAAATTTAAAGAATTAGTTTTAATAATATACCTTACTAAGTGTACAATTCTTATGAAAATTCACTACTATAATGCACTTGGTGCGTCGCGATTTTTTTTTAAATAGAGCCTCTCTTAAGAACACTTTGTTGGAAATCTATTATGCGTCACATGGAACTGTGTTAGTTACTTCTCATTCATGTCTACAATAGTATCCAGAAATTGTACAACCAGCTGAAAATGGTTTTCTATCGCTTCACAAACATGTGTCTTTTTTTCCAACTGATCCCTGATGAACCTACACTATCTACAGCGCTCTCTTCGGGGCTTATAAAACGAATCATATTTGCCTAAATGATAGGTACCCGTATTCAAACATCTTACTACCACCTGTTGTTAGTAGATATAGAAATTTGACAAAGATTGAATTCTTCACGACAAAGAGAATGAGCCCCGTGTGGTGGTAGGTATTACATATTAAATAAATAATTAAATGTATTGAATGTGGTTGCCCTTAGTTGCGTAAGCTGGCAACAACGCATCTTCCTTAACATGCAGCCGGTGGTGTTCCCCGAGGTTGCTGGTCCTGATGGTGGGAGGTGACAAGAGCAGCCCAGAGAGTACGAGTTGGGCTAGACAAGGGGACACATTCCAATAGGCGTCAGTCCGCGTCACATGTACTTAATATACCTAAGAATTAGCACTCCTTCACGATGTCCAATTTACTTCAATAAGCCTTTTAATTAGACTTTTCCCCATTTTTAGTGAATTTTTATTAAAAAAATTCACTAATAGAGAGGTATCGATGGTGAGACTTTGCAAAAATTCTTTCAAATGAGCGCGAATTAGGACCCCTAGAACCCATATCCGGGGTCAGTTTGAATTTTTATATGTTTATATATATATATATATATATATATATATATATATATATATATATATATATATATATATATATATATATATATATATATATATATATATATATATATATATATATATATATATATATATATATATATATATATATGTATCCGTCTGATAACTCAAAAAATAATTAACCGATTTAGATGAAACTCGGCAAGTGCCTTTCTTTTATTAATGGCTTGGATGAGTTCGTTGGCCAGGAAAATCGGACGGGGTTTTCCGGGAAAATTTTGAGTTTTCTTTCAAAAAAATTTTTTTTTCCCGAAAATTTCGATAAAATTTGGTCTACATATTGCTTTAGGAAATACCTAACTATGTGCCAAAATTCAGCTTTCTAGGGTTACAGAAAATTGAGCTATTCAAATTTGAAACATTTATGTTTAAATCATAAGTATGTGGTTGCTGTTGGTTAGTCAATGCTTTTCTTATTGACTCATGAAATTCATTTGTAAGTTTCCGAGAAATGTCAATAATACTGAATTCACTGATTGTTAATCATTGGAAGCATTTACGATTATATATAACCCTATTGTAATGTATTATCATTTATCACCTCTGTAGTATAATTATTTTTGCCTTACAACTCGCAGCGTTTTTAGTCAATTGTTGTTATTAATAGTCAATAGTTTCTTTCCGAATACACACACCTTCCATTGATTTCTGCTTCTGCCGCTGTTACAGTACTTTTATTTAGAGCTAGAGTTGTAACCACTCATACAAACAGTGTTTTTTAACCACGTGGCTGGGCGACTGACCGAATTCATTCCCAGTTGCTGTTGATTTACTCATATTCTCTTAATATGTTTGAAGATGTGGTGTCTACTTCATTCCAAGTCACTATTAACCGACTATTTATGAAATCAAATAAGTAAATTAAATCGATTGTCATAAAATATGTAGTGTATTAAGACAAGGGAAAAAGAAATAAAACATATATAACTGTGCACATTTTGATTATATTTTAGGGTGCTTGAGAGAGGTATTGTCACAGCATAATATCTTATTAAAGTTCATTTGTAAATAGGTTTAATTTTTATATGTTTATATATATATATATATATATATATATATATATATATATATATATATATATATATATATATATATATATATATATATGTATATATGATAACTCAAAAAATAATTAACCAATTTCGATGAAACTTGGCAAGTGCCTGTCTTTTATTAATGGCTTGGATGAGTTCGTTATCCAGAAAAATTAGACGGGGTTTCCGGAAAAATTTTGAGTTTTCTTTCGAAAAAATTTTTTTTCTCCGAAAGTAACAAAGCTGTTTCAATGAAATTTACTATATATGTTGCCTCAACCTTACTACGTACCAAAATTCAACTTTCTAAGTTTAGAGAAAATTGAGTTATTCAAATTTTAAATTTTCTTTCGAAAAAAATTTTTTCTCCGAAAATTACAAAGTTATTTTAATGAAATTTTGTGGATATCTTGCCTTAGGAAAAACCTTACTACGTATTGAAATTAAACTCTCTAAGTTTATAGAAAATTGAGTTATTTAAATTTGAAGCATTTAATAAAAATTCACTACCATAACGCACTTGCTGCGTCCCGAGTTTTTTCTTACAGTTGGTAAAACATCCATATTTAGATGTAGATCTCGATTCTAGTTTCTTCTTACAATGTACCCCAGCTTTTTGTTTGGACATTTGAAAATGAGTAGTTAAATTACAAGGAATAACTTAGTCCTTGGTTGACTATGAAATTATTCAATAATAGAACTTACAATTTTATCGAGTAAGTACCTGATAAAATATTTTAAGCACTTTCAGAATCAAATTTTCAAATGTATTCTACCTTCTAACTTAGAAGTAGAAAACAGATACAAATGTCAGGTAAGGTTAGCGGCGGCATTCCATTTTAGCGCCGAACTGGGAACCAATAAAATCTAGTTATGAATTTGCCTAAGCAAGATTAGTGAGCTGCGCGAATGTACTCGTTGCAAGCATGTAAAAAGGTGAAATTCATTTCAATTTTCCCATTCATCCTTAGAAAAAAATCGTTCCCAAATCAATGTTTTCTATAGGTTTTGAGACTTTTTACGACGTTTAGGCAAAATAAAATTTTGAAATTTTTGTCGCCGATGCCTTACTTCCACACGTATTGACGATATGGACGTAATTAGCAAGCCTGTTACGATTGACACTGACAAAAGGGTTTTCTATGAATTTTCTGAGAGTTTGTCATTAGATAAAGTATTCTAATATCCTATTATTCACCACTCCTCTGTTTTCTGTGTAAAAATTTAAAAAAATACATTAAAATTATTTTCCAAATATGTTTTTTTTTTCTTTCCCAAATACCCCTTGAATCATGGTTACTCCATTTAACGGTTTTTAACGGTGTTTCCCAAATATCCCCGATATATGGGGTTATTTAACAAAATAAATGTGTTGGAAGGCTGGCTGCCATAGCCGTATTACTTTATAGGTGTATTTTCGCTGCAATTAGTATGCCGTACCGACGAGCTCTTAATTAGAGCGAAACCGGTCTACGGTTCTAATTGTGGTGAGAATGCATACTTTGTCCCTATATTAGGGTAGAAATGGGCCAGGGCTGACAATTTACTAAATTGTTAGTTGGTTGTATACAGTCTCTATTTTTTAACACTTTGTGTTATTTGGAGCTGCCGTGACAACATACTACTTGGTTTCGTCACGAGGTGGCGGCACGTGCTTCGTGTCTTATATCTCACTTAGCAACCCTCTATAACACATTACAACCATATATTCTTGTAATGAGGAAGTGAAGCGGATTTAAAATTAAAATTAAAATACAGCTGTATCACTAAGTGAGTAGCGAACGTGTCGCCACCTAGTTCGGAACCAAGTACTATGTTGTCACGCCCGCTCCAAATAACATAGAGTATTAAAAATATACAACTAACTAACAATTTAAAAAATTGTTAGCCCTGGCCCATTTCTACCCCAATATAGGGACAAAGTATGTAAGACTAGATGCATTCTCGCAACAATTAGAACCGTAGACCGGTTTCGCTCTCATTAGAGCTCTTCAGTACGGCATACTAATTGCAACAAAAATGCACCAAAAATAACACGGCTATCGTATAGCCAGTCTTAAAACACTAAGTGAGTAGCGAACGTGACAACATAGCGGGCGTGACAACATAGTACTTGGTTCCGAACTAGGTGGCGACACGTTCACCACTCACTTAGTGTTTTAAGACTGGCTATACTATAGCCGTGTTATTTTTGGTGCATTTTTGCTACAATTAGTATGCCGTACTGAAGAGCTCTAATGAGAGCGAAACCGGTCTACGGTTCTAATTGTTGCGAGAATGCATCTAGTCTTACATACTTTGTCCCTATATTGGGGTAGAAATGGGCCAGGGCTAGCAATTTTTTAAATTGTTAGTTAGCTGTATACTGTCTCTATTTTTAACACTCTGTGTTATTTGGAGCGGGCGTGACAGCATAGTACTTGGTTCCGAACTAGGTGGCGACACGTTCGCCACTCACTTAGTGTTTTAAGACTGGCTTTACGATAGCCACGTTATTTTTGGTGCATTTTTGCTACAATTAGTATGCCGTACTGAAGAGCTCTAATGAGAGCGAAACCGGTCTACGGTTCTAATTGTTGCGAGAATGCATCTAGTCTTACATACTTTGTCCCTATATTGGGGTAGAAATGGGCCAGGGCTAACTATTTTTTAAATTGTTAGTTAGTTGTATACCGTCTCTATTTTTAATACTCTGTGTTATTTGGAGCGGGCGTGACAACATAGTACTTGGTTCCGAACTAGGTGGCGACACGTTCACCACTCACTTAGTGTTTTAAGACTGGCTATACTATAGCCGTGTTATTTTTGGTGCATTTTTGCTACAATTAGTATGCCGTACTGAAGAGCTCTAATGAGAGCGAAACCGGTCTACGGTTCTAATTGTTGCGAGAATGCATCTAGTCTTACATACTTTGTCCCTATATTGGGGTAGAAATGGGCCAGGGCTAACAATTTTTTTTAAATTGTTAGTTAGTTGTATACCGTCTCTATTTTTAATACTCTGTGTTATTTGGAGCGGGCGTGACAACATAGTACTTGGTTCCGAACTAGGTGGCGACACGTTCGCTACTCACTTAGTGTTTTAAGACTGGCAATACGATAGCCGTGTTATTTTTGGTGCATTTTTGCTACAATTAGTATGCCGTACTGAAGAGCTCTAATGAGAGCGAAACCGGTCTACGGTTCTAATTGTTGCGAGAATGCATCTAGTCTTACATACAGCTGTATCATTTAAAAATATATAACTTTGTATTGGCATGGCGTTACAGAACACCCTGTAGCATTGTAACTAAATTTAAAATATAAATCTTAATGCTTGCTACGATCTCCATAATTATTACTTTGATCCGCCACAAGGCATAGAATATAGTGGACTTTATCGTACTAATAAATCACCCTATATATATATATATATATATATATATATATATATATATATATATATATATATATATATATATATATAACATACAGTGTTTCATAAATTCATTATTTCGGTTACTGTACATTCTTATAAAAAATCCCGAAAGACGTCGAATTTTAATTATAAATTGACATTTTTCAACGTGAAAATGCGATTCCTACCTTCAACCCCCTTCGAATGACAGGTACAACCCCCAATTTTTTAAAGGGTAAGTATAGGCTTGTGATATGTCGTTTGAAAGGTCTGTTCATTCTCTATTCAAAAATATTATCGTTTTCAAGTTTATTGCAACAATTAAGATATAATAAAATAAAATCATGTGGTAACCGAAATTCGCTATAAAATACTCAAAACTTATTACAATATTGTAATTAGTATACTCAAAACTTATTTCCCGTTTAGGTCTTGAAGACAAGAAAGTAAGCAAAAACCATAGTAATGTGCTTTTTACATTGTATTCATTAAAAATACATTACATAGTTTCCGAGGCAATGTTAGTTTGTTTAAAACGCCTAAGCAAATTGTTTTGTAATTATAAGTTGTCATTTAAATTGTGAGTATTATAATTTTAGTTTGAATTTCGTTAACTTCAATTCTGAAAAATGGTTAGATTAACGGAAATGCATAAAATAACAGTTGTACCAATGATTGGTTACGGAGATAAAACCCGAACACAACATGAAATAACTCGCCTATTTCATGAGAAATTTCCTGATTTACCGCCTATATTCCAAGGAACAATTAGTAAAATAGAGGAGCAGTTTCGCGAGTTTGGTCATGCAAGGCAGATAAAAAAAGCAGCCAATGCACTGAGTGATGAAATCAAATTAGATATGATGCTTGAATTTGTGGAAAACCCACATATATCGGCTAGACAGGCATCCACTACATTTAATGTTAGCCATGCATCGACAGTTAACATATTAAAAGAAAATAAAATGCATCCCTAAAAAATGATATCTACTCAGGAGCTCATAGAAGATGATTTTGATAGGAGAACTTATTTTTGTGAGCGAATGATGGACATGTTGGATAACAATATTATCCAATTAGAAGACGTTATGTTTCTGATGAGTGCACTTTTTCAGTTAACGGTCGTGCTAAACGGCAAAATTGTCGCTACTGGGCAACGACAAATCCCCACTGGATGAGAGAAGAACACGCTCAGAAGGTTATTGTTTGGGCAGGGATTGCTGGAAACCATATCATTGGTCCCTTTTTCATTGAGGGTAATTTGAATGGCGATAATTATTTGGCACTACTACAAAATGATGTCATCCCAACTTTGGCAAATTTAGATCCTGATCCAGGAGACCCTCAAGTTCCAGTGAATACGATATGGTTTCAGCAGGATGAAGCACTACCACATCGTCAACTCAATGTGCGGCAGTACCTCGATGCAATATTTCCCAATCGGTGGATATGGAGGCGAGGATCGATAGAATGGCCAGCACTATCACCTGATCTTACCTTATTAGATTTCTTTTTATGGGGATATGTGAAGGGCATTGTGTACAAAACTAAACCTTTTGATTTAAATGACTTAAAAGAACGAATAACGCTTGCGATTAGGTCTATCACGGCTGATATGTTAAATAATGTTAGAAGACAGTTTTATTTAAGGTTAGGGTGTTGCCAAGAAGTTCGCGGTGAACATTTTGAACTTCTACTTCATTGACATTCATAGTTCTTTTTAATGTTTTAAATTTTGCATTACATTTTAGTTTTTTATTGTATTGTAGGGAATTTCGGTAACCACATGATTTTATTTTATTCTGTCTTAATTGTTGGAATAAACTTGAAAACGATAACATTTTTGAATAGAGAATAAACAGACCTTTCAAACGACAGATCACATAAGCCTATACTTCCCCTTTAAAAAATTGGGGATTGTACCGGTCATTCAAAGGGGGTTGAAGGTAGGGATCGCATTTTCACGTTGAAATATGTCAGTTTATAATTTAAATTTGACGTGTTTCTGGATTTTTAGTGAATTTTCTTTAAAAAAATTCACTAATGAGGAGATCCCGACTTTTAAATTTTGAAAAAATTTCTTTAAATGAGCGCTATTTAGGACCCCTGGAACCTAAATCCGAGGTAGGTTTCAGACTTTATATGTTTATATATATATATATATATATATATATATATATATATATATATATATATATATATATATATATATATATATATATATATATATATATATATATATATATATATATATATATGTCACACCTGTAACTAAAAAAAATAATAGACCGATTTTGATAAAAGTTGGTGAGTACCTTCCTTTCGCAAGTGACACAAGTTCGTTAGCCAGGAAAATTCTCCGAGGTTTTCCCGGAAAATTTTGTGTTTTCTTTCGGAAAAAAATTATCTCCGGAATTAACCAGGTAAGGGCAACCAAATTTGGTACGCGGGCTTATGTCATTATAGGTAAGTTACCTACGAAAATTTAGCTCTGTAGGTTAAAGGACAAAAAAGTTACAGGCATTCAAAGAAAAATAAATTTGGGTTTTTCTCAAAACGTCAAAGTCGCCATTTTAAAACGCCAAAATTGGTAATATTTAGGCAATCAACCTGAAACTAATATGAGCTATGGAAGGAAAATGTCTCAAGAATAATGTTTTACAAAGCCTGAAGTCTTAGTTTCAGTCGTCATTGTCCTTCATTTTACTAAAATATTCCCAGAAAATTCATTTCAAAAAGATTCTTTCTCTGATGCTTTGGCAGTAGTGTTGGCTATAGAGTTTATCGGTTAATGGTATATCATTTTTGTCGATTTTTCGTAAAAAATCTTTAAAGCTGAATATATCCGTTATTATGCAAGATACGAAAAAAAAATTGTATACATTAATCATAGGGTGTCTTGAGCTACATCTTAAAAAAAATTCTACAATTACAAGCTGGCCCATAAGTCGTTGGTGATTCAAATTTTCTTTTTTAGTGAATTTTCTTTAAAAAATTCACTAATGGGAAAATTCGTGTTTATATATATATATATATATATATATATATATATATATATATATATATATATATATATATATATATATATATATATATATATATATATATATATATATATAGTACCGATAACTCAAAAAATAATGGACCGATCTTGATCAAATTTGGTGAGTACCTTCATTTTGCATGTGGCTTGGATAATTTTGTTAGCCAGGAAAATCGGACCAGGTTTTCCCGGAAAATTTGGTGTTTTCTTTCTAAAAAAATTCATATCTCCGGAAATAACAAAGTGAGGGCAAGCAAATTTGGTACGCGTATTTGTATTATAAAGAGTCAACCATGTACCAAAATTAAGTTTAAGAACAAAAAAGTTACGGGCAGCTAAAAAACAAATTTTGGACTTTTCCTCAAAACGTTAAATTCGCAATTTAAAACGTCAAACTCGCAATTTAAAACGTCAAAATTGGCAATGTTTAGGCAAAGAACGTGAAACAAATACGGGTTGTGCAAAGAAAATGTTGCAAGAAGAGTGTGCTGCGAACCCTTAAGTTTGAGATTCAACCGTCATTGCCCTCCATTTTACTAAAATATTTACAGAAAATTTATTTCAATTAGACCCTTTATCTAATGCTTTGGCTGTCGGTTTAGTTAAGTTGATGCTTTCGCTGTAGGTTTAGTGAAGTTTATGGTTTAACGGTCTATAATTTTTAGCTAATTTTCGTAGAACAAATTCGTTACTGTATTTTAGCATTTTTTATCGAAATATGATGCATGTTTGCAAGAAAAAATCTGGACGCAGTAAGTGCGTTTTGGTAGCAAATTTTCATTAAATCCTTCAAATTTCAATAACTCAGTTTGCTATTAACGTAAGTTTTGTTGGTTAGGAAACCAACATTTAACTTTATTTTTGGAAAATTTTTGTATGCACGCAGCAAGGGCGTTTTGGTTTCGAATTTTCATTAAATATTTCAAATTTCAATAACTCAATTTGCTATTAACCTAAGGTTCATTGGCTTGGAGACCAGTTTTCTTAGAAACATTTAAAGTTTATTTTCGGAACATTTTTATACATTTTCAAATAATTATTTTGATAAAATATAATACATTGCTCCTACTATATAGGTTATACCGGTAACCAAATTGATGCCTGCTCGCATTAGAGCGATATATTTGTAATTAAAAACATTTTTATGAAAATTCACTTCCATAACGCACTTGCTGCGTCCAGAGTTTTTATATGAATGTACAGTAACCGAAATAATGAATTTATTCCATTTGGCTTTTACACACTGTATAAACATTTAAACTGACCCCGGATATGGGTGTTGGGAGTCCTGGTTCGCGCTTATTTTAAGAATATTTTTCAAAAGTCGGGATCTCCCCATTAGTGAATTTTTTCTAAGAATAATAATAATAATAATAATAATAATAATAATAATAATAATAATAATAATAATAATAATAATAATAATAATAATAATAATAATAATAATAATAATAATAATAATAATAATAATAATAATAATAATAATAATAATAATGATAATAATAATAATAATAATAATAAGGTTTATTGATAGGTTGTTACAAACATTTACAACCAGATACAAAAGGTTACCATATAAATATACACAATATAAAAATATAATATTAACATTCAATACAAAGAAGTAATTACCAAATCAATAAACGCGCCTGTCGTACATTCAAAAGTAATCAGTTAACAATGATCTTAATAGTTATAAGCCTTAGACATCTTCACAGAAGCAAACTTGCTTGTTAGCGAAAATGTCTATGCGACATGATAATCAAACTGAAAAATACAACACAAAAAACTATCTTAATATTAGTGTAGAATATCATAAATTAAACACTTTGTGGCCGCGTTCTACAATTAATAAAAGTGAAAAACAGCAAAACTAACTCCACATGCCCACAGCATACAAAACACAACACACAACAGAATTATGACTGTCAAGGAAGTAAAACCCAGAGTAATTGACAGTCCGGAGATAAAATACCCTCGAAAAAAACAACAACAACACAACCATAATAACCCAACATTTTAAAGCTGCATCCGGCCATCCCCGACCATTGATCAATCGACATCGCCACAAAACTCAACGACTCCCTCCGCAAAAAGAGAGACAGAAAATAAAAAAGGTATAGATACTTTAAAAACCCAGAAATACACACTCACTCAGTAATCTGTGGTCAAATCATACTCAGTTGTATTTCATCCATTCACCAGTGGCGTCTCCTGACCAAAATGTTCGGGTGTGCGGTAACGAGTTGCTGTTAGTGGTGGTTTTAAAAATTATTAACACTAAATGTACATATATATATATATATATATATATATATATATATATATATATATATATATATATATATATATATATATATATATATATATATATATATATATATATATATATATTCGACCTATATGGGAATGATACGTAGATAAATTATAATTAATTTCCCACTGCAACACTAACAAATTAAAAAGTCACTTAAAACTTTAAAACACGAAAAGAACATGGAATTATTATCAAGCTCTTCTCTTCACACAAATTTGTGTTAGCGTTAGCACTGTGCGGAACGGGGTGAAAACTGTAAACATTAAAAGTAGTTCAATGTTAATATGGTACTAAATAATAAAATGTGTAAAAATCCTGGATGCAGCAAGTGCGTTATGGTAGTGAATTTTCATAGAAATGATCTGGCACAAAGTATTTTATTATAACTTTTTATCTTGCAACATAGAAATCTAAATTTTGGTGTATAGTTTAATTTTTATATCGTAAACCTACCTACCAAATTTGGTTATCTTATCTTTTTTATTTTTTGAGATACAAATATTTTTCGAATAAAAACTCAAAATTTTCCCGGAAAAACTCGTCCGATTTTCCTGACTAACGAAATTATCCAATACATTTACAGAAGGAAGGTACATGCCAAATTTTATCAAAATCGGCCGATTATAATTTGAGTTATCGGTGTGATACCTATGTATATATATATATATATATATATATATATATATATATATATATATATATATATATATATATATATATATATATATATATATATATATATATATATATATATAGTTTATAGTTTATTGTTATATAAATAGTACAAAGCATCTTACAAATAAGTCTAAACTTGTGACTGCAAATGATGCAATTTTGACTCAATTTTAATCTAAATGTCAATTGTTCTAAAGTTCTGTCATCTGATTTCTAATCTCCAAAATTACCTCACCTCATTATGTACCATTACAATTTCTAGAAATATGGATGGTACTTGAAATCAGTTTCTTCATTTTAATCAAAAATTTCTATATTTTAAAAGTTGACTCAAATTAAATTCTTATATATAAAAATTGAAACTGACCCCGGATATGGGTTCTAGGGGTCCTAGTTCGCACTCATTTGCAAACAATTTTTCAAAATTCAAAAGTCGAGATCTCCCCATTAGTGAATTTTTTCTACGAAAATTTACTAAAATGTATTATAGTCTTTAATTCTAGAATACTGTGGTCCAGGCAAGCGCAGTTGTAATGTTTGTAAATAATGCTATCACAACGTTTGTTAAACCGGCGTTCCATTCATTTGTCTTGAGCGGTATTTTTACCGCTCACTGCAATGTTAAAACCAATGGTATTTCCTTACTATTTTAAACACATGGGTGGGGGACTGTATTGTATACCAATACAGCTCTGTCGAGTGAAGTTGTTCGGAAATAACAACGCACACCTAACCCGACCCGAATTCATTCCCAGTTGCTATTGACCTACTCATATTTTCAGAATGAAGACGTGGTGCCGACTTCATTCCAAGTCACTATTAACCGACTATTTATGAAATCAAATAAGTAAATTAAATCGATTGTCATAACATATGTAGTGTATTAAGACTAAGGGAAAAAGAAATAAAACATATTTAACTGTGCACATTTTAATTATATTTTAGGGTGTGCGGCGCACACCTAGCTCACTAGGAGAAATCGCCACTGCCATTCACATACATACTTGCTCGTGCGCGCTCGTTCGTGAACTTCACACCTTCATTCTCACACACACACACACGCACACCTACACACACGCACACGCACACACACGTAGTCTCAGACACATCCATACTAGCACACATGCACACAATGATCGATTAAAATCAAGATCTACTAGAAGGGTCGACAATTAAGAGAAGGCAACCACCCGACCGATAACACTCCTCGGTGTATTAAGCAGTCATAGTTGAATCCTTTTTTTATAAAGCCTATAAGAATTCGTAGATCTTATATCAAGGGGCAGGGTATCAAAGAGTCTCAAACCAATATACACAAAACTACGCTGGCCAATCCTTTTCTCCGCCCTGTACTTTTTCGTGACAATATTTTTGTACCTCGTAGAGTACCTTGCATGTTTTGCAAAATTAACAGCACCTTTGTGTCTGTAAATATACAGTAAGATAACACGTTCATTAATAGTTATATAGTGTTTGTACCATAGTTCATGACCAATAGCTAATACCAAATACATAAAATTATAAATTCATGTTGCGTTTTAGGACTACCATAATTATATAGTCACTGCCGAATATGATTAATTATAGACATCAAAAAATTCGTGTGAGGTCAATTTTGTACAAATATGTAAATAGTCAGTTACTTATTTGTTTTACCTAATTATCTTGATGTAACAATGAATTAATAGTACATTTAAAAGTGGTTAATGTACTTGTGATTAGTTTACAATGCATTTAGCATGCCTAATGTCACATATAGAGTCATAACGTTCACCTTCAAATTATATTATGCCGTTCTAAATTATTGATGTATGATGTCAGGCACGTTAAATTAATTATTAGTTGCTGTGCCGCATATGAATCGACTATTTGAACATTAACTGCACATTATTGCATGCATCCATTAGTTTATCGATCATCAAATACCCTTATCATTGAATCAGTTTGGTCATCACTGTCATCTATATATTGTCATCACTAATTAAAACGCAATGTAGCATTATTAACAGATTCCATAGAAAATTTAATTGTATACAGTGCCGGCCGAACTATAGGGCGAATAGAGCGGCCGCCTTAGGCTTTATTAGTAAAGATAATACTTTAAACTTACACAGACCTTGAAGAAAATGATGTTCGCGGAGAGCATGAGGATTTTCAATCGCATAGGTAAAGCTCAATATAATTGTTATTATACAAGACGCGAGAAACAATTGTATACGTTAATTATATGGTGTCTTGAGCTGCATCTCATAAAATTATTTTTACAATTACAGACTGGTCCCAAAGTCGTTGGTGGTGCATACAATATTTTTTCGAACAGCCTTTCTTATTGAATTTTTTTCATTTTTTATCTAAGTATCATATAAATACAGTAATTTAGTTTGGAATTATTTCATCCTCTGATGATGCTAACGTGGTTAGCGCAACGATCGTAAAGTCTTTAAAAATATGTTTTGTGGTAATTTGGGTTCTCCAAGTGTACTTATAAGTTCTGTATGTTAAAAAAAATTGAGCATCGAAAAATAACAAAGTTATTTTGAAAAAATTTGCCTCTAAGTGAATGGAAAATTGAATTATTTATACTTGAATCATTTAATGAAAATCCGATACCATAACGCACTTGCTGCGTCCCGAATGTTTAGATATGACGATCGCTTCACTATTAAAGTCTGTTCAGTCAGATGATGAATAAGCCCTATTTCTGCTATGCAGGGCAAATACTTGTTTTTATGATAAAGTTGAATTTTAGTGAATTTTCTTTAAAAAATGAGATCTCGACTTTTTAATTTTGAAAAAATTTCTTCAAATGAGCGCGAACTAGGCCCCCTGGAACCCATATCCAGGGTCAGTTTAAAGTAAGCCATTTTCAAGAGGTAAAGGAGATATGTAAGGACACTCTAAGGCCTCAATCTGCCTACTACTTAGAGCGAAGGACAAAGGTGGGTTGGATTTTTGTAGCTTGATTACGGGGCCTAAATCTGCCTACTCCCCAAATCTCGTCGGAGATCGCCTGTGAGGTCTCAGTGTGTTCAACCCTAGGCCTCAGAGAGATCTGGCAGTTCGTTGCAAGTCTCGTCTTATATATGTCGTTCCCTCTACCTGCTTCGTTATCAGTGAAAGTAGTAGGGTCACGGTCAATTAAGTGGGGGATTTTGGTCACGGTACTTAGAGGATAGTATAATTAAGAGGGTCACCGGCATTTGTTGAGACAGATAATGGGTAAATAAAATTGCCTGTGGAATTTATTTTCTTTTTGTGTGTTTCTAATGAAGATATAATAGGTTTCCAAGTAGTCGGAAGGCGAAGACCATCATATCTCTTATTTAAACTAAAAACCCAGTCAGATGATCGATAGAAACAAGATTCAACAACATACCTAGCTATAAATCAAACGTAGCTACACACATTCACAACAGAAAAAAAAACCAGATATCAATCAATTACAACTAATAAAGCATATTAAAGACCACAAACAATGTAAATCTGGGAACAATACTACATTCAACTAACAAACAGTAAGAAACAATTAACGCCAGAACAAATCCAAGTACAAACATTTAAACAAAACTTAATAAAAGCCATAGAGGAGAACGATACACACGACACAGTCCGAAAACACAACCAATCAGAGAACAGTCAACCGACCAATAGAAGCTCAACACGCAGGCATCATGTAAAATCTCAGACATAGACCACACAGGAACGATAATAGTCAGTAGCGTGCTGATATATATATATATATATATATATATATATATATATATATATATATATATATATATATATATATATATATATATATATATATATATCACACCGATAACTAAAAAAAGAATGGACCGATTTTGATTAAATTTGCTGAGTACCGTCCTTTTGCAATTGCCTTGGATAAGTTCTTTAACCAAAAAAAATAATTGGCCAAGGTCTTCCTGGAAGATTTTGTGTTCTCTTTCGGAAAAAAAATATATTTCCAGAAATAATAAAGTAAGGACAACCAAATTTGGTACGCGTATTTGTAATATAAATAATTAAATAACAAAGTAAAGGCTGCCAAATTTGGTAAGTGTGTTTGTATTATAAATAATGAGCCATGTACCAAAATCTAGGTTTGTAAAATTAAAGCCAAAAAAAGTTATAGGCTTTTAAAGAAAACAAAAGGGGTTTCCCTCAAAACGTTGAAGTCGCGACTTCAAACGGCAACATTTAGGCAAAAAACGTGAAACAAATACGGATTATGCAAAGAAAATGTCTCAAGAAAAGTGTTCTGCAAACCCTTAAGTTTCAGCTCCACCGTCATTCTTTTTCTCCCTCAGGGCTCGTCCGCGTCTTTGCCGCCCAGATAGAACCGTAGCCTTTGGCTTGTTGTACATTTCAACCATCATAGACTTTTATTTTACCAAAATATTTCGAGAAAGTTCATATCAAATATACCCTTTCTTTGATGCTTTGCCAGTAGTTTTAGTTAACTTAATGGTTTAACGGTCTATAATTTTTAGCTGATTTTCGTAGAAAAATTTCGTTATATTGAGGAGACCGCGACTTTTGAATTTTAAAAAGATTTCCTCGAGTGACTGCAAACTAGGCCCACTAGAATCAATTTCTGAGTTTAGTTTCAGTTTTATCTGTTTACATATATACAGGGTGACGCATTTCTACGGTAAAGCTCAATATAATTGTTATTATACAAGACGCGAGGAACAATTGTATACGTTAATTATAGGGTGTCTTGAGCTGCATCTTATAACATTTTTTTTACAATCACCTGCTGTTCCAAAAGCTGTTGGTGGTGCATACAATAATTTTTTCGAACAGGCTTATTGCATTTTTGCGTTTTTTATCGAAATATGACGCATCTTTGTAAGAAAAAAAATCTCGGGACGCAGCAAGTGCGTTATGGTAGTGAATTTTCATAGAAATGATCTGGCACAAAATATTTTATTATAACTTTTTTTTCTTGTAACAAAGAAATCTAAATTTTGGTGTATAGTTTACTTTTTATATCGTAAACCTACCTACCAAATTTGGTTATTATAGATTTTTTATTTTTTAAGATAAAAGTTTTTTTCAAATGAAAACTCAAAATTTTTTCAGAAAACTTCGTCCGATTTTTCTGATTAACGAACTTATCAAAGCCATTTACAAAAGGAAGGTACATGCCAAATTTTATTAAAATCCGCCCATAATTCTTTGTGATAAAAATTTTTTTCGAATGAAAACTCAAAATTTTCCCGGAAAACTTTGTCCGATTTTCCTGACTAACGAACTTATCCAAGCCATTTACAAAAGAAAGGCACATGCCAAATTTTATCAAAATCGGCCCATTATTTTTTGAGTTATCGGTGTGATACATATATATATATATATATATATATATATATATATATATATATATATATATATATAAGTAGGTAATGGGACACTTTGGGCAGACAGTGACGTCACAGGAAGTGACGTCACGGCGCCGGCGCCACGCCCTGGCGCCGGCGCCACGCCCTGGCGCCTACCCCGGCGCCGGCGCCTAGCCACGCCCCGGCCCTGGCGCCACGCCCGGCGCCGGCGCCAGCCCCGGCGCCCAGCCACGCCCTGGTCCAGACAGTCACATCCGTGTTATGTAAACATTCTAAGGTCATTGACCTGTCTAGGAAACTGTGACGTCACACGACTTGGGCCAGACAGTCACATAAGTGTCTAACCTATTATTATATTTTGAAAAAAACCATTTGGAGCAGGTGAGTTTCGAACCCGGGGCATTCAGATGGGAGGCAACGATGCTACCCGTTAAGCTAAGCAGACGCTTATTAATTTATTGTTTTAGGCTAGTATATATATACGACTACAAACAAACCATACATGTAACATAATTAAAGTTTATTATTAGACAAATGGATGATTTACAAAATAATGTTTAATATTAGAGGCTGAACCAAAACGGAGGAAAATGGCGGAATGAAAGATGGAAGCCTGTGATACCTTAAGCTGACATTATAAAAATGGCGGGCTTTCGTTCTTAAAGATGGTGCAAGGATGGATGAAGACTCCATTATTTAAAGATACGTCACTCCAACCTTTAGAGCCGACAAATGAGAGTGTAGACATAAGACATAATAATTAATATGTTTAATATTAGACAGACTAGAACGTCACAATTGTTATATGGGTAGGTTCTAAAAATAACACACAGAGGTCGCTGGCAAAACAAAAGAAGGAAGTTCAGAAACAAAATAGACAACAGGTTCAACCGTGAGATGTACGATGGAACCAATACATGCACGGTGTTAAGGAGGCCAAATCAAATTGGAATATACAATAAAATGGCCACTTCCGGTCTAAACTTTAAATCGTTATATCTTTTGAAGGACAAGTGATAGAAAGGAACTGACTTCAAAAATGTATGTTTCGTAACAAGGTCTACAAGAAACCGAGATAAAAAACTTTAAACCCTTATCGCGGAAGATCCGTGAGATGTACGATGGAACCAACACATGCACGGTATTAAGGAGGCCAAATCAAATTGGAATATACAATAAAATGGCCACTTCCGGTCTAAACTTTAAATCGTTATATCTTTTCAACGACAAGTGATAGAAATGAACCGACTTCAAAAATATATCGTTTCATAACAAGCTCTACAAGAAACTGAGATAAAAAACTTTAAACCCTTATCGCGGAAGATCCGTGAGATGTACGATGGAACCAACACATGCACGGTGTTAAGGAGGCCAAATCAAATTGGTATATACAATAAAATGGCCACTTCCGGTCTAAACTTTAAATCGTTATATCTTTTCAACGGAAAGTGATAGAAATGAACCGACTTCAAAAATATATCGTTTCATAACAAGCTCTACAAGAAACTGAGATAAAAAACTTTAAACCCTTATCGCGGAAGATCCGTGAGATGTACGATAGAACCAACACATGCACGGTGTTAAGGAGGCCAAATCAAATTGGAATATACAATAAAATGGCCACTTCCGGTCTAAACTTTAAATCGTTATAACTTTTCAACGGAAAGTGATAGAAAGGAACCGACTTCAAAAATGTATGTTTCGTAACAAGGTCTACAAGAAACTGAGATAAAAAACTTCAAACCCTTATCTCGGAAGATCGGCGAGATGTACGATAGAACCAACACATGCACGGTGTTCAGCAAGTCAAACTCTATTAACATATCCAATAAAAATGTTACTTCCGGTAGACACTTCCGGTATAGCTATTCTTAGAGCTACATACATGTGTGACACCTCAAAATAATCGTCTTGTTGAACAGAAGAAAGAAATATAGTTTTTAAGGAAATCAAAACAAGTTGTGTTAACATCTAAAAACAACACACTCTCTCTTAGACTTAATGAAGTTACTTTCAGAGAAATTTTCAAGCTTACCATGAGGACCAGTATTCAATGGCGTATTTAAATGTTGACTACATCAAGTGATGCGTGCTACAGACAAATTTTAGTACACCCTCTTAGACTTATTGAAGTTGACGGCACAGGCAGCTGTCAAGCGTACCTAACAAACCAAAGTAAATATGTCTTGAAGAACAGTCTTGAATTGCCCTAAACCAACACATCTCTATCATTTCAGAGTAATCTTAGCCATGTGACCAGTTAAACTAAGTATCTTGAAGTGTAGCTTTTATGTTTATGAGATATAAAATAAGAAAACCAAAGAGTTAATTGTCTATTACAACAACAAGTAGAAGGGGTTGACTTGGTACCTACAGCTGTTACATACTTGGTAAAAATGGGGTGCCACTAGCATTTCAGAGTAATTTTAATCATGCAACACTCTAACTGTCTTGAGATGTAGCTTTATGTGTTAATGGGTGGAAATAACAAAACTAAAGAGTTGATTGTCTATTACAACTGTCAGCTAAAGAAGCATTTAGGTAGCCGGAATACCGATATCCTAAATATTTCAAGAGTAATCTTAGTCATACAACACTCTTAACTAACTGTCTTGAGATGTGGCTTTATGTGTCATTGGTTGGAAAATAAGAAAACTAAAGAGTTGATTGTCTATTACAACTGTCAGCTGAAGGAACATGTTGGGTTATCGGAATACCGATAACGCCAAATGTTCCAACCGAAGGAGCCCACTTAGAGTCATCTCCAGGGGCTCGGAATACCGATGCCCTAGAAGTGTCGGAAGCAACATTTCAATTAACACCAACAACCGCTAAATACTTGTTGGACTTTAGTATATTTGGTATTAAATTTGGCTTGTTGGATAACCAATCATTTTTATGAAAAATGCAACAATTTTTATTTCTGCGTAAATACATGTAAATTTTGTAGTCTACTATGGACAGTCAAGTCTACCTCTGGACATTTAAGTCAACCCTGGACATAATTATAACGGTGTTTAAATGCAAATAGATTGAATTATTTTGCTGGGAGTCAGGTATGGACAAGGTGTTATTAATAATAAAAACAGTGGTAAAATATAAAAATATAATATATTTACTCAAGTGTACACTACAGCAAGTTAACTAATTTGAAAATTGTCTGTCTTTACAGTAAAATGAGATCTGTCAGTTGGTGTTTGTGACCTTGGAATGTAATCTGGGTGTTATTTCCGTAGGATGACATAATTTAATTTTCGATAGTGTAAAATAAAATTAAAAAGTGTGATATATGAAAAATAAGAAAACTAAAGAGTTGATTGTCTATTACAACTGTCAGCTAAAGAAGCATTTAGGTAGCCGGAATACCGATATTCTAAATATTTCAAGAGTAATCTTAGTCATACAACACTCTTAACTAACTGTCTTGAGATGTGGCTTTATGTGTCATTGGTTGGAAAATAAGAAAACTAAAGAGTTGATTGCCTATTACAACAGTCAGCTAAAGGAACATTTGGGTTATCGGAATACCGATATGCCAAATGTTCCAACCGAAGGAGCCCACTTAGAGTCACATCTAGGGGGCCGGAATACCGGCCCCCTAGATGTGTCGGAAGCAACATCTCAACTAACGTCTACAACCGCTACATACTTGGTGGACTTTGGTGGAACACAGACTGAAAACAACTTGATATCTGGTACATATGTCTGTAAAGATTTCATTCTAAATTTAGCCTGTTGGATATCCAATCATTTCTATGAAAAGTGCAACCAACCAACTAACCAACCACCCAACCAACCAACCAATGGGCCACGCAAGAATGAATCACTTATCATGAATTTGCAAACAAACAAGGAACCTGGCAGTCATTGGGTTGCAGTTAAGAAACGTGGTGACACAGCCGTGTACTTTGACTCATATGGAAACTTGAAGCCACCAGTTGAGCTGCAGCGTTACCTTAAAGACTCTACTCTAATGTACAATCATGATGTGTATCAGAAATATAATACTTATAATTGTGGTCATTTATGTTTAGACTGACCCGACCATTCCACCACCCGACTCTTAGCTGACCCGACTGGTCCACCACCTTGTCATGGAGCTAACCCGGTATAACCTGGGCACATGCACCACCGTTTCTTGTGACGTCACTCGCTTCCAGCATCGTTTTTATTTATAGCGTCAGCTGTAACTGACCTGGATGGTTAATCACCTAACCTGGCCGCATCTATTTTTAAAAATTGTTCAAAGTCCATGTAGGCTGCCTCATGGTCATCGTAGATGTGTTTTAAATTGTTTTCTTCTTGTTTGACTTAAAAACATTCAGCTTGTGTTCCGCAAAAGAGTGACTGTTACACATTTGCTAGACATGTGTTAGACATATGTCTGCCCTATTAGACAGGTTAATCAACTAACCTGGCCGCATCTATTTTTAAAAATTATTCAAAGTCCATGTAGGCTGCCTCATGGTCATCGTAGATGTGTTTTAAATTGTTTTCTTCTTGTTTGACTTAAAAACATTCAGCTTATGTTCCGCAAAAGAGTGACTGTTACACATCTGCTAGACATGTGTCGGACATATGTCTGCCCTATTAGACAGCTGTGTTAGACAGCTGTGTTAAACAGCTGTGTTAGACAGCTGTATTAGACAGCTGTGTTAGACAGCTGTGTTAGACAGCTGTGTTAGACAGCTGTGTTAAACAGCTGTGTTAGACAGCTGTATTAGACAGCTGTGTTAGACAGCTGTATTAGACAGCTGTGTTAGACAGCTGTGTTAGACAGCTGTGTTAGACAGTTGTGTTAGACAGCTGTGTTAGACAGCTGTATGACAGCTGTATGACAGCTGTATGACAGCTGTCTGTCATGTCAGACGGCTGTATGACAGCTGTCGTTGTTGTCTGTTGAATATTAAGACGTGAAGCGTCCACTAAGGTTCAGTCGTTAACCAACGGTGAAGGTGAAAACAATAAGTTGTGTTGTCTGTGTTGTTTGTCGAATATTAAGACGAGGAGCGTCCACTAAGGTTCAGTCGGTAGCCAACAGTGAAGGTGAAAACAATAAGTTGTGTTGTCTGTGTTGTTTGTCGAATATTAAGACGAGGAGCTTCCGCTAAGGTTCAGTCGGTAGCCAACAGTAAAGGTGAAGACTGACCTGGATGGTTGATCAACTAACCTGGCCGCATCTATTTTTAAAAATTGTTCAAAGTCCATGTCGGCTGCCTCATGGTCATCGTAGATGTGTTTTAAATTGTTTTCTTCTTGTTTGACTCAGAAGCGTCCACTAAGGTTCAGTCGTTAACCAACAGTGAAGGTGAAAACAATAAGTTGTGTTGTCTGTGTTGTTTGTCGAATATTAAGACGAGGAGCTAAGGTTCAGTCGGTAGCCAACAGTGAATGTGAAAACAATTAGTACCTGCTAAACTTTAGTCTTTAATAAACACGAGGCTAAACTTCGGTCCTTTAACCAACACAGTCAGTTGTGTAGCACGAAACAATGGCATTCCAAATACTTGAAGATACAGTGACCTCCAATAAGAAGTTTAAACTTGATAGACGAAGCGTATGCTTTAGACTACAAGATATACCTGACGATGTCAACGATCCAGAGAAGTGGGTCAAAGATCGTATTAAAGATATTGTGAGTCATATAGTCCATGATGTCGATCCCGAAGACAGAGTGGGGTTTACCTTTAGCTCGGAAGGTTTCGACAAGGGGGCTGCCCATCTCCCATTTCGTAAAGCAAAGAATGTTGTTTTCGAAGACGTCTGGCACCTACTGAGTAAGATATACCAGAGTAAAGGACCTGGTTTTCGTTCTGATACATTTAGAATGACGATGACTCAAGTGAAAACCGCTAAGCCTTTAATACATGTCAATTAAATATCTTATCTTTACAGACATATGTACCAGATATCAAGTTGTTTTCAGTCTGTGTTCCACCAAAGTCCACCAAGTATGTAGCGGTTGTAGACGTTAGTTGAGATGTTGCTTCCGACACATCTAGGGGGCCGGTATTCCGGCCCCCTAGATGTGACTCTAAGTGGGCTCCTTCGGTTGGAACATTTGGCATATCGGTATTCCGATAACCCAAATGTTCCTTTAGCTGACTGTTGTAATAGGCAATCAACTCTTTAGTTTTCTTATTTTCCAACCAATGACACATAAAGCCACATCTCAAGACAGTTAGTTAAGAGTGTTGTATGACTAAGATTACTCTTGAAATATTTAGAATATCGGTATTCCGGCTACCTAAATGCTTCTTTAGCTGACAGTTGTAATAGACAATCAACTCTTTAGTTTTCTTATTTTTCATATATCACACTTTTTAATTTTATTTTACACTATCGAAAATTAAATTATGTCATCCTACGGAAATAACACCCAGATTACATTCCAAGGTCACAAACACCAACTGACAGATCTCATTTTACTGTAAAGACAGACAATTTTCAAATTAGTTAACTTGCTGTAGTGTACACTTGAGTAAATATATTATATTTTTATATTTTACCACTGTTTTTATTATTAATAACACCTTGTCCATACCTGACTCCCAGCAAAATAATTCAATCTATTTGCATTTAAACACCGTTATAATTATGTCCAGGGTTGACTTAAATGTCCAGAGGTAGACTTGACTGTCCATAGTAGACTACAAAATTTACATGTATTTACGCAGAAATAAAAATTGTTGCATTTTTCATAAAAATGATTGGTTATCCAACAAGCCAAATTTAATACCAAATATACTAAAGTCCAACAAGTATTTAGCGGTTGTTGGTGTTAATTGAAATGTTGCTTCCGACACTTCTAGGGCATCGGTATTCCGAGCCCCTGGAGATGACTCTAAGTGGGCTCCTTCGGTTGGAACATTTGGCGTTATCGGTATTCCGATAACCCAACATGTTCCTTCAGCTGACAGTTGTAATAGACAATCAACTCTTTAGTTTTCTTATTTTCCAACCAATGACACATAAAGCCACATCTCAAGACAGTTAGTTAAGAGTGTTGTATGACTAAGATTACTCTTGAAATATTTAGGATATCGGTATTCCGGCTACCTAAATGCTTCTTTAGCTGACAGTTGTAATAGACAATCAACTCTTTAGTTTTGTTATTTCCACCCATTAACACATAAAGCTACATCTCAAGACAGTTAGAGTGTTGCATGATTAAAATTACTCTGAAATGCTAGTGGCACCCCATTTTTACCAAGTATGTAACAGCTGTAGGTACCAAGTCAACCCCTTCTACTTGTTGTTGTAATAGACAATTAACTCTTTGGTTTTCTTATTTTATATCTCATAAACATAAAAGCTACACTTCAAGATACTTAGTTTAACTGGTCACATGGCTAAGATTACTCTGAAATGATAGAGATGTGTTGGTTTAGGGCAATTCAAGACTGTTCTTCAAGACATATTTACTTTGGTTTGTTAGGTACGCTTGACAGCTGCCTGTGCCGTCAACTTCAATAAGTCTAAGAGGGTGTACTAAAATTTGTCTGTAGCACGCATCACTTGATGTAGTCAACATTTAAATACGCCATTGAATACTGGTCCTCATGGTAAGCTTGAAAATTTCTCTGAAAGTAACTTCATTAAGTCTAAGAGAGAGTGTGTTGTTTTTAGATGTTAACACAACTTGTTTTGATTTCCTTAAAAACTATATTTCTTTCTTCTGTTCAACAAGACGATTATTTTGAGGTGTCACACATGTATGTAGCTCTAAGAATAGCTATACCGGAAGTGTCTACCGGAAGTAACATTTTTATTGGATATGTTAATAGAGTTTGACTTGCTGAACACCGTGCATGTGTTGGTTCTATCGTACATCTCGCCGATCTTCCGAGATAAGGGTTTGAAGTTTTTTATCTCAGTTTCTTGTAGACCTTGTTACGAAACATACATTTTTGAAGTCGGTTCCTTTCTATCACTTTCCGTTGAAAAGTTATAACGATTTAAAGTTTAGACCGGAAGTGGCCATTTTATTGTATATTCCAATTTGATTTGGCCTCCTTAACACCGTGCATGTGTTGGTTCTATCGTACATCTCACGGATCTTCCGCGATAAGGGTTTAAAGTTTTTTATCTCAGTTTCTTGTAGAGCTTGTTATGAAACGATATATTTTTGAAGTCGGTTCATTTCTATCACTTTCCGTTGAAAAGATATAACGATTTAAAGTTTAGACCGGAAGTGGCCATTTTATTGTATATACCAATTTGATTTGGCCTCCTTAACACCGTGCATGTGTTGGTTCCATCGTACATCTCACGGATCTTCCGCGATAAGGGTTTAAAGTTTTTTATCTCAGTTTCTTGTAGAGCTTGTTATGAAACGATATATTTTTGAAGTCGGTTCATTTCTATCACTTGTCGTTGAAAAGATATAACGATTTAAAGTTTAGACCGGAAGTGGCCATTTTATTGTATATTCCAATTTGATTTGGCCTCCTTAATACCGTGCATGTGTTGGTTCCATCGTACATCTCACGGATCTTCCGCGATAAGGGTTTAAAGTTTTTTATCTCGGTTTCTTGTAGACCTTGTTACGAAACATACATTTTTGAAGTCAGTTCCTTTCTATCACTTGTCCTTCAAAAGATATAACGATTTAAAGTTTAGACCGGAAGTGGCCATTTTATTGTATATTCCAATTTGATTTGGCCTCCTTAACACCGTGCATGTATTGGTTCCATCGTACATCTCACGGTTGAACCTGTTGTCTATTTTGTTTCTGAACTTCCTTCTTTTGTTTTGCCAGCGACCTCTGTGTGTTATTTTTAGAACCTACCCATATAACAATTGTGACGTTCTAGTCTGTCTAATATTAAACATATTAATTATTATGTCTTATGTCTACACTCTCATTTGTCGGCTCTAAAGGTTGGAGTGACGTATCTTTAAATAATGGAGTCTTCATCCATCCTTGCACCATCTTTAAGAACGAAAGCCCGCCATTTTTATAATGTCAGCTTAAGGTATCACAGGCTTCCATCTTTCATTCCGCCATTTTCCTCCGTTTTGGTTCAGCCTCTAATATTAAACATTATTTTGTAAATCATCCATTTGTCTAATAATAAACTTTAATTATGTTACATGTATGGTTTGTTTGTAGTCGTATATATATACTAGCCTAAAACAATAAATTAATAAGCGTCTGCTTAGCTTAACGGGTAGCATCGTTGCCTCCCATCTGAATGCCCCGGGTTCGAAACTCACCTGCTCCAAATGGTTTTTTTCAAAATATAATAATAGGTTAGACACTTATGTGACTGTCTGGCCCAAGTCGTGTGACGTCACAGTTTCCTAGACAGGTCAATGACCTTAGAATGTTTACATAACACGGATGTGACTGTCTGGACCAGGGCGTGGCTGGGCGCCGGGGCTGGCGCCGGGGCTGGCGCCGGCGCCGGGCGTGGCGCCAGGGCCGGGGCGTGGCTAGGCGCCGGCGCCGGGGTAGGCGCCAGGGCGTGGCGCCGGCGCCAGGGCGTGGCGCCGGCGCCGTGACGTCACTTCCTGTGACGTCACTGTCTGCCCAAAGTGTCCCATTACCTACTTATATATATATATATATATATATATATATATATATATAATATATATATATATATATATATATATATATATATATATATATATATATATATATATATATATATATATATATATATATATATATATATATAAACATATAAAAATTGAAACTGACCCCGGATATGGGTTCTAGGGGTCCTAGTTCGCGCTCATTTGCAAAAATTTTTTCAAAATTCAAAAGTCGGTATCTCCCCATTAGTGAATTTTTTCTACGAAAATTCACTAAAATCAAGACGCGGTAAGTGCGTTTTGGTATGGAATTTTCATTAAATGCTTCAAATTTCAATAACTCAATTTGCTTTTAAACCAAGGTTTGTTGGCTAGGAAACCAGTTTTATCGGGCACATTTAATGTTTATTTTCAGAAAATTTGTGTACATTTTCAAACAATAAGTTATTTTGATAAAATATGGTACATTCTTTCTACCATATATGTTATACCGGTAACCAAATTGATGCGTGCTTGCATTAAAGAGACATGTTTGCTATTAAAAACATTTTTATGACAATTCACATCCATAACGCATTTGCTACGTCCAGACTTTCAGTAGATAAAAAGTATTCAGTTATAAATCCTGACGAAATTAAACACCCGGTATACGCAAAATTCAAGTTACGATTGCATAACTAAAACAGGTGACTAGTAGAATATAATATGTAAATGTCTTTACAGACTCGTAACACGAGTTACCAGAGTAATTGACCTCAAAGGTATGGAATAAAAGCAAAAATACAAAAGAGAAATAAATTATAGGGAAACTATGTGTGATCAGCGTAATGTAATGAATATTTTACGCGCTGTGCAATTTCCTGACCAGTTTATCTACGTACAGAGCTATTTACTACCAAATCGCTTCTATCAACCAATTAATATCAACATAAGCGAGTTTAATTTATGTATAGGTTTCCTTACTAAGCGTCCAAAAAACGAGAGGTTATATCTTTGGAAGTTCGTTTAGCCGAAGAGATAAATTTATAAATAAACTTACACATTACATTCCCTAAAAATAGACTAAATACTGGTTGAATAACTGATGAACTCCAAAATTAAGTAATAAATGTATTCAGTATGCTTCTCGTTTTCAATGATAATGGTTAAGAGGCCTCAACATGTGTCTAAGAAATTTACATTCCCTAATATATATATATATATATATATATATATATATATATATATATATATATATATATATATATATATATTTATTTATTTATTTATTTATTTATTTATTTCAACAACACATCACGAGGGCTTACAGCCTAAATACTATCGCACCGTGGGTGTCGACAAGGAGGAAAGAGGCAACTTGTTAATCCTGGACTTGAAGGTTTGGAGGTTCGGAGGAGAAGGAAAAACATGCGCCGGCAAGGAATTCCACAATTTGGAAGTACTCGAGACAAAAGAGCGGGCATAACAAGATGTTCTGTGTCTGGTGACCTGGAAAGTAAAAGGGTGCATTCGCTCTGTTCCCCTGGTAGATCTGTTGGGGGCAGCAGGTGGAGGAAATATGGAAGAAAGCTCCTCTGAGCAGTGTCCTGGCAGATATCTATAAAAGAGAGAGAGGTCACCAACGGCACGTCGGTGGGCAAGGGATGGCATCATTTGGGTGAGGGTAGGGTCACCAATGAGAAGTATAGCTCTCTTCTGAATGGAGTCCAGGATAGCGAGTGTAGAAGCGACAGCAGCACCCCAGATGTGGGAGCAGTATTCGAGGTTTTGCCTTATTTGCGAAGTATATAAGGTATAGAGATTAGCTGGTGAAAAGTATTTGCGAGCTGGAAGAGGAAACCTAATTTCTTAGCAGCCGCTTCTGCAATTGATGTGACATGTTGGTGCCAATTGAGAGTTCGATCCACAGAAATGCCAACAAGTGAAAATGAGTTATTACTTTGAATAACTTAGTTGTTCATTGTGATGAGTCCAGGGCTGGTGTATCTTCTATGAGATAGAAAGCAAGGCTGAGATTTGGTGGGGTTGAATTTTACAAGATTTCTTCTTCCCCAGTCTAATATTTTTTGGAGATCCACGGAGACAGAAACCTCCATGCGTCTGCGATCCTCATCTAATTGGGACAAAGATACAGGCTTAGAATATTGTATATTTGAGTGGAGGGTGATGTCGTCCGCGTAACTGTGAACTGGGTTGGATGTGCTAGAGAGGAGGTCATTGATGTGGAGAAGAAACAAAGTAGGGGCTAAAGCCGAACCTTGAGGAACTCCTGCATTAATTGGATATAGTTTAGAGGAATGGACATCCACGACAACAGAAATGTTCCTGTTGGAAAGGAAATTTGCTGTCCAGGTACAAAGTTTTGGTGGTAGGCCATATGCCGGAAGTTTATTAAGCAGTGCTGCGTGCCAGACCTGGTCGAATGCTTTGGATATGTCTAGAGCGACAATCTGGTATTCACCGTGTAGTTCCATAGACTTGTTCCAAGAATGGGTGACAAAGGAAAGGAGGTCAGCAGTTGATCTGCGCTGACGGACGGGTTGTACTCGAGCAGTTTTCCAGTTACTAGGGAATATGCCTCTATTGTAAGATGTCTGAAACAGACGAGGCAGGACAGGAGCAAGTTCTGGTGCGCATTTTTTAAAAACAATTGCTGGGATCTCGTGAAGGCCAGAGGCTTTCCTGGTATTAAGAGAAGAGAGCATTTTTCGTACCTTTTTAGTTTTGAAAATGATATCCGTCATTTTATACGCGACATTGGGGACTGTCGGTGGTTGGGCATTTGAAGGTGGGTTGAGAGTAGAATTGCCGGCGAACAACGAGGCAAAAAGTTCAGCATTGCCCAGGGCGATAGAAACAATTTGATCCCCTGAGACAAGAGATGGGAACGTGCTCATGCAGAAACTCTTCCCAATAGATTTAGCAAGAGTCCAGAAGGGTTTGCTGCCGTTGGAGCTTAAGAGGACTTTGTTTTTGATGTGGCTATTAAACGAGTTTTTTGCCTCAGAAAGAATGAGGACATAGCGGTTTCTTGCGTCGTTAAATGCTTGACGGTTTTCTTGACTGGGATTGTGTAAACCAGCATATTATTTAATGTGTATATGACACTGAATTAATAGGTATAATATTCTTTTTGTTTCAAAAGTTCACTCAGTGTTTGTATTATTTTATTTAGGGATGGTAGTTTGCTTCTGTTAAAGCTCGAAGGTTTTAGGAGGAAGTCTTTGCGCGGGTATTTAATTTCAGTTTGATATATTTTACGGGTGTGATTTGGACCGCAGCTGTTTCGCTCTACTTGTTGACAGTGGTGTCCCACAGGGTTCAATTTTTGGGCCAATAGTTTTCCTATTTACGTTTACATATTCTTTGCATCCATACTTCTTTTGTTTTTTTACATATTTGTCTGATCATATTTTTTATTTGCTTATACTTGCTGTATGCCTGGTTTGATAAAAACTTTTTTTTTATATTTCAACAACACACCACGAGGGCTTACAGCCTAAATACTATCGTACCGTGGGTGTCGCCAAGGAGGAAAGAGGCAACTTGTTAATTCTGGACTTGAAGGTTTGGAGGTTCGGAGGAGAGGGAAAAACATGTTCCGGCATGGAATTTCACAACTTGGAAGTCCTTGGGACAAAAGAGCGGGCATGTTAGACAACAGGTGAAATTAAACGCCTACGCCAGTATTTATATATCTAAGGCCATAAACAACAACGTTAGTTTGAAACGAGGTCCGTCACTTTTTAATAGTTCAGTGCTCGCAGTGAACCTTTCAGAGAGCGTGACAGCCTCATGAGTCAGACTTTGAAACTGTTTCAGTAAATTTTCTTAAAAAAATTTCTTCAAATGAGCGAGAACTAGACCCCCTAGAACCCATACACAGGGTCAGTTTCAATTTATATATATATATATATATATATATATATATATATATATATATATATATATATATATATATATATATATATATATATATATATATATATATATATATATGTGTGTGTGTGTATCACACCGTAACTCAGAAAATAATGGGCCGATTTTGAATAAATTGGATGCCTACCTTTCTTTTCCTAATAGCTTCGATAAGTTCGTTAGCCAGGAAAATCGACCCAGGTTTTTCCGGAAAATGTTGCGTTTCCTTTTGGAAAAAAATTATATCCGGAAATAACAAAGTAAGGGCTGCCACATTTGGTAAGCGTGTTTGGGTGAGCCATTTACCAAAATTTAGGTCTATAGGTTTAAAGACAAAAAGTTATAGGCATTTAAAGGAAAAAAAATGGGGTTCTCCTCAAAACGTCAAAGTCGCGATGTGAAACGTCAAAATTGGCAACATTTAGGCAAAAAACCTGAAACCAATACGGGTTATGTAAACAAAATGTCGCAAGAAGAGTATTATGTAAACCCTTAAGTTTCAGCTTCAAACGTCATTGTCCCTTATTTTACTAAATATTTCCAGAAAATTCATTTCAAATAGACCCTTTCTCTGATGCTTTGGCAGTAATTTTTGTTAAGTTTATGGTTTAACGGTCTATAATTTATTTTAACGTCGTCACAACGTGTGGAGGTATCGCATCGGCGCTGAAATTAAAGGGTTTGCAGAATACTCTTCTTGCGACATATAATTTTTATCCGAAAGAAAACAGAAAATTCTCCGGGAAAACCTGGGCCCATTTTACTAGCTAACGAACTTATTCAAAGCCACTTGAAAAAGGATGGTACTCATAAAATTTGATCCAAATAGGCCCATTATTTTTGTTATCTGTGTCATTCATATATATATATATATATATATATATATATATATATATATATATATATATATATATATATATATATATATATATATATATATATATATATATATATATATATATATATATATATATATATATATATATATATATATATATATGTATATGTATATGTATATATATATATATATATATATATATATATATATATATATATATACTTTTTTGAAGTCGGTTAAAAAGAAAATGTTGAAGTAAAATATATTTTTGTCAGATTTTTTTGGATTATTTATTTTAAAATATCTGCTCAGTTTTATATTTTTCATCAAGCATTATTCTGTTTTGTGGACACTGTACATTTAAGTGATAATAAGTATAAGATAACTTTTTGTTAAATGATCATTGTTTAATATTTTACTGGTTCTTGAATGTTATTTTGTTTTATGATTTTATTTTTAAAATGTTCACAACTTCTTACAAGAAGTGTAGTGTCTGACGACCAAAGTAAGATTCGCGCGATGTGTATAAACGAGACGTGCTACGTGCCAAACATAACTTAGTGAAATTATTTTTAAGACGTTCCCACGTTGAATCATCTTTTCTCTTTTGCATACAAAAGAATGGAATTTTACTCCGCGTAGAGTGAAAATTTATTGCTGCTGAATATTCTTGACGACCTACATACGAGGTTGATTCGAAAAGTCTCGAAGTTAATGTGCTTTATATATAAATATATATATATATATATATATATATATATATATATATATATATATATATATATATATATATATATATATAGTATGATAATATTGATATTAACAATAAATAGCTATAAAAATATTTCCTTACCGACGCATGTGCAATGAGTGAAGATTGAAACTTGTGATGAGCACTGATCAGTACAATTTGGAGAACTTAATTCATCACAATACAGTTTTAGGACCTGACGATTGTTTCGCTAACACAGTTAACGTCGTCAGAGTGATGAATAAATTAGTTTGTTCATCCCTCTGATGATGATAATTTTGTTAGCGAGACGATCGTCTCCTGGGGGTTCTTCTGTCCCTTCTACATGCATACAACCACCCTCAATGCATGAATCACAGGAATTTTTTATGTTCAGCGATCTAGTGTATTTTTTGTTGAGTATATTTCCTGTTTATCAACTGCTTTTTTTGAGTTTTGTATCCAAATTACTGTATAAATATTTATGTTAGAGATCATGTTTTTGCTAGCACTCCCTTACCTTATTCTTTAGTGTTCTTAATTAAATAAAGTAAGTTTTTTATAACTTTTAATATGAGGCAAAATCACCATTATATTATATATTATTCTTATGAAAATTCACTTACTGCGTCCCGAACATTTTTTCCCATTACAGTGGCATTGGTATCAAAGTTTTTCAAAGTACCCCTGTATTTTGGGATAATATATAGGACCTGTCATAGGAGAAATACCTGTTATTTAATGTGAGAATAAGAATCGATATAACACGTTTGAAAACTTAATAAAGTTAAAGAAAGTAAGGTGAGCTGCACCCGGTAAAACAATAATGAATGTCTTCACTTGCCTTAGGCAATTAACCACATATAAAGTCAAGATTTCTAATAAATGTAACTAGTTTCGTACAAATCGTTTTTCACTTATCATTACGTGAAATGATGTTAAAAGTAACAACAATAATGATATAAAGATATTAAATATCAATTACATAACGTTGATATATATATATATATATATATATATATATATATATATATATATATATATATATATATATATATATATATATATATATATATATATATATATATATATATATATATATATATATATATATATATATATATATACTCAAAAATTATACAAATAAATGTTTGAACAACTTAAATCGACGAGGTCAAGTTAACAGGTTTATACCGAGTGGCCCATAAGAAACGCGCCCTGTTTGACAGTCAATAGATTGTCGCTAGGAGCAGTAGATATGAATTCCAAGATATATTGACTTATAATCAAGAAATCAGAAATACTATAGCTAATTTAACAAATAATAATAAATAATAGTAATGTTAGATTGTTCCCATAAACAAATTAACAGATATTTCAGTACACTGAAAATAAATATAATGAGATAATAAATAAAAAGTCTGGACGCAGCAAGTGCGTTATGGTAGTGAATTTTCATAAAAATGTTTTTAATGGCAAATATGTTTTTTTAAGAAAGCAGACATCAAATTTGGTTACCAGTATAACCTACATATATAGTAGAAACAATGTGCCATGTTTCGTCAAAATAAATTTATTGTTTGAAAATGTACAAACATTTCTGCAAGTAAACTTAAAGTGTTCCCGAAAAAACTGGTTTCTTGGTCAACCTTATAGGTTAATAGCAAATTGAGCTATTCAAATTTGAAGCATTTAATGAAAATTCGCTACCATAACGCCCTTGCTGCGTCCAGAATTTCCTTTCTTACAAAGATGTATTATATTTCGATGGAAATGCAAAAATGCAGTAACATGAGGGGCGTGTTCGATTAAAAAAAAAGTTTGAATCACCAACGACTTATGAGCCACCTGTAATTGTAGAAAAAGCTTTTTTAAAATGTAGCTCAAGACACCATATAATTAATGTATACATTTTTATCGTATCTTGCATAATAACGGATATATTGAGCTTTAAAGATTTTTTACGAATATTCGACAACAATGATATACCATTAACCGATAAACTCTATAGCTAACACTACTGCCAAAGCATCAGAGAAAGGGTCTATTTGAAATGAATTTTTTGGGAATATTTTAGTAAAATGAAGGAGAATAACGATTGAAACTAAGATTTCAGGCTTTGTAAAACATTATTCTTGAGACATTTTCCTTTCATAGCTCATATTAGTTTCAGGTGCATTGCCTAAATATTACCAATTTTGACGTTTTAAATCGCGACTTTGACGTTTTGAGGAAAACCCAAATATATTTTTTTTTAAATGCCTGTAACTTTTTTGCCCTTTAACCTACAGTGCTAAATCTTGATAGATGATAAATGATGATATAAACCCGTGCACCAAATTTGGTTGTCCTTACTTTGTTAATTCCGGAGATATAATTTTTTTTCTAAAGAAAATCAAAATTTTTCCGGGAAAATCTCGGCGGATTTTCCTAGCTAACGAACTTATCCAAGCCACTTGCGAAAGGAAGGTACTGACCAAGTTTTATCAAAATTGGTCCATTATTATATAAAGTCTGAAACCGACCTCGGATTTGGGTTCCAGTGGTCCTAAATAGCGCTCATTTGAAGAATTTTTTCAAAATTCAAAAATCGGGATCTCCTCATTAGTGAATTTTTTTAAAGAAAATTCACTAATAAAAACTAAAAATAGATTACTTAATAATTAAGATAATAAATAGTGTGTACTGTAAGTCAAAAGACTTGTGTGTGCACAAATGAGCTGTATTTAATAGTGCATGGAAGCAAACAACTTAGCCTAGCAGAGAAAAATATGATACAAATCTATACATAACAACTTAAAGGTACCAACTAAACTTATATGTCAGTATTTATTCATGTTATACTTATACTCATTTTAGTGAATTTTTTTAAATTTACTAATGAGGAGATCCTGACTTTTGAATTTTGAAAACATTCAAATGAGCGCAAACCAGCCCTCCTAGAACCCATATCCAGGGTTCAGGGTGAGTTTCAATTTTTATGTTTAGACATAAATATATATCACACCGATAACTCAAAAAATAATGGATCTATTTTGATAAAATTTGGTGAGTACCTTCCTTTTGCAAGTGGCGTGGATAAGTTCGTTAGCCAGGAAAATCGACCCCGGTTTTCCCTGGAAATTTTGTGTTTTTTTTTCGAAAAAAATTATATATATATATCCGTAAATAACAAAGCGATGGCAACCAAATTTGGTACGCTGATTTCTGCCATAAAGAGTATTCAAAACACCAAAATTCAGATCTCTATCTTGAAAGATGAAAAAGTTAGAGGTAAATTAGTTTTTAATTAATTAAATCTAAGAAAGTTAAAACGTCTAAATTGATAATTATGGTAGGAGTACGAATGTGAGTGAAAACACGACACGAAATGACTAACAAGCTCCTAGATCTGTCGTCGTTATTTTCCTTCATTCCGTTAAAATATGAGCAAAAAGCCATTGTAAATAAAAATTGTTTTGTGTAAACAGTAAACAATTAACATACTACCGGATATATCTGCTGGCATGTCATGTCAAACGTATCCGAGTCGGCTAAGCCCTGTACATCCGATAATCGATTCCCATACGACGAGTTCTAATCCCAGTTAGTGATTTCCCTTTTCATCAATTTTTTTTAGTCTCATTTCACTTTACTGTTATCTGATTAGATTGTTGTTATTCCGATGAATTTTTTAGCGAGTTTTTGTGTAAAAAATAATTTAATAAAGAGGAGATGAAAAGTTTTAAGATTTAATGCAATTTGAATATCTGGTTGTTTGTCCTTGCCCTAACTTATTAAATCCGTTCCATATTTAATACAGTCGTAGACTTTTCCCGTGGCTTCACAAGTGATTCTTTAAGTGATTTTTTTTAAAAACATTCACTAAAACAAGCACTTGTGAATCCACGAAAAGTCTACGACTGTATTAAATATGGAACGGTTTCAATAAGTTAGGCCAAGAACAAACAACAAGATATGCTATTCAAATTGAATCAAATCTTAGTTTTCATCATTCAGGAGATGTAGACTTTTGAATGTAGAAAAAGTTTCTTCAAATGAGCGCGAACTAGGCCCCCTAGAACCTATATCCAGGGTCGGTTCCAATTATATATATATATATATATATATATATATATATATATATATATATATATATATATATATATATATATATATATATATATATATATATATATATATATATATATATATATATATATATATATACGTATCAAAATGTAGACAAAAAAGTTACAGGCATTTAAAGAAAAAAAATTGGGGTTTTCCTCAAAACGCCAAAGACGCGATTTGAAACGTCAAAATTGGCAATATTTAAGCAAAAAGCCTGAAAGAAATACGGATTATGGAAAGAGTGTTCTGCAAACCCTTAAGTTTCAGCTTCAGCCATCATTGCCCTTCATTTTGCTAGTCAATTTGCTATTAACCTAAGGTTCGTCGGCTATGAAATGAGTTTTCACGGAAACATTTAAGTTTATTTCCGGATTTTTTTTTCAGTTTCACACAAATAAAAACAATAATTTTACCTGAGTGAAGACTGTAACCTGTGATGAGCACTGATAAGTACACTTGGAGAAACCCAAATCACTACATCTTTCTAAAGACCTAACGATTTATCAGATGATGAATATCTATATCCTTAGTATATTCATCCTTTGATGAAGCCAACGTTGTTAGCGAAACGATCCTTAGGTCTTTAAAAAGACATATTGTCGTGATTTGGGTTTCTCCAAGTGTACTTATTAAGAATTGTACCTATTCACTTTTCTTTGGTTTAGAAAGATTAATTCTACTAACCTAGTAGCGATTTAAAACGTCAAAATTGGCAAAATTTAGGCAAAGAACCTGAAACAAATACAGATTATGTAAAGAAAATGTCGCAGGAAGAATGTTCTGCATACCCTTAAGTTTCAGCGTCAACCGTCATTGTCCTTCATTTTACTAAAACGTTTCCAGAAATTTCATTTCAAATAAAACCTTTCCCTGATGCTTTGGCGGTAGTTTTAGTTATGGTTTAACAGCCTGTAATTTCTAGCTGATTTTCGTAGAAACCATTCGTTAATGAGGAGACCGGGACTTTTGAATTTTAAAAAGATTTCTTCAAAAGGGTGCAAACTAGCCCCCCTGGAATCCATAACGGGATTTAGTTTCAGTCTTTATCTGTTTACATATACACAGGGTGACACATTTCTACGGTAAAGCTCAATATCATTGTGTGGCCGATAAGTCGTTGGTGGTACCTACAATTTTTTTTCGAACACTTCAATTTTTGCAGTTTTTTTTATCGAACTACGATGCATGTTTGCACGCAAAAAAATCGAGACGCAGTAAGTAGGTTTTGGTAGCGAATTTTCATTAAATGCTTCAAATTTCTATAATTCAATTTGCTTTTTAACCCAAGCTTTGTTGGCTAGGAATAATTTTGAGATAAGTAGCCCAAAACAGGCGAATTCGCCCTATATATATATATATATATATATATATATATATATATATATATATATATATATATATATATATATATATATATAGTTGAGTCTTCTAGTCAAAACATATCTTCGAGAATAAATATTTTAAATAAGTATTATATAATCGAAAATGATAATTAAATATGGAAATGTTGTTTCTATCTAGCGATTTTTAATATGTTCACCTTGAAGAAGTGCTAGTTTAACGTATTTTAATGTCTAGTATGCAGATTTATTACTGCAAATTCCTTTAACTGATTTCTGCTACTACAATTTAATTATTTAACTGATATTTTACAATTCCTAGATCCTCAATTTTCAGATATATAATTTCCTGTTTTAGTTTCCATTTAAATTATTGTAAATATTGATTTTATTCGGTCATTGCTAATATACTCCCTAATTTGTATATTCATTAGTTTGAAGTTAATGCTTTTATACAGAATGCAATATAAGTCGATTTCTGGAAAAACTCAGTGTCAGACCTTAAATTTTTCATTGAAAAAATTAGTAACTGAATTTAACACTAATTTAATCTTCTAATATATATATATATATATATATATATATATATATATATATATATATATATATATATATATATATATATATATATATATATATATATATAACCAATAACTCAAAAAATAATTAACCTATTTTGATAAAACTCGGCAAGTACCTTTCTTTTATTAATGGCTTGGATGGGTCCGTTAGACAGGAAAATCCGACAAGGATTTCCGGGAAAATTTTGAGTTTCCTTTCGAAAAAAATTTTATCTCCGAAAATTACGCAGTTATTTTAATAAAATTTGATAGACATCTTGCCCTGCAAAAGACCTTCCTACGAACCAAAATTCAACTTTCTAAGTTTATAAAAAATTGAGTTATTCAAATTTTTTTTTAACAAAATTTTCCCGAAAATTACAAAGTTATTTAAATGAAATTTGGTGCACACGTTGCCTTAGGAAAGACCTTACTACATACCAAAATTGAACTTTCTAAGTTTATAGAAAATTGAGTTATTCAAATTTGGAGCATTTAATAAAAATTCACTACCATAACGCACTTGCTGCGTCCCGAACTTTTAAATATTATATTCTCTGCATGTCCTGGTTAATCAAACTCGAGGTTTCCAATACGTTGTAATACTCCATACGCATATTTTGAACCTCTTTCTTAGGTCCAAGTTTAAATGTTTGCAGTGATTTTTGTCAAAACAACAGGATATAAACATACTTAAAAAAAATTACACCGACTTACAATAGGCACTAAAAAGCGAAAAATAATTGGATTACAGGTTTAATTCAAAAGACAAAAATTAATTTAAATAAGATATTATTATATGTGCTACCTACTTATCTGTTTGAAGTCGGTGCCAAGCCAATCGGGTAGTAGGTAGATAGGCTACGTCCACTCCCGCCACATTGCAAGTTTCTCCACGCACGCGACGGAAAGCGTTGATCATTAACAACATATTTAGGTATTTTATTAGAATTAAAATCCGTTACTAATTAAGCTGTTTATATCGGCAAGTATTATTGTGTCTCGGGCTTCGCACATACTTTAAACAGATAAGTAGGTAGCGCATATGATATTTTATTTAAATTAATTTTTTTGTGTTTAGAGTTATACCTGTAATACAGTTATTTTTTGCTTTTCAGTGCCCATTTTGAAGTCGGTTAATTTTTTTAAAGTTTTTAGTGTAAATATACGTAAGTAGTGAGTACGGTATTAGAAAACTGCTATAATATAATCAAAGTGCGTTTTACAGTATAACTTTAAGTTACATAGATTATATGAGGATTTCCCTCGATTTCCCTGAGATGCCATCATGAGAACCTGAATTTTTTTAAATTTCAACAACACACCACGAAGGCTCACGGCCTAAATATTTTCTCACTGTGGGTGTCGACAAGGAGGAAAGATGCAACTTGTTAATTCTGGAATTGAAGGTTTGGAGGTTCAAAGGAGAAGGAAAAACATGTGCAGGCAAGGAGTTCCACAACTTGGAAGTCCTCGGGACAAAACAGCGGGCATAACAAGATGTTCTATGTCTGGTAACCTGGACAGTAAAAGGGTGCATTCGCTCTGTTCCCCTGGAACGTCTGTTTGGGGGCAGCAGGTGGAGGAATCATGGAAGAAAGCTCATCTGAGCAATGTCCATGCAGATCTCTATAAAATAGAGAGAGGTTATCAACGGCACGTCGGTCGGCAAGGGATGGAAGCCTTTAGGTGAGAGTAAGGTCACCGATGTGACGTATAGCTCTCTTCTGAATGGAGTCCAGGATAGCGAGTGTAGAAGTGGCAGCAGCACCCCAGATGTGGGTGCAGTATTTGAGGTTTGGCCTTATTTGTGAAGTATATAAGGTATAGAGATTAGCTGGTGAAAAGTATTTGCAAGTCCGGAAGAGGAAACCTAAATTCTTAGCAGCCGCTTCTGCAATTGATGTGACACCTTGGTGCCGATTGAGATTTCGATCCACAAAAATGCCAACAAGTAAAAAGGACTCATTACTTTGAATAACTTGGTTGTTCATTGTGATGTGTCTAAGGCTGGTGTATCTCTTATGAGATAGAAAGAAAGACTGAGATTTGGTGGAGTTGAATTATACAAATTTTTACTTCCCCAGTCTAATATTTTTTGGAGATCCACAGAGACAGGACCCTCCATGAGGCTGCGATCATAATTTAATTGGGGTAAAGAGACAGGCTTAGAATATTGTATATTTGAGTGGAGGGTGCTGTCATCTGGGTAACTGTGAACTGGGTTGGATGTGCTAGAGAGGAGGTTATTGATGTAGAGAAGAAACAAAGTAGTGGCTAAAGCTTGAGGGACTCCTGCATTAATTGGATACAGTTTAAAGGAATGGTCATCCACGACAACAGAAATGCTCCGGTTGGAGAGGAAATTTGCTGTCCAGGTACATAGTTTTGGTGGTAGGCGATAGGCCGGAAGTTTATTTAGCAGCGCTGCGTGCCAGATCTGGTCGAATGCTTTGGATATGTCTAGAGCGACAATCTGGGATTCACCGTGTAGTTCAATAGACTTGTTCCAAGAATGGGTGACAAAGGAAAGGAGGTCGGCAGTTGATCTGCGCTGACGGAATCCATACTGCCTGTCGTGGATTAGACTGTGTTTTTCAAGACATTTTAGTAATTCGGTTTTTATATACTTTTCCATCACATCAGAGACGACTGAAAGGAGAGACGGGTTCTACTCGAGCAGTTTTCCAGTTACTAGGGAATATGCCTCTATTGTAAGATGTCTGAAACAGACGAGTCAGGACAGGAGCATTTTTTAGAACAATTGCTGGGATCTCGTCAAGGCCAGAGGCTTTCCTGGTATTACGAGAAGAGAGCACCTTTCGTAGCTTTTTAGTTTTGGAAATGATATCCGTCATTTTATGCACGACATTGGGGATTGTTGACGGTTGCACATTTGGAGGTGGGTTGAGAGTAAAATTGCCGGCGAACAATGAGGCAAAAATTTCTGCCTTGCCCAGGGCGGTTGAAGAAACTACCTCAGAAGTATACCCTTTCAAACAAAAAACATTTTTTAAACTTGGTCCACAATTAACGACAATATTGGCGACCATACATCATTTTTTTTTAGGATTTCCCTTGATTGAGATCCCATCATCAGATCCTGATTTTATAAAAAAGGGATAACCTCTGGAGTATACCCTTTCAAGTTGGTTCTCATTTGACGAAATTATCAGTAAACATACATAAAAAAATACATATAAACGAACATATAACCTTCTCCTTTTTTTGAAGTCGGTTAAAATTGCCTCTAAAATTAACAGGCAACTGTATTATAAGTATTGTAAAAAAATGTATTTGAGTAAAATATTTAATTTGCTCAATAAACTGGAATAAAGTAAATGCAAAGATAATATAGTAAATGCATCAGATATTAATTTGTGTTCTAAGCAGTTTCCAACTGCGTATTTCAACGAGCTAAAGATTGATTTGCGAATAAACGTTGAGTGAAGAAACAAACTAAGCCTCATCCATGAACTTATGAATAAAAGGTCTTTAAACCCGAGTCTCTTTAAGTGGAACACTTGTGCTGATGGCTACATTAAGATAACAAGAAATAGCCGCATATCCGAAGAACAAGAACGAAGAAAACCTGTGAAGAAACAAGCATATACGCAAGGTCGAAGAAAGTGTTTGTTTTTGTAATTCTTCACATGCTGCACCGTCTGTGCATGCTACCAATAAGTAAATATATTTCTGCATTAAAAAGCGGGGAAAGTGTCACAGAACAATGGTTACACATTTAATTGTTAATTGTCAAAATGGAATTCTGGTAATAGTTTTAAACGTTTAGGCCACAACAATGATTACATGGGCCCTGAATGAAAATCATATCGCATTGCTGAAGAATTTGTACTTTCACTTATTTGTTATCGTGCTTTAGATTCTTCAGGTAAGAAACACAGGGGTCAAGGCAAAGAAGACATTATAATTGTAATCACTGCGTTTGTCGTTTGTCTCTACGTGAAGACCCCACCTTCCTATATAAACGACAATTTATTCAAGCTAGGCTTCATTCCTGTATTGAAGTTTAGACGGTAAGTTGGGCTTTCCGTAATTCTTGACATTTTTCAATTAATTTTTCTGGGGGAGACCTGTTAATTTATCTACATTAAATCAGTGAGTGAATCCATTTAAACTAATGTGTTTATTTCGTGTTTTGTAGAAAACAACAGCCATGCAGTGTTTAGTTATTGTCTTTGCCGCGATCTTTGGCACGGTCTTTGCTCAGTTCCAGAATGGGAGGATCTTGGAGCCACCAGTTCCATCAATATGTGCCCAAAGGACTATACATGAAAGGACTCCTGACGGTAAGTTTTTATTTATTTTGATAATACTTTTTGAATAGAGCTGAGATAAAATACTTTACTTTGATCTTACAAAAATACAGGTACTATTTTTAGACGGAAATATAAATTTTTGAGTTTAATGTGTAGTAGCTTGATTGTTTAATTGGAACGAGTGTTTGTTAAGCTAATGTTATTATGCTATGAATAATAAGGAATTGTAGTAAATTAAAGACAATTAAAGAAGGATTAAATATTAATTTGGTAAAGGAAGAGGGTTTAAAAACATTACGTAAATTCAGCTTTTAGTTTAGCTTCAAAAATAATATTTTATTGCTATATAATATATTACAACAACAAATTAGCTTATAATAGAAACCAGTCTGGACGCAGCGAGTGTGTTATGGTAGCGAATTTTCAACAAAATAATTAAAACGACGAAAAACTAAACAAAAATTAGTTTCCGAAACACAAATTTGTTTCTGGAAAAGTTTGTCGCAAAAACCGATTTGATTGGGTTCACAAACTTCCGAAGTGATTAACAAAGAGCAAATTATACATTTGATAGCTACCTTCTTTTTGTAACTAGCTTAAGTTCGTTAACCAGCTCTTTTGCTAGAATGTTTCTCCCAGGACATTTTTGTATCTTCGAAAGAAACAAAGTTATTTAAGTGAAATTCTTAACACAAATTGTCTTCATCGACTAGTACATAAATTTTGAGTTTATAATATAAGTATTTTTGGACATTGAGTTATAGCCATCTATTTTTTCTTCCAGGACACTAAAAGAGAATACAAGATTAAAGTTTTTATATGATAGAAGCATTGTGTTTAACTTCTATGACAAAAAATGTTTTTACGAAAATTCACTTACAAAGTTATCAACGAAAATTATCTGAAAAGCTTTTTCATCAAAAATTCGCGAAAACGATTTTTCAGGAAAATCTGCAAAAAAAATTTTCAATTCACTAAACAAATTGTTGTTTCGAAAATTCGTTCATTAAAAAATACTTGATAAAAAGATTCAGAATTTTTCATCTCTAATGACGCTAACTTTGTTATTCAAACGATCGTCAGGTCTTTAAAAAGATGTGTTGTGGTGATTTGGGTTCTCCAAGTGTACTTATCAGTGCTCATCACAGGTTCCAATCTTCACTTAGTGAAAAAAATACTTGTATAGAAATATCGTCAAAATCCTTTCTGATGAAAATTTGCTAAAAGATATTTTTACTGAGGTTTACTAATTTTTAGAGAATTTTCATAAAGGAAATTTTGCTGATATACAGGCAACGAGTTTTTTTCAAATTAGCGCAAGCAAATTTGAGCACCTAGAACCCAACGTGGTCTATTTCAGACTGTATATGTCTATATATATATATATATATATATATATATATATATATATATATATATATATATATATATATATATATATATATATATATATATATATATATATGTATATATATATATATATATATATATATATATATATATATATATATATATATATATATATATATATATATATATATATATATATAGTGTGAAACACCCTTATGGAATATAATTCATTATTCAGCAAAAAATAGTTTGTGTGGAAAACGCTGAGACACGTGAAGTTTAATTTATCGATCATTATCTTATAATCATAGTTAAAAAAATTAAACTCTCACCATTTTACCCCCACCACTTTATCCATTTAAAAAAATAGCAATCCTACATTTTTCCATCACAATTCGATGGATCACATTTTTCTGAATGCGGAGATATGTATGGTCTAATATTACAGTTTTCAATACAGGTGGAAATAATAAAACTAAACAGTTTACCCTGAAATTTAAATTTCGAAAATAAACTTAATAAAAACGTCCCTTTCTTATAATAAATGTTCAAAATGTTCTCCATTCACTTGCACACAACGAAATAATCTGCTCTGGAATTCTTCCCTAACTCTGTTCAACACGTCAGGCGTTACGTTCCTAATTTCTGTTGTTATCTTTATTTTCAAATCATATAAATCAGCAGGTTGCGTTTTATACACTCTGTTTTTAAGGTATCTCCATAAAAAGAAATGAAGAGATGTAAGATCTGGTGATGTAGCGTGACATTCTACGAAACCGCTTCGTCCAATCCATCTTTGTGGAAAGACTTCGTGTAAATACATACACATAAAAAACATACAATCATCGAGCTGGATTAGACCATGCAACCTTCTGGGTAGAAGACCAGCACGCTACTTCTGAGCTATTTGCTGATACGTCAACTAACGTTTTGTTTACATGATACTTGACACAGGCTTCATGCTCGGTGTAGTATATGAAAAGTATACGTAACAATTGATTACAGAATTAGTAGAATTGCCATTAAAACACATTCAAGGATTGTTTCTGTCTTATATAAAGTCTTATGTTTAAGTTTAAAGATAAACGAAACTATTTTTGAATAATTTTTATAGGCTCGACGTAATTTTGATTACATTTCTACTATATTATGCGCCACTTTAAAAACAACAGCATTATATATCTATGCTGCGCTAAAACTGTATTTGGGGCCGATAATAAAGCTATAAATATAGTGTATTTAATTAATTGATTGGATCCCTTCGTTAAATAACAGTCACTTGGCAAATTTTTAATTTGTCGTCTATCATTTGCCATAATTGCGGCCGAGATTTCACGGTTGTTGGTTCGGGTAATATGTTTTATGCTTGGTATATATTTAGTTTGGTTACCGCTGATGTATGGTTTATACCTGATGTATGAATCAATCTACGCCTGGTACTCTGTCTGTCAGGCATTGGAATTTAACCACTAAGACCGTATAAACCACTTTCACTTGTTAAATTAAAAATAACGAAATTTAGCTGCTTCAAAAAACATCGCAGAATAAGTCTAGGTATTTTAAATAAATTTTATGCGAGTATTTTACTCCAATGAAGAAGATAAGCTGTTGCGACATAAATAAAAGACCTTGTTAAACACACTACTTCCAGTATTAGTAGTTCGTAACCCGCATTCGTTACAGAACATTTGTTTAAAAATCACCAATTTTGACGTTTCTTAATATCGTCACTTAATACCAACGCAATTTTCGAAACCGAGATCATTAAATTAAGATATTAATTAAAATAAACCAGCGGGAATACGTTTCCTTTCAGTCTAAAGTGATGGAAAAGTATATAAACACCGAATTACTCAAATTTCTTGAAAAACACGGCAGGCAGTATGGATTCCGTCAGCGCAGATCAACTGCCGACCTCCTTTCCTTTGTTACCCATTCTTGGAGCAAGTCTATGGAACTACACGGTGAAGTATTCGACCAGGTCTAGCACGCAGCGCTGCTTAATAAACTTCTGGCCTATGGACTACCACCAAAACTCTGTACCTGGACAGCAAATTTCCTCTCCAACCGGAGCATTTCTGTTGTCATGAATGACCCTTACTCTAAAGTGTATACAATTAATGCAGGAGTCCCTCAAGGTTCAGCTTTAGCCCCTACTTTGTTTCTTCTCCCCATCAATCCAACATCAATCCAACCCAGTTCACAGTTACGCAGCTAACAGCACCCTCCCCTCAAATATACAATCTTCTAAATCTGTCTCTTTAACCCAATTAGATGATAATCGCAGACTCATGGAGGGTTCTGTCTCCGTGGATCTCCAAAAACTATTAGACTGGGGAAGTGGGAATCTTGTACAATTCAACTCCACCAAATCTCAGTTTTGCTTTCTATCTCATAAGGAATACACCAGCCCTAGGCCCATCACAATGAACAACCAAGTTATTCAAAGTAATGAGTGATTTGCACTTGTTGGCATTTCTGTGGATCTAAATCTCAATTGGCACCAACATGTCACATCAATTGTAAAAGCGGCTATTAATAAATTATGATTCCTCTTCCGGGCTCGCAAAGACTTTTCACCAGCTAATCTCTACACCTTATATACTTCACAAATAGGCCAAACCTCGAATACTGCTTCCACATCTGGGGTGCCGCTGCCGCTCTACACTCGCTATCCTGGACTCAATTCAGAAGAGAGCTATACGTCTCATCGGTGATCCTATCCTCACCCAAAAGCTGCCATCCTTTGCCCACCGACTTGCCGTTGGTGACCTCTTTCTCTTTTATAGATATCTGCAGGGCACTGCTCAGAGCTTTCTTCCATAGTTCCTCCACTTGCTGCCCCAAAAGATCTACCAGGGGAACAGAGCGAATGCACCCTTTTACTGTCCAGGTCACCAGACATAGAACATCTTGTTATGCCCGCTCTTTTGTCCCGAGGACTTCCAAGTTGTGAAATTCCTTGTCGGCACATGTTGTTCCTTCTTCTCCGAACCTCCAAACCTTCAAGTCCAGAATTAACAAGTTGCCTCTTTCCTCCTTGTCGACATCCACGGTACGATAGTATTAAGGCTTCTAAATACTTTAAAAATATATATGTGTGGTTGTGTGTAGGTATTTACGTTATTAAAAATAACAAATATAATAAAGAAAGAAACATAAACCTCAAACGAGAAACTAAAAAAATCTGTGGCTAATGACAGTTCTGTCGATGCCATACCACCTTTTTCACCAACATCACCACACGCGTATCAATTATCAGCCCCATTGATAAGTGGAACTGGTTCAAGATTTGACCTAAACATACTAACAGGTGAAGTTGAATAAAAACTTGCAAGAAATAAGTTTCCTTGCCCTGAAGTCAAAACGTTATCAACTTATACCTCAAGCTAATATAATAGGTAATGATATGCAGGTGTTATTTTGGTTGATGCCACGGTTCAAAGGTAATTGTTGAGAAGGTGAGGTTGCTACTTATTATGTTAAAAGATGTAAAACAAATGGTTGAATCTAGTTGACCTATTTAGTGAGATAATTTGAAATGTTAATTGCAAATTATGGCATCTCTTTTCAGAATGACGAATTGGTAATCGCTAAGATGTACTTACAGAAAACAATAATGACCTCGGTATAATAATTATACATTATTTTCAACACTAACAATTGATATGCATATCGTGTTTAAAAACTTAACGAATTTTAATGTTATAGTGTTGGAGCAGCTCTACTCGCTCAAACTTTTTTAGTGAATCTTCTTTAAAAAATCACCAATTAGGAGATCTCGACTTTTAAATTTTGAAAAAATTTCTTCAAATGAGTGAGAACCAGGCCCCCTAGAACACATATCCGGGGTCAGTCTCAATTTTAATTTTTATATGTATATATATATATATATATATATATATATATATATATATATATATATATATATATATATATATATATATATACATATATATATATATATATAGAGGAGTAGGCAGATTGAGACCTTAGAGTGTCCTTACATATTTCCTTTACCCACCTTTGTCCACCACTCTAAGGAGTAGGCAGATTGAGGCCTTAGAGTGTCCTTACATATTTCCTTTACCCACCTTTGTCCATCACTCTAAGGAGTAGGCAGATTGAGGCCTTAGAGTGACCTTACATATTTCCTTTACCTCTTGAAAATGGCTCCAAAACAGGAGCCGAAACGTCGAGTTTCCATAAATTCTGGACGCGGTTTAACCCGAGAACCAAGCATGTCTCACATTAAAGACCGCGGAAATCTTTCTGAACATATATATATATATATATATATATATATATATATATATATATATATATATATATATATATATATATATATATATATATATATATATATATATATATATATATATATATATATATATATACATACATTTGGCAAGCTGATTTCTGTTGTAAAAACCAAACTCTGCACCAAAATTTAGGCCTCTATGTTGAAAGGAAAAAAAGTTATAGGCACTTAATGAAGTAACATTTTAGTGCCACTAAAAGTCAGAGAAGACGCAATACCAAAGCATTGTATGTGTTAAACAAAATCTATTAAATATTACAGACAACCTTTATCTTTTCATGGCGCAAAAAGTCCAAGAAGTATCAGAAAGGTTCCTTTGAGAATTTTATAATTTTTCTCTTGTAAATATCAAACTAGAGATTTGAAACGTGAAAATTAGTATAACTATTGTGGTTTATGAATAGAGAATATTGTAAAAAATGTGTATTAGAATTTTCTAGATTTATCCTATTCTTCTTATTAGGTTTGAATTTGCAAATAACTGTAAAATCTGCCTCTAAAGACCGTACATATTACAAATAAATAACTTAAGACCATTATCGGTTATCTACCTTTCTTAATTGCAGTTTGCCAGAAGCCTTACGTGGTGTAATGGTTAGGATGCCTGTCTGATGAGCGAAGGGACGGGGATTCAAATCACACCGTTAACTGCGTTTCTTTTTTAACTTCTTTTGCTGTTTTTTCGTCTTTGATTCCATTTTAACGTTATCTGATCAGATTGTGTAATTTCAATATATTTTAGGGACTTTTAGTTGAAATGGGAAGATAAGAACTTTTAAGACTTTTAATTCAAGTTTGTTTAATGGTAGCTGTTGTTGCCCCTAGTTGGTAAAACTGTGCCACAGTTAACATAGGCGTAGAGATTTGTGACATGAGAAGAGGTTGTTTTCTTCTCTACAAGCGCATTAAATTTTTACAGCATCCACAGGCAAAAGAATTTTCTCTATGAAATCTAGTCAGTATCTAGTTCTGTATGTAGATCAGATTTTGAATATTTTTTAATTTATTTAATTTATTTCTATTTCTATTAGTTATTTTTTTTGTGCAAAATGTTCTTTTAATAGCGATTTTTCTTATAAATGTGTTTAATGAAAAAACGTTCGTTGCGAATTTTTGTATGAAAAATTATTGAATTGACGGTACATTTTTTAAACGAAATTCATCGAAAATAAGGTTTCAATGGATTTTAGTGCAAACAAATTATTTTACTTTCAATTTTAATAAGAAATTAGGTATATAATTTGAATTTTATATATTCTTTTTGCAAAATTTTGTGTAAAAAGATATTTAGTCAGTTTTCGCAGAAATGTTTTTGTGCTTCCTAGAAACCATTTTTTGTAAGATGTTTTTGTGAAATTTTGATAATTAATGATAAATGTTTAATAAGTTATTATAAAAAAGATGTTTACGGTTTTTCTTAAAAAATTGTTTGCAAAATTTCATGAAATTTTTGTTTTGTCGTCGTAAAACTTTTTGTGAAAAATTATATTTTGCTAGGTGGGTAAATAACTTTAAATGCTTGGTTGGTCAGGGAAAATGGACCAGTTTTTAAAAATTTATTTCATTTATTTTTATTAGCGAATTTTCTTGTAGAAAATGTTCTTTTAGTAGCGAATTTTCTTATAAATGAATTTAAGGTATTTTCTTTGAAGAAACATTTGAGAATTTTTGTATGAAAAATTATTTAATTGATGGAACATTTTTTAAACGAAATTCGTTGCAAATAAGGTTTTAATGGATTTTCGTGCAAACAAATTATTTTATTTTCAATTTTAATTACATATTAGGTATATACTTTGAATTTTATGTATTCTTTTAGCAAAATTTTGTGTAAAAAATATTTAGCCAAATTTGATGCCTGCTATCATAAGAAAAAGACATATTTGCCATTAAAAATATTTTAATGAAAATTCAGTTCCGTAACGCACTTGCTGCGTTCAGTTTTTTTTAAGGATTGCTAATTTTCTGAAAAAGTTGTGTTTCTTACCTCTTAGTAAATCATCTTGTTTAATCCAAGTAACCAAAACTTTTAGCAAACTTTATTATAATCTCTTTTTAACTGAATACTTTCCTCAAGCAATCACGAATTGTTTCCATGGCAATGTATAATTTGTGTGCTCTGGCATAGTTTTACAAAAACAAAACACTTTTGATCAGCTTTTGTTGCCATTCTTCCTTAATTTTTCTCTTGGCGTAGTCACCAACGCCCAATAATAATTCTCCGTAATTGTTTTACCTTTATTCAGAAACTCAATAATGATTACTCTATGGTAATCCCAAAAAAATTGAAGATAGAACTTTTCCAACAAAGAACTATTTAGGGTTTGGAGAACCAAAGTGTCTCCAGTCCATCAATTGTTATTTTGTTTCTGGGTGATATAAATATTTATTTATTTATTTATATTCAACAACACACCACGAGGGCTCACAGCCTAAATACTATCGTACCGTTGGTGTCGACAAGGAGGAAAGAGGCAACTTATTAATTCTGGACTTGAAGGTTCGGAGGGAAGGAAAAATATGTGCCGGCAAGGAATTCCACAACTTGGAAGTCCTCGGGACAAAAGAGCGGGCATAACAAGATGTTCTATGTCTGGTGACCTGGACAGTAAAAGGGTGCACTCGCTCTGTTCCCCTGGTAGATCTGTTGGGGACAGCAGGTGGAAGAACTATGGAAGAAAGTTCCTCCTAGCAGTGCCCGTGCAGATATCTGTAAAAGAGAGAGAGAGAGAGAGAGATCACCAACGGCACGTCGGTGGTCAAGGGATGGCAGCCTTTGGGTGAGGGTAGGTAGCGGCAGCGACACCCCAGACGTGGGAGCAGTATTCGAGGTTTGGCCTTATTTGTAAAGTATATAAGGTATAGAGATTATCTGATGAAAAGTATTTGCGAGCTCGGAAGAGGAAGCTTAATTTCTTAGCAGCCGCTTCTGCAATTGATGTGACATGTTGGTTCCAATTGAGATTTCGGTTCACAGAAATGCCAATAAGTGAAAAGGACTCACTACTTTGAATCACTTGGTTGTTCATTGTGATGGGTCTAGGGCTGGTGTATCTCGTATGAGATAGAAGGCAAGACTGAGATTTGTTGGGGTTGAATTGTACAAGATTTCTACTTCCCCAGTCTAATATTTTTTGGAGATCCACAGAGACAGAACCCTCCATGAGTCTGCGATTCTCATCTAATTGGGCTAAATAGATAGACTTAGAATATTATATATTTGAGTGGAAGGTGCTGTCAGCTGCGTAACTGTGAACTGGGTTGGATGTGCTAGAGAGGGGGTCATTGATGTGGAGAATAAACAAAGTAGGGGCTAAAGCTGAACCTTGAGGGACTCCTGCATTAATTGGATACAGTTTAGAGGAATGACCATCCACGACAACAGAAATGCTCCGGTTAGAGAGAAAATTTGCTGTACAGGTACAGAGTTTTGGTGGTAGGCTATAGGCCGGAAGTTTATTAAGCAGCGCTGCGTGCCAGACTTGTGCGAATGCTTTGGATATGTCTAGAGCGACAAGCTGGGATTCACCGTGTAGTTCCATAGATTTGCTCCAAGAATGGGTGACAAAGGAAATGAGGTCGGCAGTTAATCTGCGCTGACGGAATCCATACTGCCTGTCGTGGATTAGACTGTGTTTTTCAAGAAATTTTAGTAATTGGGTGTTTATATACTTTTCCATCACTTTAGAGACGACTGAAGGATGAAAGGAGAGAAACAGGCCTGTAGTTGCTAGGAAGCGCTTTGGATCCTTTCGTGGGGACGGATTGTACTCGAGCAGTTTTCCCGTTACTAGGGAATATGCCTCTATTGTAAGATGTCTGAAACAGACGGGTCAGGACAGGAGAAAGTTCTAGTGCGCTTCTTTTTTTTTTTTTGATAACAATTGCTGGGATCTCGTCAAGGCGAGAGGCTTTCCTGGCATTAAAAGATATCTTTTGTACCTTTTTGAAAATGATATCCGTCATTTTATCCGCGACATTGGAGACTGCTGGTGGTTGAACATTTGGAGGTGGGTTGAGAGTAGAATTGCCGGCGAACAACGAGGCAAAAAGTTGGGTCAGGATGAGAGAAGCAGAGAGACGCCCATGGAAATGAGGAAAAGTAATCCCGCATTTCGTCCCAGTTCGCGGAGCTGTAGTGCCAAACGATACGTGGGTGTGATGACTGTGTGACCTCGGGTTGCATTGCGCAGGAAGCAGTACCATGCCGTGGTCTGAGGGACCAAGGGGGACGGTGACTGGTGTCTTATAGCATTCAGGTTGTGTAGTAAGAAGGAGATCCAAGAGATTTGAGCTGTGTGTTGGTATGCGAGGAAAGTAAGTAGGTTGTTGAACCGTATTGGCTAAAGAATTGCTGCCTGGTGGGCTAAGATACTTTGTGGAACCGCGAGAGCCAAATTAACCCAGCTACAGAGACTAGCGTGTTGAGCTTGAGGTGCGAATTACAAACACCTATATTTTCAAAGCCTTGGAGGTAACAGGGTTAATATAATAACGAAACGACAACATTAAGCTAAAATCGACTCCTAAGTCAGTAGTCAGTAGTGCTTGATCTTCGAAGCAGTGTGTTATCGAGCTTGTTAAAAAATCGATAAGCTGATGGTTTGATGCAAAGGACATAACTTCGCACTTGTCAAGGTTCAGTGGAAGATAACTGATATAGGTCCACGTTCTAATTTTGTGTCTTAAAAACCAGCACGTTATTTTGATTAAACTTGGTAGGTACATGTCTTTATTTTTGTAAGTACCTTGGACTTTGTTGCAAGAGCGATATTTCCGCGAAAAAAATAAAGTTGAAAAGTTCCTTTAGCTGTCTTGCATTTTTGTTGTATTTTTGATACAAACAATTAAAAAAATGCTCCGCCGGCGGTACACTGTTATTTTGATCAGAATATATAAATGATATATTGTATTGTGTAGTGTAGTCATTCCAAGAAGTGGCGATAAATTCTGTGTTTCTTCAACACATTAAATTAAGACTTGTAGGTCATTACCTGAATGTACAAAGAGATAATATATGTAATAGATTTTATGTAGTGTTTATTACAACACATCCTAGTCCATGACCTTAACAAGATTTATTATACCTGGGGTTTTTCATCGCAATTGCCTCATCCATCTATTGTATATCTTATTAGAATATCGATTTTCTTGGATTGTTAGGTAATACTAATGTAATTGATTTTTTATCGACATTCATATTATTATTTTATTGATGTATCATTATTCTCGAGCATGTCTTCAATATATTCTGTGTAAATACAGAACAAATATGCAGGTTTCTCAATTTCAGTAAATATCGCCTACAAATTTTACATGTATTTTTATGGCCCCTTTGATATTCAAACCTGTTCTTTTTATAGAGACTGTATTTTTAGTGAATTTTTATCAAAAAAAATTCACTAATAGAGAGATATCGCTGGTGAGACTGCAAAAATTCTTTCAAATGAGCGCGAACTAGGACCCCTAGAACCCATATCCGGGGTCAGTTTCAATTTATATATATATATATATATATATATATATATATATATATATATATATATATATATATATATATATATATATATATATATATATATATATATATATATATATATATGGATCCAACCGCTAACTCAAAAAATAATTAACCGATTTCGATGAAACTTGGCAAGTACCTTTCTTTTATTAATGGCTTGGATGAGTTAGTTAGTCAGAAAAATCGGACAGGGTTTTCCGGGAAAATTTTGAGTTTTCTTTCGAAAAAAAATTTTTCTCCGAAAGTAACAAAGCTGTTTTAATGAAATTTAGCCTCAGGAGAGATTGTACTGCGTACCAAAATTCAACTGTCTAAGTTTAGAGAAAATTGAGTTATTCAAATTTAAAAATTTTTTTTGAAACAATTTTTTCTCCAAAAATTACAAAGTTATTTTAATGAAATTTGGTGGATATCTTGTCCTAGGAAATATCTTACTACATACCAAAATTAAACTTTCTAAAATTATAGAAAACTGAGTTAATCAAATTTGTATAGCTCACTGCAGTGTTAAAATCAATGGTATTTGCCTCAATGGTATTTGCCTCACTATGTTAAACACGTGCGTGGGGGACTGACCGAATTCATTCCCAGTTGCTTTCATCTACTCATATTCTCTGAATATGTTAGAAACGTGGTATCTACTTCATTGCAACTCACTATTAACGGACTATTCATGAAATCAAATAAGTAAATTAAATCGATTGTCATAAAATATGTAGTGTATTAAGACTAAGGGAAAAAGAAATAAAACATATATAACTGTGCAGATTTTGATTATATTTTAGGGTGTGCGGTGCACACTTAGCTCACTAGGAGAAATCGCCACTGCTTGAGAGAGGTATTGTCACAGCATAATATCTTATTAAAGTTCATTTGTAAATAAGTTTAATTTATATATATATATATATATATATATATATATATATATATATATATATATATATATATATATATATATATATATATATATATATATATATATGCATGTATGTAACCGTCTGATAACTCAAAAATAATTAACCGATTTCTATGAAACTTGGCGAGTGCCTTTCTTTTATTAATGGCTTGAGTGAGTTCGTTATCCAGAAAAATCGGACGGGGTTTTCCGGAAAAATTTTGAGTTTTCTTTCAAAATTCAACGTTCTAAGTTTAGAGAAAATTGAGTTATTCAAATTTCAAATTTTCTTTCGAAAAAATTTTTTTTCTCCGAAAATTACAAAGTTATTTTATTGAAATTTTGTGTACATCTTGCCTTAGGAAAGGCCTTACTACGTATTGAAATTAAACTCTCTAAGTTTATAGAAAATTGAGTTATTTAAATTTAAAGCATTTAATAAAAATTCACTACCATAACGCACTTGCTGCGTCCCGAGTTTTTTTCCTTTCTTTAACGTCGGTCTATTTCCGATACTGTGGCCAATCGCCGACGCCAAGGAGCATTTTCACCTTACTATCCGGGATCCCGGAAATGCTGCCGAACCTCTGCCTTTCTGTAAGGAGGTTAGGGCCCCCCGAAGGGCAGAACGTGCAGACATTTAACCTGCTCAAACACAATGCCTTAACCTTAGTTGATGTTAATTTTACAGTATGTACTGAAAAAGTAAAAGGGTAACCCTGGGAACCAAACCCAGTATCATGGGTCCAGAGGCACATATGTTCTCACCACTGGACCACCGAGGCTCATAGAGTCTGAAGAACATACCAAATTATAAGATTTTGCTTTGATGGAAAATCGAGTTTTCGGTTTTTAAATTTTATATTATCATTAATTTATTTTGACGCTTGATGACTCCTGCATTTACATATTATTAACGTCACAAAAGCCGCTATTTAGAAGTTCGGTTAGGAAATTATTCCACGCATCGACTCTATTCTCATGATTTCAATTAGTCAGGTTTCCATCTCTTCCGTTTGGTAGGTGGTAGTGGAATTTTCCTTTACGTGATGGTAAAGGATTTTTTTCACTACCGAGGAGGTACCACCCCTTACATTAAGGGGGCCGGTGAAGTCCCAACGGACGTTTCCGGTTCTGGTGTATGAATCGGTTTCCCTTATAAGCAAAAATGATGATGTACAAAAGATTCCGGAGGCAAAATACCCCTCCATTCGGATCTCCGGGAGAGGGGTGTACAGGGGGCGCCAGCATCAAGATTTAACATATCCTTCTCGAATATATGTGGCCTAAATTCTAACCTGAACTCCGTCCACCATTTCCTCCAGGCTAATAGGCCCCAAATTCTCTTCCTCACCGAAACTCAAATCAGTGCCAAAACAGCCACTAATCACCTTTATCTCCCGGGGTATGAGCTCCTTACTTCCTTTAGAGTGCATGGAGGCGTGTGCGCGTACGTCCGTAGCAATCTACCCTGCACCAGACCCCCCAATTTGGAAGCTGGAAGAAAAGACATACTATGGATAAAACTCTCTCTCAGGGCTGCAACTAAATTCATCTGTTGCATTTACCGGTCACCTTCTGACAACAACTTTGTCCAACTCTTTAACTACCTTTCTGAAAAAACCGACCATCTGATTTCTGAATATCCTTCCTCCGAGGTCACTATTCTTGGTGACTTCAATGTCCATAATAAGGAATGGCTAGGATCTTCAAAACCCGATCCACAAGGAAGAGCAGCGGAAGCCTTTGCAGTCAGCAATTCTTTAGCCAATATGGTTCAGCAACCTACTTACTTTCCTCGCATCCCAACACATAGCTTAAATCCCTTTGATCTCCTTACTACAAATCCTGACTGCTATAAGATATCAGTCACCCCCCCCCCCTGGGTCGCTCAGACCACGGCATGGTCACTGCTTCCTGTGCAATGCAACCCGAGGTCACACAGTCATTACACCCACGTATCGTTTGGCACTACAACTCCGCGAACTGAGACGAAATGCGAGTTTACTTTTCCTCATTTCCATGGGCGTCTGTCTGCTTCTCTCATCACAATAAACAACCAAGTTATTCAAAGTAATAAGTCCTTTTCACTTGTTGGCATTTCTGTGGATCGAAATATCAATTGGCACCAACATATCACATCAATTGCAGAAGCGGCTGCTAAGAAATTAGGTTTTCTCTTCCGGGCTCGCAAATACTTTTCACCAGCTAATCTCAATACCTTATATACTTCAGAAATAAGACCAAACCTCGAATACTGCTCCAACATCTGTGGTGCTCCTGCCGCTTCTACACTCGCTATCCTGGACTACATTCAGAAGAGAGCTATACGTCTCATCGGTGACCCTACTCTCACCCAAAGGCTGCCATCCCTTGCCCACCGATGTGCGGTTTGTGACCTCTTTCTCTCTTTTATAGAGATCTGCACGGGCACTGTCCAGAGGAGCTTGCTTCCATAGTTCCTCCACCTGCTGCCCCCAACAGATCTACCAGGGGAACAGAGCGAATGCACCCTTTTACTGTCCAGGTCACCAGACATAGAACATCTTGTTATGCCTGCTCTTTTGTTCCGAGGACTTCCAAGTTGTGGAATTGCTTGCCGGCACATGTTTTTCCTTCTTCCCCGAAGCTCAAAACGTTCAAGTCCAGAATTAACAAGTTGTCTCTTTCCTCCTTGTCGACACCCACGGTACGAGAGTATTTAGGCTGTAAGCCCTCGTGGTGTGTTGTTGAAATTAAAAAAAAAAACTTCTAATAAAAAACTCATGCCTAAAAATTGGCTTGGCGACTTCTTTACTTCTAAACAACCAGATCTTTTTGCGTGGAATATAAAAACTGCCAGATCGTTGGAAAGAAATGTAAACAATAGGAGAGAATACATCCTTAATGGTTTAAAAGAAAACTATTAAATTTGTTATTGCTAGAGCATTAAAGTTAAAGAGATTTAATTTTTCAGGTAAAGGATATTTCTTCAGTTGGAGAGATCCAGCTTTAAAAGGTGTTGAAGAAGACTGGTTAGGTGGTAGAAATTTCTGCAGACAACGCTGCATGGATTTGATTTCTTTAGAGACAAGTGCTGAAAATGAATGGATCAAGAAACGTCTTGTTGACGAAAATGTAAGTTTTGTTCTGATTTTGTTGTTTAATATTTGTTAGAAAGCTTGTAAAGTCTGACAGATATTTCCTCCAATACTTTTTTTGAAATTTAAAAAAAGTAAAATTTACTTTGTCTAAGTAATTGCCAGCGACAAAAATAAGACTTATGTTTTATTTAGTTTTTCTTATAGCTCAGATTTAATCGAGTAAAGTTTTGACTAGGCTTGAATTTTTTGTTAATTTAACTACATTTAACCACTTCTAGATCACTGGTCAAAACAGTGGGTAGTGAAAATTATGATTTTCTTTCAAAAAATACAAAATAAAATGTCTAATGTGTTATAGTACCAAGATACGTCAAAGTGGTAAAACAAAACTACATTCAGTAAAAAATTAATGGAGAATAAATGGGTATGTACCAAATTAAGCAACCAGTTTTTTAAATTGGACCACCGGGTTCCCAATTTCGACCCACACACCACACCACACCCTCCCCATCCCCACCCCCTTCTAATGGCTTTTGTATGCAGATCTTACAGATGCTTCGTGTTCCCATCGATGATACAGGGTGCAACAAGCCCATCCCTCATCATTCTTAGAGCATACGTAGGTGCCTCCACAGTATCAGCACTCTGCTTCGTTTTCACTATGCTTTTGAAGTTTCAGATTCTGTGGGTGCAGGAACTTTTGGTGTCTTCTTCGAACTTAACAAATTTTGGTAACTTCCTTTTTTTTGCGGTGACTTCTCTTAAGGTACATGTTTTAACAGCTCGTTGCTTTTTTTTCTTTCGTCTCTGATATTTTCTTATAAGTAAACATTGGAGAACCCAATTCACCGCAACACATTTTTCACACAACAAATTAGCGTTCTCAAAAGGATGATTGAATTCATCCTTTTGGTGAACAACTTCGTTAGCGAAATAGTGCTAACTTTGGTAGTGAAACGATCGTCAGCTCTGAAAAATGTGTGGTAGTGAATTAGGTTATTCACAGTATACCTACCAGTGCTCGTCACAAGTTGCAATTCTCAGTCAGTGCTTTTTTATTCTTTCCTTCGAGTGCTGCTGCATATGGGTTACTTGTTAGTTTTACTACTGACTGAGCTTTTTTCTTCCGCCTTAGGGTTCGTCCGCATTCTTGCCGCCCCGATAGCACCGCGGCATTTGGCTCATTGGCTCATTGTGCATGCCCTTTGTCTTTTCCACTCCACCCATTCCAAAATCACTGTGCCTTGAACTAGTCTGCACAGCGATTGGTAGGGTGAAGTTTTATATTGCTCTGTCTCCGGTCTAGACTGACCGTAGATCAGTTGTCTTTTGCGGTCCAGAGCTTTACACTCGCACAAGATGTGCTGGGCTGATTCCTCCCCCTCGCCGCAGAGTCTGCATGTGAGGTCCCCCTCGAACCGCCCCATTTTATGCAGGTGTTTCTTGACGGCCATGTGTCCCATCAAGAGACCTGTTATGTTTCTGAGCTGTCCTCTGCTAAGATTTAGCAGCTCCACAGCTCTCTTTGAACTGGGTTCGTCAATTACTGACTGCCCATGCCTGAGTCCCGGACAGTGTGCCCAGTACACATTGTGTTCGTTTCTGACCCAGGACTTAATGGCTCCCCTGGCAGTGCTCTCTGTCACGTCCAGAACCGGTTTTGGTCCCATAAATGATTCTGCTGACCTTCTCTTCGCGAGACTATCAGCTTCGTCATTGCCTTTGACCCCCGAGTGACCCGGCACCTAGATTAGGGTGGCCTCATTCTGCCCAGCCAGGTCGCTGGTCTCGTCTCGACACTCACTTACCAGCCTGGGATTTACCCGTGGGCTACCAAGGGCCTTAGGGCTGCCTGGCTGTCTGTGGCTATAAAGATTCGCTTATTGGTGTAGCCCCTCCTCTTCTTCTCCCGCACACAGTGCAGGATGGCGTACATTTCGACCTGAAAGACCGTTGCATGGGCTCCGAGGGAAATACTATGACTTACCCTCGGTCCTTCCGAATAAACACCTGCCCCCGTCCCACGCTCCCCTCCGGATCCGTCCGTGAACCAGATGAGAGCGTCCCGTGGTAACCTGACTGAGCTGCTCTTTGATGTATTTTCACCGCGTTAGCAAGATGAGTTGCTAGTATGTGCAAAATTTCACTTAGACTCTCTTCAAATGACAACATTGTCTTTGAAGAAAAAGGTCTTGCTAGAGTCTGCTTAACAGTCACAGCAACTGACTATATATTAGTGACTGTTAACTCGATGCATTAGCTAAATATGTTGATGAACCTTTTGGTTTGTTGATCGAGACAGCTATTATTATTGCATCAGTTTCCATGAACTCACTCTCCTGATTGATTTGTTCGTCTTCTTAGCGTGCTGAGCTGGTTACTGCTACAAGTTGATTGTTTAATCGCTTACTCTTCTTCACTACGCCGAAGTACCTCCGATAATACGCAGTCACTGTCTTTGAAGTGATTTCAATCCACCGGTCAAATCCCTTAGCGACAGCCTGCTTTTCTCGCACCAGTTATTGAGAGCTCAAGGTAACTTTGAAAATGGAGACAATTGAATAGTAAATTTTTATATCTGCATATATAAAATATCGAACCTTGAGTACCTGACTCTCACAATCAATAGATATTACAAATAATTAAAGAGGTCTAAGTATAGTCTTGTGACGTCCCTCAAGGAACATTATACTGAGCATATGTGTAACCTTCCATCTTCCATGGTCTTCTTCTGAACAAGTAGGATCCAAATAGTTTAACTAAAGCCCCCAGAAAAAAACAAAACCACGTTATCTCTCAGGACGTATAGTCAATAAGGTCAAAAGCTTGTGACAGGTCAGTATAAATTACAAAAACTAAAGGCACTTGCAGCTGCTTCGACAGTAACTGATTTTTGCTGGGCTTATGAGACTAAAGACGCTTTATTGGATTATTGGGTACCTAATTATATTCCAATATTGGATCGCAATAACTTTTTTTGTGCTTTAAAATAGTAGCTCTGAATTAACTACATCTAGTGGTTAAAGCCTATGGGTGGTATGCCAGCGGCTTCTAAAAAATGAACGTGGTGTTCTCCTGTGAAGAAAAGTTTTTCCTGTGCGTCAAACGCCCTTCCAGAATTCAATCTTTATCTTTTTTTCATTTCAACAACACACCACGAGGGCTCACAGCCTAAATACTATCGTACTGTGGGTGTCGGCAAGGAGGAAAGAGGCAACTTGTTAATTCTAGGCTTGAAGGTTTGGAGGTTCGGAGGAGAAGGAAAAACACGTGCGGGCAATTCCACAACTTGGAAGTCCTCGGGACAAAAGAGCGGGCATAACAAGATGTTCTATGTCTGGTGACCTGGACAGTAAAAGGTAGCATTTGAACTGTTCCCCTGGTAGATCTGTTGGGGACAGCAGGTGGAGGAACTGTGGAAGAAAGCTCCTCCGAGCAGTGCCCGTGCAGATATCTGTAAAAGAGAGAGAGAGAGAGAGAGAGAGAGAGATGTCACCAACGACACGTCGGTGGGCAAGGGATGGCAGCCTTTGGGTGAGGGTAGGGTCACCGATGAGACGTATAGCTCTCTTCTGAATGGAGTCCAGGATAGCAAGCGTAGAAACGGCAGCGGCACCCCAGATGTGGGAGCAGTATTCGAGGTTTGGCCTTATTTGTGAAGTATATAAGGTATAGCGATTAGCTGGTATTTACGAGCCCGGGAGAGGAAACCTTATTTCTTAGCAGCCGCTTCTGCAATTGATGTCACATGTGGGTGCCAATTAAGATTTTGATCCACAGAAAATCCAACAAGAGAAAAGCCTCATTAGTTTGAATAACTTGGTTGTTCATTGTGATGGGTGTAGGGCTGGCGTATCCCTTATGAGATAGAAGGCAAGACAGATATTTGATGGAGTTGAATTGTACAAGATTGCTACTTCCCCAGTCCAATATTTTTTGAAGATCCACAAAGACAGAACCCTCCATGAGTTTGCGATCCTCATCTAATTGGGCTAAAGACACAGGCTTATAATACTGTATATTGGAGTGGAGGGTGCTGTCGTCCGCGTAACTGTGAATTGGGTTGGATGTATTAGAGATGAGGTCATTGATGTGGAGAAGAAACAAAGTAAGGGCTAAAGCTGAACCTTGAGATATTCCTGCATTAACTGGATAGAGTTTAGAGAAATGGCCATCCACGACAACAGAAATGCTCCGGTTGGAGAGAAATTTGCTGTCTAGGTACAGAGTTTTGGTAGTAGGCCATAGGCCGAAAGTTTATTAAGCAGCGCTGCGTGCCAGACCTGGTCGAATGCTTTGGATATGTCTAGAGCGACAATCTGGGATTCACCATGTAGTTCCATAGATTTGTTCCAAGAGTGGGTGACAAAGGAAATGAGGTCGGCAGTTGATCTGCGCTGACGGAATCCATACTACCTGTCGCGGATTAGCCTTTGTTTTTCAAGAAATTTTAGTAATTCGGTTTTTATACTTTTCCATCATTTTAGAGACCACTGAAAGGTGAGAAATATGCCTGTAGTTGATAGGAAGCGCTTTGGATTATTTCTTGGGGACGGGATGTACTGGAGCAGTTTTCCAGTTACTAGGGAATATGCCTCTATTGTAAGATGTCTGAAACAGACGAGTCAGGACAGGAGCAAGTTCTGGTGCGCATTTTTTGAGAACAATTGCTGGGATTTCGTTAAGGCCAGAGGCTTTCCTGGTATTAAGACAAGAGAGCATCTTTCATACCTTTTTAGTTTGACGGGCTGTCCTACATTATTAAAACGCTTCAGTCACTTTGGGAATAGTCCAGAGTTAATGTGTTTCGTATCAGCCCGTATTCCTTATTTAGAACATTTTTAACCCACTAAATACATGAACAAAATGCGTCTGGCAGACCAAGTGCTGTGCAGATTCTGCCAAGCAGAAGAAAAAGAAGATACTTACCCCTTTCACCGTATTGGGATCGGTCAGGAGACCGAGTGCCGGCTGTGTATGGAGGATGACGAAACAGCAGAGCACGTGCTGTGTTCCTGTCCGGCAGCGGATAGGACTAGACACCTGCTCTTTGGCAAGGTAAAGCTTGCTCCAGAGGATCTGGATCAACTTTCGCCCGCAAAGGTTATCGACCTCTGTAGGAGGCTGGATTTGTTGGGCGAAATATAGACATTAGGCGTGAGCCACAATAGACCTTATGGTCGCGGTGGAGGGACCGATATGGACCACTCACAAACTAACCTAACCTAACCTAACCTACCCCTTTCACAATATTGTTCCAATGAGAAGGCTTAAGGTTGAGGTTTCAATCACTTGGCAAAAAAATATAAGGCTGAAAGCTACACAAAAGAACCCCTGCCGAAACTATGGCATTATCAAGGAAAATAAACTCTGCCGAAGTTATGGCATGATAAAGGAAATAAGGTTGTACGGGGTGTTCTAGATATTGGCATGCGTGTGTCACAACAGAAGTAATGACAAAGGCTGTAAGCATCCTCTCCCCTTCATTCAATACAATATTGAAAATAATGCTTGAAAAGAATACAAAAACATTGAATGGTGCTAAGACGCTTTCTATGTGTGTGAAACACACTTATGGAATAAAATTCATTATTTAGCAAAAAATAGTTTTTTGGAAAACGCTGAGACCCGTGAAGTTTAATTTGTCGAACATTATCTTATAATCATAGTTGAAAAAAATGAAACTCCCACCATTTTACCCCCACCACTTTATCCTTTTTTTATAGAAACCATACATTTTTTCATCACAATTCAATGGATCACATTATTCTGAACCCGGAGATACCCCATATGTACGATCTAATATTACAGTTTTCAATACAGGGTGGAAATTTAATACCGGAAAACTAAACAGTTTATCCTGAAATTCAAATTTCGAAAATAAACTTAATAAAAACGCCCATTTCTTATAATAAATGTTCAAAATGTTCTCCATTCACTTGCACAAAACGAAATAATCTGCTCTGGAATTCTTCCGTAACTCTCTTCAACACGTCAGGCGTTACGTTCCTAATTTCTGTTGTTATTTTCATTTTCAAATCATCTAAAACAGCAGGTTGCGCTTTATACACTCTGTTTTTAAGATATCCCCATAAAAAGGAATCGAGAGGATTAAGATATGGTGATCCAGCGGGCCATTCTACGAAACCTCTTCGTCCAATCCATCTTTGTGGAAAGACTTCGCGTAAATACTCCCGTACTTGAAGAGTAAAGTGGGCCGGTGCACCGTCTTGTTGAAACCAAGTCCTTTCATGGGGAACATTAGGTTATATTACATTTGGATGCAATTCTGGACAACCTGTTCTCTTAGCCTTTCTAAATATTTTGGACAGTTTAGATTTTCTATAAAAAACAGGCCCAACTACTTGATTACCAATGATACCAGCCCAAACGTTCAACTTCTGACGACGCTGAGTGTGTGTTTGTCGCATCCAGTGGGGGTTTTCGGCAGCCCAGTATCTGCATTTGCCTGTTTACATCGCCATTCAAAAGAAATGTTGCCTCATCGGAAAACAGAACGTCAGCAGAAGAAATAACATTTCAGTGAAACATGTCCAGCAGTTTTTCTTTTTTGAGACACTTTAAAACTGTTGATTAACTAACATCATTTTCACGTGCAACTTCACTGGTAGAAGTTGTTGGTTCTTCTTGAAAAGTCAATAAAATATTGAGTTTCAGATCTTCTTCAAGAAACTTGGGTCTCCTAGGCAGTGGTTTAACGTCTCCGCAATCACGAAACTGTGAATGTATCTTAGACACAGTTCCCTGGGTTAGTGGGGGCAAATCTGGATGTTTTTCATTAAATAGGTTAACAACTTGTGCCTGTGTTCTACACATATCACCATACCCAATCATCATTAATATTTCTGTTCGCAGAGTTTCAGCTAATTATCGCATTATTAGACCAAAAATTAATTGAAATTATCGGAACAAAATTTCGATTAATTTATTAGGAAACCGCGCATTCAACACAATACACCACAAAATGAAACAGAACTGTTAAATTTCACCTTTCACACTGCAAAAATTGGTAGTTAATAAGAAACGATTAATTATACCAAGTACGTTTTAAATAAAAGACAAGAAAATAAATTTAAGATAAGAGTCAGTGAAGAATTCCAGAGCAGATTATTTCGTTGTGTGCAAGTGAATGGAGAACATTTTGAACATTTATTATAAGGAAGTGACGTTTTTATTAAGCTTATTTTCTAAATTTAAATTTCAGGATAAACTGTTTAGTTTTAATATTCCGGTATTACATTTCCACCCTGTATTGAAAACTGTAATATTAGACCATACATATGGGGTATCTCCGGATTCAGAATTGTGATGAAAAAATGTAGGGTTGCTATTTAAAAAAATTAAATTAAATTTAAAATGGTGGGAGTTTAATAGTTTTAACTATGATTATAAGATAATGTTCGACAAATTAAACTTCACATGTCTCTTCGTTTTCCACAAAAACTATTTTTTGCTGAATAATGAATTTTATTCCATAAGTGTGTTTCACACTGTATATATGACTATCAGGTATACGCACAGTGCGGACCCTATGGTGTAAAACATATTAATGGCAACATTTTTAGCAACCAAGCACCAGGATCGCCTGTAATTATTTTCCGATATCTAAGCTCAAAGGTACATATATTTGCTTAAAACAATAGTATCGCAGCATTCGTTACATAACAGACATAGAAAGAGAAATTGTAATGTTAATGAGCAACACGACTTATTATTTCTAATATATTGTTGACAAGCACACATATATTATTTTAAAGTATCTACAGACGTGAAATAATACATCTATTATGCAACATTTAACAAATTACAATCGTTTAAAATTTTATACAGCTGGACTTCTCACATTAAGAATGTGATATTCTCAATCTCACGCACTCTTCTTTGTAAATTCTAAAACTACACCCACACTTTCTTATATAATTAATATTTATGTATGTATGAGTTAAACTTTGAGAAGATACAACCTGTTTCATAGTTCTAATAAATGTAACTATGCTATTTAATATGAATTATTTAATTGATTAAAAATATGACAATAGTGACATTTAAAAGGAACGGCTTATTTAGGTACTATGCTTATGTTGCCCACACCTTTGGATACAATCACGTATTTCAGTGGCCATAATAATATTGTAATCTTATACGTTATCGGTCATGTAACTGTAATTTAATTCGTACCTATACTTATAATTAGGTTTTTAGGCTGCGACTTTAAACTGTTTGATTACCTGTCGAAATAAAAGTTACAGACGAAATTTTAACATAATAATACCACTGCCAATAACTCAGTAGCGGCTCGTGCCTTAATGCACTGGGGATGCGCAAGAAAAAAAAGTTCGGGACGCAGCAAGTGCGTTATGGTAGTGAATTTTTATTAAATGTTTCAAATTTTAATAACTCAAGTTTCTACGAACTTAGAAATTTGAATTTTGGTGTATAGTAGGGTCTTACCCAGGGCAACATATATACCAAATTTCATCAAAATAACTTTGTAATTGTCGGAGAAAAAAGTTTTTTCGAAAGAAAACTAAAAATTTGAAAAACTTAATTTTATATAAACTTAGAAAGTTGAATTCTGGTATTTAGTAAGGTATTTATCAAGGCAATATATACACCAAATTTCATTAAAATAACTTTGTAATTTTCTGAGAAAAAAAATTCTTGGAAAGAAAACTCAAAATTTGAAAAACTTAATTTTCTTTAAACTTAGAAAGTTGAATTTTGGTGTATAGTAGGGTCTTACCTAGGGCAACATATCTACCAAATTTCATTAAAATAACTTGGTAATTTTCGGAGAAAAAAATTTTTCAAAAGAAAACTAAATTTTTTCCGGAAAACCTTGTCCGATTTTCCTGGCTAACGAACTCATCCAAGCCATTTATAAAAGAAATGCACTTACCGAGTTTCATCGAAATCGGTTAATTATTTTTTAAGTTAGCAGTTGGATACATACATATATATATATATATATATATATATATATATATATATATATATATATATATATATATATATATATATATATATATATATATATATATATATATATATACATGACCCCGGATATGGGTTCTAGGGGTCCTAGTTCGCGCTCATTAAAAATTTTTTTTTGCAAAGTCTCACCATCGATAGCTCTCTATTTTTTTATTTATTTTTGTTCCCTCAGGGCTCGTCCGCGGCCTTGCCGCCCCGATAGCACCGCAACCCTTGGTTGATTGTGCATACCCTTAGTCTTACTCCACCCATTCCAAGATCAGTGTGCCTTGAACTAGTCTGCACAGCGATTGGTAGGGTGAAGTTTTATATTGCTCTGTCTCCGGTCTAGAGTGACCGTAGATCAGTTGTCTTTTCCGGTCCAGAGCTATACACTCACACAAGATGTGCTGGGCTGATTCCTCCCCTCGCCACAGAGTCTGCATGCGAGGTCCCCTTCGAACCGCCCCATTTTATGCAGGTGTTTCTTGACGGCCATGTGTCCCGTCAAGAGACCTGTTGTGTTTCTGAGCTGTCCTCTGCTAAGGTTTAGCAGCTCCACAGCTCTCTTTGAACTGGGTCCGTCAATTATTGACTTCCCATGTCTGAGCCCTGGACAGTCCGCCCAGTACACCTTGTGTTGGTTTCTGACCCAGGACTTAATGGCTCCCCTGGCAGTGCTCTTTGACACGCCCAGAGCCGGTTCTGGTCCCATAAATGGTTCTGCTGACCCTCTCTTCGCGAGACTGTCAGCTTCTTCATTGCTTTAACCCCCGAGTGACCCGGCACCCAGATGAGGGTCACCTCATTCTGCCCAGCCAGGTCGCTCGTCTCGTCTCGGCACTCACTCACCAGCCAGGAATTTACCCGTGGGCTACTTAGTGCCCTAAGGGCTGCCTGGCTGTCTGTGGCTATGAGGATCCGCTTGTTGGTGTAGCCCCTCCTCTTGTTCTCCCGCACACAGTGCAGGATGGCGTACATCTCGGCCTGAAACACCGTTGCATGGGCTCCGAGGGAAATACTATGACTTACCCTCGGTCCTTCCGAGTAAACACCTGTCCCCGTCCCACGCTCCCCGCCAGATCCGTCCGTGAACCAGACGAGCGCGTCCCGTGGCATGCCCGGCGTCTCCTCCCAGTGAATTTTTTAAAATAAAAATTCACTTAAAAAACCTACTTACTAAACTTAATAATTATTAACTACTTACCAAGTTTTCCTCTAGTTAGTTATACGTTATAATAGCTAAAAAGTCCCTTAAAAAGTTAACGTTTAAATTTATAATATCATCCACTGAATTAATCACAGTATCACAATTATTTTGTTCACTTATTAAGCAACCCGAAGTAGTGGCCATAATAATAATTGTCTTGTTAGAACATGTAAACAACAACGAAATGATCTAATTAAAAATCAATCCGACGCGAAGATGAAAATTACTAGGTAGTAGGTACACACGCTCTACCAAAAGTCCACTACAAACTGGAAGTGTGTAATCTTATAGCCCACAACAGATTGCTTACTCGGTCGTTTTCGACGATGATCGATGATTATTTCGCACTGAAGTATCGCATTTCCTGGAGAGCGCCGAAAAATACACATCGCCGCCTGACTGCTTTATATGGATATGGATGTATATAACGTCTGCAACGATTAACACTATACTTATGACTTATTCTGATTCTGTATTCTGTATTAATGGGTGCCGACTCTCTGCGATCCTCGATATACTAATTTTGTTTGTTGAATGCAGGAGGTAAAAAAGTAAATAAAAATTTATTAAAATATAGCATAGCAAAAATATTATTTTTCCACGGCAGGCGGCAGTGCGCCCGCACGGGCGCACTTATATAGCCGCCCCTGCAATAACTACACTTTGATAATAGCGTTTCACTTCAGTGGACGAAACCATAACATACATAACGGAAAAGAAAAGCACTCCGCCGCGAAACTCAAATCGTCTTCCAAAGTGAAAAAGCTAAAGCTGGGCCCACAAAGAAACCGACAAAGCTACTAAAAGTAGATTTTTTTTCAAAATGGAACATCACCTGTATATTATTACTAAGTAGTTTGGAAAGCTGCTGAGATTTACTGTATACAGGATGATTGCTGAGAAGCGCTCATTAGAAGTTTATGACCTTTTCATCTGATTTGAGAACTGAAAAATTGTATTCGGCCATTATATTATACGATATTCTCATTGAGATTAACTATCGCACTTGTTAAGCACTTCCGGTTATACCGGAAGTTGCCATCAACTTCGTTATTTTAAATAGAACAGCTTGTATATTTTTCATTTTCAGAATGGCAATCCAATTTGGGTTAGATTTTATGTAATACTTAATTAATACGTAATTTGCGTTGTTAGGTTTGAAATATTGGCGATTTTCCAAAAATGCTCATTATCGCATTTCTTTTTATAATTTGATGTATCTTTGTAGTGTGTGAATCTAGAACTTCGGGTTTTGGACATTAGAGCGCTGGTAATCATGTCTTGCAAAATCGTTGGAATGAAAATCTGTTTTATACAGGGTGTGCGTTGATAGCCTGACAAAATCTGTAAATTCAAGCAACTTTTGAATTTTGATTTTTTTTGCAAATGAGCGCGAACTAGGACCCCTAGAACCCATATCCGGGGTCAGCTTCAATTTATATATGTTTATATATATATATATATATATATATATATATATATATATATATATATATATATATATATATATATATATTGTGCTGGGAATTGCAAAGGCCATATAAATTCTATAAAAAACAAAAATGAAAACCCTGACGGAAACTAGTATGATAACGTTAAGTTTCGATTATTACTTTGATAATATAGATTGTCAGATCTACAAAATTGGGGGGTCAGATTAGCAATGGGGGGTTATAGTAGGACCACTGGTCAGTAGCAAGTACAATACTTACGGTTTACACGTAATGCATATGGGTTCTCTGTAGATTGTATACATATCCACATCGTTCGACATATTTTACTTTACACTAAAACAGAAAACAAAATAATAACATTAATATACAAGCATATTCTCTATTATTATTAGTCAGTGTTATTTGGATAGGCAATGAAAGATATAAAGCCATAATTTGTTAAAATGATCATTAATTAAATTTTTAAAATTTATAACTAGCAAATTTGAAAAGCATCTCAGTTTAAATGAATTTAAAAGAGCAAAAAATCTATATGCAAATAGATTAAACTCTTAAGCATGAAATACATACCAAAGAATTATGTTCTAAATCAATTACCTAAATGTAATGAACAAAACAAACACTTTGTAGAATGTACTTAGATGTAAGTTTATATTTTTATTTATGTGAACAATGAATTGGAGTTTACCAAAGACTGTGTTTGTGTTGTGGAACCTTTTAAATCAAGATTGCAGCATATAAACTTCATTAATTTATAAATTTATTGTTGACTATGGTTATGTCTAGGAGATAAGGTTAGGCCAAATGTCATTTTTAAGAATAATGATGTTTAAACTTACCGGATGAAAAGCTGTCAAAATATGTATTAATTAATGTCAAGAAAGGATGCCTTGATATCAAACATTAGATGAATTTGAGCAACATTTCCGCTTTTGTTATGAATTATTGTTAGTTGTTAAATGAATTCAGACGCCAGAATAGCGTCATTATTGCTTCCCATTTGAATATAAATATTTTAAAGTATATATTGTGTAAAGAAGATCCATTGTGTCACTAAAACAAACAGAAGAGGTTACATGAAGTTTTTAACGTAATAAATTACAAGATAAACAGTATATATATCAAGAATACCTACATTTAAGGACACCTACCACCACAAGCGAGGAACCAAGGTTTGAAATTTAATTTATTTTGTCTAAATCAGCGCAAGGAGAAAATTATTTTATTTAAAAGACAGTATATTCTGTCGATCATACGTCAAGCAAAAGTATTCATGGGAATAATAAGATTTTATACATAAATAGAGATCTTAGTTTACATTTCACCAAAGTTCAAAATCAAAAACGTAGAGGGAGTCAGGAGTACAGGTCAGGGAGCCATATTAGTTGTCACGAACATTTCAAAAGCAGTCGAAAATTATGTTAACAATATTAATCATTTAATTTTACTAGTAAGCTTGAGAATTATAACAACGGATCCGTTTAGCTTTAAATCTATAAAATTCTGTCCAATAAAAGTTGTTATAAAATTTTTTCTAAAAACATAATTCTTTGAAACAAAAAACCATAATAAGATAAAAATAAGGTAAATTACATATTTGCAGGCTATTTCTTTCTCCTATTTAGCAGAACCTACCACTGAGACAACGTAAGTACATTGATAATTTAAATACAATATATATATATATATATATATATATATATATATATATATATATATATATATATATATATATATATATATATATATATATATATATATATATATATATATATATATATATATATATATATATATATATATATATATATATATATATAGTAGAATGGTAGGCAACCCATATAACACTGAAGCTAGCTGGAAATGACAAATACATATACATATATTAAAATTCAAACAGTCATAAACATTTTATAAAGTTAAAATCCATTTTTTAATATACAGAGTCACCCATAAAACATTGTGTAAACTGTTAATATAAAATATTTCTAGTTACATTTAAAATTATAATCAACAAAAGTAATATACCTAAAATTATACCAATTTAAACAAAGAATATAAAAACAACCAAAAGGTTTACACACATCTAAAGGGTGATCATTTTATATAAATATCTATAACATAAATATCATTTTATAAATTAAATAAAAAAATTATACATTAAATTAATATAATATAATATACATATATATATATATATATATATATATATATATATATATATATATATATATATATATATATATATATATATATATATATATATATATATATATATATAATATCTATGTATCACGCCAATAACTCAAAAAATAATGCGCCGATTTTGATAAAATTTGGCACGTACCTTCCTTTTGTAAATGGATTGGACAAGTTCGTTAGTCAGGAAAATCGGACGAGGTTTTCCGGAAAAATTTTGAGTTTTCATTCGAAAAAAAACTTATCTCAAAAAATAAAAAAGCTATGATAACCAAATTTGGTAGGTATGTTTGGGATATAAAAAGTAAACTACACACCAAAATTTAGATTTCTGTTACAAAAAAAAAGTTATAATAAAATATTTTGTGCCAGATCATTTCTATGAAAATTAACTACCATAAGGCACTTGCTGCGTCCAGGCTTTTTCAAATGGAACATCCTATATATTTCCATTCCGATGTGTTCTACGTACATAACTCTGGAAATTATATTATACCTAAAAAGCATAATTTCTGAGATATTGTTACTTTTCTGAAGTGATATATTCAATATCGCGGCAGAGAATTTTAATTCTAATATTTTCATGGAATTGGATGATTAAGTGTCTTTTCTATTCATGATGACACTCTGAGAGTCTAAGAAATATAATAAAAAACTGCGATAAATACCATCAGTTGACAATATTGGATGATTGATGAACAGGTAAAAATAGTACTTGTCAGCAATCGCCAGACTTAACCTCGGTTCACTTCAATTTTGATACTGGCGAAGAGTCTAGTCAATTCAATTCACTGTTAAAAATGCCAATCGTAGTGTTTAGAGTGTCCAGTAGTTACTCAAAATACTGATACCAACAGCCAACAACGGCCCAGATAGTTCTACTCAAGAATGAATGTGTCTCGCTCTATTATTCTTCTTTAAACAAGGAATCAGGATAGAATATAATAGAACTTTATTAACTCATTTAGCTAAATATAACTTAACAACAAAAGTATAAAAATATAACACTAGTACAAGAGCACCATACAATATTATTAGCTTATAATTACTTGTAGTAGCAACCTATTCTTAATGCTAGTTACTGTCTATCAACCTAATACCTCTTAGTAAATCACTAGAAGATATATTCACCACACCTATACATACTCTTCCACACCTAGACACAAACATACTGACTGCAGTTCTCACTCTAATGTATTTGATAATCAGTCTCTTTAATAATAACTTTAACTTTCCTTTTGAATATATTAACGTTAGTTGTATTTCGGATATCTTGGGGTAGGTCATTGTACAATTTTACACCTTTAAAAATATTGAGTTCATCGTTTTCTTTTTCATTAACCGTTGTAAATAATAGTTACTGCTCTGTCTGGTATCATGGGTGTGCACAGATGACACCCGAATAAGCTTTTCTGTTAAATAATGTGGCGCTGAACCAATCGTTATGTTATGAATAAAAATCAGAACTCTTAACTTTATATAACTCTCAACACTCAGCCAGTTTAGTTTTTCTTGCATTTTAGTAATTCGGGTGTATTTGCTACACTTTAAAATTATCCTCATAGACTTATTTTGCAGTCTTTGTAACGTATTCAGTAATACAACCAAGAACATGAATTTATTATGGTCCTATGTCCTATCATTGTAAATGTAATAACAGAACTATTGAAGCAACCTGACAATCATACAGTGACACTGAAACTTGTATATTTTCCTGTATCTTGTATAATAACCGATATATTGAGCTTTACAGTAAAAATGTACCACGCTGTATATATCTAAACATGTAAAAACTGAAATTGACCCCGGAGGCGCCTGGTTCGCACTCCTTTGAAGAAATATTTAAAAAAAAATTAAAGTCGCGGTCTTCTCAATAACGATTTTTTTCTAAGAAAATTTGCGAAAAAGTATAGACTATTAAACCGCAAACTTAATAACTGAAACTCTGAAATCATCATAGAAGGGGTTTATTTGAAATGAATTTTTTGTAAAATGAAGCACAATGATGGTTGAAGCTGTAACTAGGCTTTACATAGCCCGTATTTGTTTCAGGTTCTTCGTCTAAAAATTGCAAATTTTGATGTTTCAAATCGCGACTTTGACATTTTTTAAAAGAAGAAAAATTATAAATTTTTCAAAGTAATTGCTGTGATTTCTTGGCCATTTTGCGCCAAAAAAACGTAATCTTTGTCTGTAATATACAATAGATCTTGTTGTCCACAGAAAATAGTTTGATTTTGTGCATTTCTCTGGTCATCAGTTGCACCCAATTTTTTTTAAATGTCTATATAATTTTTTTCCTTTCAACTTATAGAGTTGAATTTTGGTGTGTAGGGTAAGTTCAATAGTGTAAACCTAAGAACCAAATTTGGTTGCCATAGCTTTGTTATTTTCAGAGATACAAAAATTTTCCGAAAGAAAACCCAAAATTTCCGGGAAAAACTGGTCCGATTTTCCTGGCTAACGAACTTATCCACGCCACTTGCAAAAAGAAAGGCACCTACCAAATTTTATCACAATCGGTTCATTATTTTTTGAGTTATCGGTGATATATATATATATATATATATATATATATATATATATATATATATATATATATATATATATATATATATATATATATATATATATATATATATAGATATGGTATCTATAAGGGGAAGGTAAAAATGAAAATATCCACACTTATATATTATTACATGAAACTCGAACACCATACAAGCTAACAAAATACTCTAGAACAACCTATATAAAGACTAACAAAATTAAAAAAAAACTACTCTTTGATGTATACAATGTCTAGGCAGTGAATGATTATCATGACAGGAAGAAAATAAAATTAACCATTTTACAGGCATATCATAAGACCTGGTATAAAATTTAAAATTTAAGTCAGGATTGATTCCCAAATATGATGTATGTATGGATTAAAGAAGGTAAGACAAGAATATAATAATTGTAAATTAGTTTATAAGAGTGAAAGGTCTATACGAAGTAAAAATTATATCCAGGACAGAATATACTGCAGAAAAATGATTGAACTTAGTGCGGACAAATAAGATATAAAGACTAAAGCAAGATAAAGTAAATATTCGGACAGTACAAACAGTACAAAGTAGATTTTAGGAAGTTTAATGTGGTATTGTGGTATTTATAATTAAGAATATTAAGATGTCATAACCTAGATATAGATCAGATGATTAAATTTACTAGCAGATGTCAAATTGACAAGGCAAATGTACCATAAAGGTTAAGAAATGAATGAATGTAAAGAATGACTAACAACAATTAAACATGAGGTATCCGCGGAAATAATGAGAAAGATTATTGTGAAAAATCTCAAGATGAGAGATTTTTGAAGGTGGCCAACAAGAAATTTTTAATTGGTTACCGTCGTCAAGAAAAAAAGTAAACAGAAGGAAGAAAAATTATGGGAAGATTGGACGTAGAAGAAAATTGAAGACGAAAGGAGATTTCAATAAGTTTGGAGCAAGTTTCTGTAAAGCAGAAAGTTCAAGGCAACAATCAAAAAGATTGACAGTTCAAACTAATAGCACGAAAACAATTCAGGGAAGAACAAGTACGACAGAAAACCTGTGAGTGAGTAGAGTAATAATACTTACGTTTTTGTGTGGCTTATCCATCGCTTCAAGCGATTATCGTATAAAGCATTAAAACTATTATAAAGTAAACATAAAGGGGGCCAACTTGTTGAAGCAACCATCTTTGTTTTTCATCAATCATAACAAGGTGCTTGTAGGGCCATCTGTCGACCGCAAAGATTACTACGCATACCTCGCCAACGAAGAAAACGAACCATTGACTATGCATCAAAATTAAGGATTGAATAAGCTAAGCGGGTACTATTTAGTTTTGTTCTTATTAGTCTATGTAGTATAATGGACCTATATTTATATATAAGTATATTTGAAAATTTAGTAAACCAATAAACTGGCCAGTATTTTTTCACCGCGAGTTGTAATTGTTAAAAAAAAGGTACGTTATAAAAAATAAGTAGGAATTAGGTATTTGTCATCTGTTTTTATATTAATAAATATTTAAGTTTTGTGTCAATATAAAATCCTTGCTTTATTTTGGTTTGTACATATATAAGTACTTGGGAAAAACAACAAATATCAGAAAAGGCAACACAGATCTTCTCATTAGTGAATTTTTTAAAGAAAATTCACTAATAAACTGAGCACAAATTGCTACGAAATACTGCAGAGCCGTGGTCTGGGGGAGCGGACACAACTCGATTTCAATATTTTGATATTTCAATTTGTTGATGGCTTCTTTGAAATTGTAAGTGCCTTGGAACCAATCATGTCAGAAGAACATGACAAAGCTGCTAATCAGTACACAAATCACTTTGTAGCTTTCCATTTCTAATCAGTACGTGCATAATGGAACACGTTCTTGGAATAACGTATTTCATTCCAAAATTCGTGAAACGAAAAACACTCCAAATAATCATTTAGAAGCACTGAGGAAATGCTCTGATGATTTTTTACCTACCATTTGTAGTATTGTTGAAAATATTTTCCATTTTACCTGTGACTACAGCATCCGTCGAAGGTATAGCTTTTCTAGCCTAAAGAGAATCAAAACGTACTTAAGAAATTCCATAAGTGAAACAAGACTCAACGGTTTGGCTCTCGTGAATTTTGACAGGGACTCAAGAAAAGAAAGACGCCAGAATTCCAAATTATTTTCTTAATTATGTGTGGCCTGTCTTATATTTATAAATAAGGCACTCATATGTATGTGTGTGTATGTGCACATGAAGAAATAATATGCACTTTCTGTCCTGCACCTAGTCTTAAGTACTGTACGTATAAAACCTGTTGACGTGGGTGCCTATACATGAGTGTATATGCGGTCGCGTATGTGTGTGAGAGGATATGTATGTAAGTTTTAATTTTAATATATATTTTTAGTAAACAGCATGTGTATAGGGAGATAAAAGAAAAAAGTTAAAGAGCTTGTTAGATTAACATTCTTAAGACAGGTTTTGCCATTGTGAAAAGCAAGGTCAGATGCATATTTGTTCATTTAGAACATTGACAGTGACTGAATGAGCCAGTTCTCAAAGTCAAAACTTTAATAAAAAATAAAAAAATAAGGCACTCTACCTCAAACGAATGTAAACATGTGAACGATAAAAAGAAAATGTTTATTATTTTATGTTTTCTGTCAACCTATTTTAAACTCTCTTCCCAGCTACTTCTTGACGGGTGCCCCCCTGCCAAACACCCCCACCCCTCCAACAAAAATCCTGGCTAAGACAGTGAAATATTGCTTCAAACCGAAGGAAACGCAAATTTATAGAGGCTATTTTTGGATCAAACAGTGTACCTACATCTGTTAAAATTTTCTGTCCATATTTTTATCCTTTCTTGTCAAAGACAAAACGAAGTAGTATACTTATTGTTTAGTCATTCTCCTAACATTATACGGATAGTTTTTTCTTTCCAGAACATAAGCAAAATATTTTGAAACAAAATAATAAACCTATCGATTAAAACTAATAATATTCATAAGGTATCGTCTTCATAAGCATATATTATGGATAAGGTTAAAATTAACTAACCAGTTTTACAGGAAGCGAAGGAAGGAATTTTGATAAACCAGTTTAGTCAAAGCATCGATTCTAATGTTAATTAAGGTAGTAAAATAATTTAAAACCGCATTAAGCATCCATTACTTCTAACTATATGATTACTCTGAACGACTTGTTGATAGCTAATGTTTCACTAATTGCTGCGAAAGTGATTTAACGAGAGAATGTTAGACCTTTAGTCTCTGTGGAACACTATGCGTAATGACACTATTATGATAGGTCAGTTTCGTAATGTTTACATCTACCTACTCGTACATCTAGCAATATTTCTTTTAATATATTTCATTCAGAGAGAGGAGAGAGCATATTTCGTAAAAATTCATTGATCGTAACCTACGCACAGTTACGCTACGTTAGCCATAAAATGTTTACCAGCACATGAAAGCAAATCTGTTGCGGAAGCTCATGGTTTTCTGTTTTTTTTTTAATTCAGTTCAATAATACATCATAAAAACCCTTTAAGGGTTATGTCTGACAACAAAGCGCCTCCGTGGCCGTGCGGGAAAGGCGATTCAGACTTTCCAATACGGACTCGGGGGACGACGGTTCGAGACTCACCGGCAGCGGATGATTTTTCAAAATCACTGTCGTCGTTGAGATCGAGCTCAACGTGGAGGGTAGGTTAGTCTAGATGGGCAAAAAGGGTCAGCAATGGCCTAATTACCAGTAAGCATCTTACCTTTACCTTTTTTTATGTCTGACAACATAATAAATAAAAACACAAATTTAACATGTGTAATTTGGGAACTAGTTTTCAAATACTACATTAATGTCTCTATTATCATAGTGTTATCTTGTTCAGCAAGTACTTCTTTATCTCACTTTTCCATTTGTTTGTTTTTAATCTTTTCATTTCTTCAGGTATTTCATTGTATACTTTTACACCATTAAATATTATCCTTTTTTGTCCTGTGTTTGTTCTTGCAGCCTCTGTTCTTATGTCTAAACGTCTCCTTGTACCATAACTATGTACTTCGTTGCTGTGTCTCATTTGCAGTTCTGGTTCATTATTTCTCCCTGTCTTAGTTTGTGGATGATTTTCATTGTTTCATAATTTGTTAGTTCTGCAATGTCTAATTGTTTAGTTTTTTTGAAAACTTCATTTGTTGGGGTCCAATAACTCAGATCATATATTAATTTTAGGCTTTTATTTTGTATCCTTTGTATACTAGATATATCTGTTTTATTGCCGGTTCCCCAGAAAGAAATCATGTACATCAATTTACTTTTTATATATGCCTCGTACAACATTATCTTCTGTGATTTTGGGAGACAGTTCTTGATTTTATAAGCCATTGCTATATATGATGATATCTCCAATTTTAGCTCATTTATGTGTTTAGTCCATTTTAAGTTTTTATCAATGTTTAGGCCTAGATATTTTACACTGTCTACTTCTTTTATGCTTCTTCCTTTAATTGTAATATTCATTTGGTGTCGTTTAGTGGTTTTCTGTATGTGTATTAAGTAGCATTTCTTTTCATTTATAGTTAGACGATTTGTGTTTGTCCATCTCATTAGTAGTTCTAGATCTTCATTTATCTCAGCTTTGGTTTTCTTGTCGTCCACATTTTCATAGAAAATTGCCAAGTCATCTGCATACATCATTTGTTTCCCATTCAATTTGTATAGGCTCAGTTCGTTTATGTATAGTATATACAGGTATGGTCCTAGAATGGACCCTTGAGGAACGCCACAGGTCATGTGAGTTCGTTCACTTTTCACATCTCCTATTTGTGTGTAGTGCTTTCTATTTTGTAGACAACTTTTTAATTATATTTGGAAAATTATTCTCTACCCTGTTTACCCAATCGAAAAACTTGTCAGACCTCAATCTCATGCACAAGACGGTAGAAAGAACGCCACTAGACAGTATCATATGCTATTTTTAACAATTATTTACTTCTGATAATAGAAGTTGTAATAGAAGATGATTTTATTATTGTTATGTTCAATAATTTATATTTTCCAGGGAGGGTTGTAGAACGAGAAAATATCCAAGTGAAAGTCACTTGTGTGGAAAAATATGGAAAATGGTCACCAGGTGGAGATGACCAAACGCTGATATGTTATGAAGACAGCGATATAGGGTCGATCATTTCTCTACCTTCATTATTGAACAATAGAGGGATATATGATGTGCCTTCTATGAACAAGCTACTTTAGATGATTATTGTGTGTGTTTTGTTTCTTTAACGTCGGCCTATTTCCGCGACTATGGCCAATCACCGAGGCCAGGGAGCACTTTCACCTCATCATCCTGGAAATTTTGCAATTTCTGTAAGGATGGTAGGGATCGTTAACGTGCCCAACATCGCATGGACACGGGACCGACGGCTTTTACGCCCCCTCCGAAGGGCGGAACCTGCAGACATTCAACTTGCTCAAATACAATGACAGAACCTCGGTTGATGTTAATGTTACAGTTTGTACTGAAAAAGTGAAAGGAGAACCCTGGGATCGAACCCTGTACCCTTCTGTTTAAAGGCACGCCTTCTTACCCCTGAACCACCGAGGCTCTAGATGATTATTGTTCCTCTCTTTATGTATACTTTTAGTTTGTAGAACTCTTTCTATTCACAGATTCTACGCTTATTATGTTTCTATGCACCCAGCTTCAACTCCAGATCTCTGGTCCTATGTCACATTGCCTGTCCTAGGACAAATGTATGACTATGAATTCACCAGTACAAAAAATGTAATCTACATACGAGGCCGGGTCAATAAGTCCGTGACTTTTGAATGAAACACATATTTTTTGACAAAAAATCATTTTATTTCTCAACATAGTCTCCTTTGAGCTCTATACACTTCGTTCAATGTTTCTGCAATTATTTTATCCCTTCCAAAAAATAAGATTTGTCGAGGTCCTCAAAATAGGTATTTGTTTGTGAGATGATTTCATCATTGGAGTTAAATCTCTTTCCGCCGAGCCATTTCTTTAAGTTTGGACACAAGCAATAGTCACTCGGGTCTAATTCCGGATAATAGGGCGGATAAGAGAGCAATTCGTAGCCCAATTTATGCAATTTCGCCATGGAGACTACACATGTGTGCACCCTTGCATTGTCTTGGTGGAAAAGAATAGTTTTCTTGGCCAAATGCGGTCGTTTTTTCTTCAAATCGTCATTGAAGCGGTCCAATAAGTTGGTATGATATTCGCCATTGAGCATTCTTCCCTTTTGAAGGTAATCAATCTGGATTATACCGCCTGCATCCCAAAAAACGGTCGCCATGACTTTATTGGATGACAAACCCACCTTGGCCTCCTTCGGTGCCGATTCGCACGGAGAAACCCACTATTTTGACTGCTGTTTGGTCTCTGGTGTGTTGTGGTGAATCCATGTTTCGTCAACGGTTACGAAACGGCGCAAAAACTCGTCCCTATTGAGTAACGCCAAACACTCATTCGAAGTTGTCACACGAATTGCGTTTGTGGTCGAATGTAAGCAAACGCGGCACCCATCTTGCGGATAGCTTTCGCATATCCAAGTGATCATGCAAAATCGAAACCAATATGCCTATGGCTTCCACAATCTCCCGCACTTTTAATCTCCGATCAGCCAACACCATATCGTCAATTGTTTCGGATGTAGCGACCTCAATTGGGCGTCCAGAACGTTCGGCGTCATTTGTGCTTGTACGGCCGCAACGAAATTCAGTAAACCATTTTTTTTACCATGGAAATTGATGGTGCAGAGTCCCCATAGTATTTATCAAGCTTAGCCTTGGTTTTAGTGATGTTTTTTTCAGCAAAGAATAATATTTGATGAGCACACGAAATTAACTTTTTTCCATATTCATTATAACTCAAGAGGTTGCCTGCTTTCAATGGCTATCTAACACAAACTAAATGACGCAGCTTGTTCAAAATTTGACAGGGGTCAACTGACAGATGCTTGTTGACAGGAGCAGTGTTGCCCTTCCTGTGAAGAGGCGGGAAATTCAAAAAGTCACGGACTTATTCACCCTCCATTGTATACTTATCTACACTGCTGCGTTGACCACAAGTCCACTCTCACATCTGTTACTCGGCTGATTGACATGTGAGCCACTTCTTGTTTTCTTTCCTTTCTTTATTTTTTTTAATTTCTATAATATATGTTCAATTAACTTAGTGTTCTTTGATTGTTGTTATAGCCTTTTACTTTGTTTGTTGAAGCTTTATTTGGTGATTTCCCCGTTGACTTTTGTATTAAATAGATAAAAATTTCGAGACGCAGCAAGTGCGTTATAGTAGGGAATTTTCATAAGAATTGTACACTATTATTATACGGCATATTAGTAAAATTAATACTTTAAACTTACACAGACTTTGAAGAGCGATTTTAGAGATCCTAGTACGCGCACGTTTGAAGAATTCTTTCGAAAGTGTTATCATCGATATCTCTCTATTATTAAAAAATCTTGTGTTCTAACACCTTTTGAGAAAAATTCAATTTTATATCAAGCTAGAAAATTAAATTTTACTACATCTATAGATAGTGTAAGTTTCTTTAAAAAAAACTTGTTTTACAAATTTTATTAAAGTTACAAAAGCTTTCCAGAAGGAAAGTTAATTCATATTTAGAAAACTAAAGTATCTGCCCGATCATAAACGTAGCAGCGATTTTTCCTTATTAAACGCCAGAATGATTTCGTTTTAGTCAACCTAATCAAACCAGTTTTTTCAATATCAACAACAACAAAATGTCTGCTGAAAATTATAATTTCAACTCAAAGGTGACAAAGTTATTCAGACGTTTTAAACAAAAATGAGATCTTGTTTAAAACGTATGAAATCTGTATACTATTGTTTCTTCAAATGTTAAACTAAAAGAAAACAAAAAACATACATTCATCCGGTGGGAATCGATCTCGGAACCTCCTGCGTAGAAGACAAGCCCGCTACCACTGAGCTATCTAAGGGTGCGTTACCTAATGTTTCGTTTACCTGATACTTGATACCGGTTTCATGACCCGGGATATTTTATATTATATTAAAAGTAAACGTAACAATTAATTACAGAATTTATAGAATTGTCACTTGAAAAACATTCAACGACTGTTTCGATCTTATGTTTGGGTTTAAAGATAAAAGTACAAACTGTTTTAAAATCATTTTTATAGAGACTTAACTTGAATTTGTTTACATTTCCACTATATTACGCATCTCATTTGGTATGAAACTGTATTGCGGGCCGTTCATTAAGCTAGAAATATAGCGTATTTTAAAAAACAATCACTTGGCAAATTTCTAATTTCATGTCGTCGTCATTTGCGATATTTGTGGGCGAAATTTCACGATTGTTAGTTCGGGTAGCATGTTTTATGCCTGTTATTTATTTTGTTTGGTTACCACCCAACTAGCAATTTGATGTTTTATTGTAGTCAAAAGAACGTTTATAAAACAGTTTTTATAAAACATGACTGTTCCTATAAATGTTTTGGTAACGTTTATACAACGCTTATAAAGGCAAAATGGGCGCAGGTTTATACAACACTTTAATTCTTTAGTTCTTTAGTTTATTTTATAAGGGATGTCTAAGGTGTTATAGAATAGTTTTATAAATGTTTACCGAGCTGTACAAGAATATGATATACGATACTTATAAAACAGTTTTATAAGCAATAATAATAAAACTTAAAATTATTTACTATGGTGCCAATTATAGAGCCTTAATAGAGTTACTATAAAACATGTTTTATTAGAATTTCTTTATAGTTTACTTTGCAACTTTTTGTTGCATACTGCAATACCTATGAGTGATATGTCTTTTAAATGTTTTTGTTAGAACTATTTTATCCTAAAATTGTTCTCTAATGTTATATAAGTACTAAAATATGATGGCGTAAGAAATAATGTTAGTACGGTGTGAAAATTAAACTCAAAAAGTCTCCTTTTGGCTACCAGAAAGATGGATTTCACCTGCGAAGAAAAATCTTCTGTGTAAAATATGCTACATATATGATAAATTTTGAAGGGCCCTCGAAATAATGAATCTTTCTTTAATTTGTAAAAATCAACTCGAAATTAAATTTTTCGTTTTTTTCATTTTATTGACCTAAATCCATTCTGTTACACATTTCGCATGTTTTATATTCATAATATATTGTGAAAATTGTCAGGTCACAAATATTTCTATATTTATTAATTGATTTTTTTTTGTTCGTTCAAGATGGCTACCAAACAAATACAGAAATTGCATAAAAACATGGCGTCTGCTTTATAAATCAGTTTTATCACGACTGCAACCATTATAGAACTATTTTATCTCTTAAGCCACTGCTACAAAACAGACGATATATTAAAACCTGTAATATGAACAGAGACGTATTTAAACAAAAATAAAGTAGGCATTTGCAATATACACACATGAAGTTTAAGGTGGGGTCTTACCCTCTCCAACACCGTAAGTAATACAACTATTGTGTGGTATGATATAGGTAACCTTGCCTTGCTCAGTGACCAGGGAACAAGAAAAAAGGATGATTTAATTCTTTCCATGTAAATATGTAACATAATTAGATTTTTCTGTTAAAAGCCTCATTTTCTCCAATTGTGCTCACTTTAAAACAAAAGGTTAGTAATCAAAAAGTTTTTATACGTCGATGTAATGCGGTTGATGCAATTACAACATCAACATTTCACCTCGTAGCGAATGTTTTTTACATAGAGCACTGAATTCAATTACTTCGCTTGTGTATAATATCTTTTTATTTTTATATCACATACCTACCTAAGTACAAGGCCAACTATTATTAAGTATTATTATCATTGGGTGCACTCACACTTAAAAGTTAAGGATAATTTAGAGCACCTGGTAGTATTTTTACAAAAAAAAATAATACTTTGCGTGTGTACACACAAAAATTATTGAAATACATTTCCTAATCTAATAAACTACGATTTCCTAATCTCGTTAACACGTTAGTCGCATGTTTAGAGGAAGACAAGAGACGATAGGTTCAACTGTCAAACTCCATTAAAAACTCCACATGACATCATGCACGTGGTTCTGCGAAAACCATATAATTCATAGGTGTAATATATCTACTTGTTGTATCATGATCATGGTTAACTAACCATTAACAACTATTTACGGCTAAGTACGGTCCTGTGCCCAAATATTTGGGCAAACTGATGATCATATTGACAGATGGCGCAGTAAGCAGATTGTTACGCAAACAGCGCTTATAGAGCTTTAAAATAATATGTTTCCCATTGCTGCACTGAGAAAGACCTGTGCGTAGCTTTATAACACATATGGTGTATTTAATTGTTCTATAAAAGCATTTTCGGCAACACTTACACATCAATATAGTGCTAAACTCGCGTTAGCTGCGATATTTATGCAACATAAATGTAGTAGCAATATATGACTTAACCTCAAACCCAAATTGTTGTTTGTTGTGCTGCTTACTATGTAAAACACTACTAACATGTTTATTAACAAATTTTCTATTTTCTAAAATATTTTTATATTTATTGACTTTCCTTCGAAAAGCACCGCTTCTTTTTAGCTGTTTCCATTTATTTATTTATTGCAAATTGGACATGTTTAGAAATTACACGCTACAGAATACACAATTTGCCACGAAATAAAAAGTATATAACGGTGCTTCTTACAAAAGCTATAATATGTTTTATAAAGATCCCAGCAAACGCACTTTTATGCAAAGGAATAATTTTGTACTATAATTGTTTTCTAAGTGTTCTATTACAGTCGCGTTCCATCTAACAATAAAATAGTTTTTTAACACCTGTGTTCAAGTAGACTATGCTATTTGCAGCTATATTGTATCGTAAAAATATTAACAAAACTGTTTTATAATTGGTCACATAATCACTTAAAGAAAAACTTTATAAATGTTTGCAAGCTGACTGATATGTTTGGAAGATCGTTGTCATGCCGAATGGCATGACCTTGAATTGGTACAACCCATTCCCGGTTGAAAAAGCAGTCTTCTCCTTATCGTCTTTATGGAGTTCTACTTGCCAGTAGCCACTTTTCAGGTCTAATGTAGAGAACCACTTTGATCCGGCCAAAGTGTTCAAAGTGTCGTCGATCCGTGGCAGGGGATAACTGTCTTTCTTGGTGACATCATTCAGCTTCCTATAGTCCACGCAAAATCTCATAGTGCCGTCTTTCTTGGTGACCAAAACTACTGGGGACGACCAAGGACTATTAGACTCCTCAATCACACCATCTTCCAGCATTTCGTTAACCATCGCCTTGATTTCTGATTGCTTGGCAAAAGGCAGTCTTCTCGGCGGCTGTCTAATTGGTCTTGCGTCGCCAGTATTAATTCTGTGTTGCACTAGACTCGTACGACCTGTGATTTTATCTTGAGCGAAAATATCGGCCTCCTCCAATACGAACTTCAGGGCCATTTCCATCTCCATGTCGTTCAATTGGCCCCAAGAATTCTTGAACCGCTCTACCATTTCTACTGGCAGTCTTCTGTCTAATGCCGTGGGTGTCACCTTTCTTGACAACGTCACTCGGTCAATGGGCTCGCAAGTGGCGATAACCTCACCTTTCTTCAATGTGACCCTGTTAGTTTGCACGTTAGCCACTCTTATGGGTATTGTCCTCTTCGGGTCTACTAAGCATCGTGCGACGAGGGCACCATCATGTCTATCTTTTAGGGGCTCCGCTATGAGAGCAGACATACCATCAAGTTTCTTCTCTAGTCTGGCTCTGACAATCTTCTCACTGTTACCAGGAATCCGTGTATCCTCGTCGACAATAAGTCTCACCCTGGGATTAGCTTCGCCTGCTGTTGGAGATAAATACAACTCTTCGTTACCGATTTTCAAGATCTTATTCTGGAAGTCTACTGACAGGACATCGAACTCTTCCATTAAATCCAGGCCCAGAATAAATTCGTCGACGATTTCTGCGACGACAGCCCTTACCTGTAGCTCAGTACTGCCCAGCCTAATGTAAACAGTGGCCTCTCCATGCACAGGTATCCTATCTCCTTTTGCCGTCTCCAACACAGGCTGTTTGTTGGTCGTGAGTGCCGACCTGTTTGGCAGCATGTCTGGACGTACAACGGATCTAGTGGCACCAGTATCGATGGTGAAACTGCATTGTCTTCTGTCTATGCTGCCAGGTATAACGAGGCTCTCGCGGTAGCGTCGGATAGTGGAGACTCTGACCTTGGGGCCTTGGGTCTCGCATGCCACGTGTCGCCCACCTACACTGGCGTCAGGTCGTTTTCCCTGATGGCGCTCCCTGTTGGTGTATTCTTGTCTTCTGCGAGTCACCTGTTGGGTTTGTGAGCACTGCCTACTTATGTGCCCTTTCCTACCACACTTGTAACATTCTATGTCTGACCAATCTGCTTTCGTCCTACGTGCCCCAACCGGTACAGTGAGCTTGCTTATGGATTCTTTTATCATTTTTATTTCTCGCCTTAGTTCCGCTGTCATGTCTGCAAAGTCCTCTATCTCCTTCACATCGCGCAGCCTGTTGCGGCGAGGTTGAGATGCATTCTTCGCTGCTTCAAATTCCAAGCCATAAATTACGCAGTCCGTAAGTGTTTTGAACCTTCCGAGCCTTAAAGCTTGTTGCATTTCATTATCAAGTACCCCATCGATGAAGGTCTGGACAGTTATCTGGTTGACAAATTCTTCTGGGACTTGGGGATATGCCAGTCGCACAAGTTTCTCCACTTCGGCACTAAATTCTTGCAGCGTCTCATTTGGCTTCTGGACCCTTGACTTTAGTTGTGTCTGGTAGACCTGGCTCATGTACTTGTTACCATATCTCAAATCTAGGGCCTGTATCACTGTTAAGTAGTTTTGCTGTTTCGACTCCAGGATGTCCTGGAGGATTTCTAGGGCTTTACCTCGAAGCGAGAGAATTAGAGCAGTTGCTGCCTGTTGTTCGTTCCACCCATTGCTAAGAGCTGCCGCCTCAAACTGCCTCCTGTACATGGGCCACGATGTTTCTCCGTCAAAAGTCGGCGGCTTCAAGGTTCCATGAGGATGCTGCACGACTGGCATATCTTCTTCCCGACGATTTTGAACTGGGGACATTCCAGTAACTCCTCTTGGTTGAGTTCTGTCAGTCTGGCCCATCACCTGGTCTGTCAGTTCTCTATGTCTGACTTCTGTGCCTTTCATCATCATCTTCATTTGTTCTTTCAACCCTTCCACTTCTTCCCATCGTTTATTCAAATCCTCTGTTACATTTTCTACTTTCTTGTCCACATTTTCTACTTTCTTGTCCACATTTTCTACTTTCTTGTCCACATTTTCTATTTGTTCGTTGATCTGTTCAATTTCTTCTTTTACATCAACTCTTATATTGTGGAACATACTTCGAAGCTCTTCTTTATCTTCTTGTCGCCTCTGTTCCTCCTCTTGTCGTCTTCTCTCGTCTTCTTCGCGCCGTCTTCTTTCATCTTCTTGTCGCCGTTGTTCGTCTTCTTCGCGTTGCCTCTTGAGGTCTTCTTTATCTTCTTGCCGCCGTCGTTCGTCTTCTTCGCGCCGTCTTCTTTCTTCTTCTTGTCGTCGTTGTTCGTCTTCTTCGCGTTGCCTCTTGAGGTCTTCTTGTCGTCGTTGTTCGTCTTCTTCGCGTTGCCTCTTGAGGTCTTCTTTATCTTCTTGCCGCCGTCGTTCGTCTTCTTCGCGCCGTCTTCTTTCTTCTTCTTGTCGTCGTTGTTCGTCTTCTTCACGTTGCTTTTTCAGTAAGTCCATCAACTCTTTGATTTCAGCCATCTTGTCGTAGTCAGTCGATCTGGTGTTTACCATTTACAGCTAGCTTGCTTGTTCACTTCTTCACTCACTTATCCCACTTCTGACACCAAATTGTTACGTTTTCTCCGGGTTCTGGATAAGTGAGATTTTAAATTTTAACAAAACAACTTTATTTACACTCTAAATAAGGATACAATAAAATTTCTAGAATGTCTCTCTCACAAAACACTTCATTTACTGGCCTTACAATTACTACTCTCAACAAAAGTCACTAATCTGGTACTACAGTCACTACTCTCTTAACACTTTACACTGCTTCTTCAAGTCACTACCACATTCTCTTACTGAACTGAACTAACTCGGGCTGGCTTGCTTTCGCTTTTATATACTCGCCGTACCTTCCCCTCCTTTCTAGAGCATTCCATTCCAGAACGTTCCAGGACCTTCTTTTACTAGAAGGTTCTGTGAATACAGATCGGTCCCGTGTGTATACAGGGGGATGTGTATACAGGATGATCCAAATGTGGTCACCACTCCTATGTTACACAAGAGGTGTTTCTCGAACTATAAGATCTCTCTGCGTATACAGGGTGTAAGGGTTCTCTGCGTATACAGGGTGTATATACAGGGTGTTCGGAATGTGCAGACCTCAGTTATCCGTTCCGACGGGGCACAAGTTGGTAACTTCGTTATTTCTGGTCCTAGAGGGTTGAGACTTCGCCTGAGGGGGGTCACCCCAGGCACCCCCAGGGGGGTGGGGAGGCGGTGTTGCCAGATTGTGCAAAAATTCCCAGATGTTGGGGAAATTCTGGAGATGTGGCAACACCGCACCTACGTCTCTTGAAGTGCTTTGTAACATTATAAAGCCATTACAGCACAATTTTGTTCTGTAAGCTAATATGTTCTATAACGATTGTTGTATAGACGTTTACAAAACAACGAAAAATGAAATCTCTAAAATGTTTTATAATTCTGCTCTAAGAACATAATAATAATAAATTTAAAGAAGCATTTTCTGCGAGAAGCTAAATACTCAGCTTGGCAGTCTTAACAGAACAAAACTGCATTCGAAGAGCAGTAATATAACAGTAACACAACAAATTTGTACTATTATTTAAAAATTATAGAACATTTTTGTTAGCTGGGCGTTGATGTATGGTTTATACCTGTTGTCTACGCATGACAGTTAACTACTCTGTCTGTCAGGCATTGGACTTTAACCACTAAGTCGTTTCAACGCATGTTTTTCAGATTTTATTTTTAATTTGGAAAAAACTCAAAATATTGTGTACCAAATTACTTAAAATTCACATAATTTCTAGTCACATGTAAAGTCTTATTCCAATTGCTCTAATACTTACAAAAATAGAGCGTTTTCAAAAATATTTTTGTATATTTTTGGGGAAAAAAACCCTCTCTATTTAATATTTTATTGTAATTATAAATTTTTTGAATCTTTCCAGGTGAAATACATCTGGACGTCAGGCCGTCTGTGCGATTTCAAAGGGTGCGATAGGGCCGACTTGCAGCCCCTGAACATCAATGGTTGGTTCTGGACTGCAGTCTTACAGAAACTCGCCCCAACAAATGTGAGAGAACAGAACGACTGGTCTGAAAACGGAGGTATCGGTTTACCTCAACCTGACAACAGAGAAGCCCAGCAAGGTGGTGCCACTGAGAATTGTCTAGCTATCCTCAACCAGTTTTACAATGATGGCGTCCATTGGCATGACGTAGCTTGTCATCACCGTAAACCTTGGGTGTGTGAAGAAAATGAAGATCTGTTAAAATACGTGCGTTTCACGAACCCAAGTCTCAATGTATAGGCTATAGGACTACCAATGCTGTGGACTGAATAAATTATATTGCAGCATTTATTTTTAAGTAATTAATTTATTGTTAGAATTTAATATGTAATGGTACAATAAATAATGTTTTTAAAATGGACGTTTCATATTTATTAAATGCAAAAGAATCATGGCTTATACGCTTCAGTGGATGGAACCAGAACATAAATAATATAAACTACTCAATACTCAAAGCGTCGCTCGCGAAAAAGTTTTGCTCTTTTAGTGAATTCAACATAATAAACCATATATCACATTATACAAAGTCCTATTGTTTTCGAGTTATTTCACTTTTAATGATTTTTCACAAATTCATCATGTGTTGCTACTAATATTCAAATTTTAGAAGAAGTGGTAAGCACTTCCTCAATTTTTTTTTCTTTCAGATAGTGTAGACATTGATTCACGCTGTGGAATCATCACTATGTTGAACAGGATAATAGTAAAAAAAATGTTAAGGCAAAAATCAGTATCGTGAAAAAATTCAAATCTATTTAACATTTCGAAGACGTTTATTTTGAAAAATTTGATAACAAAAAATTCTGCAAATACTGTAAAAAACTTAACTTAACTAAAAAAGTCTCACAAACTATGCTCAAAATGGTTACCTCCATTTCTTATACACGCACGAGCTCGTTTGCAAATTTCTGTTTTAGTAATCCTACTAGAAAAATTGCTTTGGATTTGTCCTGCTGCTTGCTGAATTCTGTAAATCAGTTGCTCGCGTGTGTGAATCTCCACTTCGTAAACGATTTGTTTCATATGACCCCATCCATAGAAATCTATTGGAGTTAAATCTGGACTCCTTGGCGGCCACGGTATTGGTCCTCCCCTCCCAATCCACTTGTTTGGAAACCAGCGATCTACTAGCGCCCTCACGTTGTGACAATAGTGTGCCGGAAAATCATATCACATCTGTTTGCTAGTGGTACGTCATCCAGTAACCCCATAAGAACACTTGATAAGAAATTTTCATAATCTTCACCATTTAGGTTGTCTGGAAAGAAATGCGGACCTACCAGATTTTTGCCAATCACACCAATTCAAACATTCACACTGAATCGTCTTTGATAACGTGTTGCCTTAGTTAATATGGGGTTCTCCATAGACCAATAATGAGAATTATGACAACTGAATATTCATTCTTTAGTGAATTTTGATACGTCGGTCCACAGAATTCTAGACAGGAAATTTCTATCTTCATTATCAGCGTTTAACAGGAAATGGCAAAATTGGAACCTTCTTGTTGGATCACCTAGCTGCAATCCTTGAACTGGGGTGTAATGGTACGGGTGATATCCTTCCTGATACAAAACTGACCATACTTTCCACTGCGAGACGCCCAGAGAAGAGGAAACTTCCCTAGTGCTTGTCGTGGTATCTTCGAAAGTCCAAAATTTCCTCATCTACCCTAGAATTGAGCCTCGAGGTTGAAACTTCACGATGTATTTCATTAACGGAGCCAGTTTCATGAATACCCACGTTGTGTTTACATGTGTTATTATGGTTCAAGCTTGAAGATTCTAGCTTAATGGGAAATTTATTGAGCTATCGGATTTGAAATATTTTTACGAAAATGTTCTACCATAACATACTTGCTGCACCCAGACCCTTTCCAACACTTATTTACTGTTGCTCTATCCATACTTTTTGAAAATGATAAAATATTGCAGCTTACTATGTAAGACTGACAAACAAGGCAACCGCAAAATAATTTTTGGGAAAATATTTTAAAAAATGAAATGAGATAACAATTCACACATAAATTGAAAATCTTAGTTCAGTGCTTCGTCGCGGGGGTTCCCTTTCCCTTATGCATGCCTACAATCACCTTCAATGAATAAACAAGAACAATGTAAACAAGAACAATGTAAACAAGAAAAATTCCTATGTAGCAACCCCTAAGAAAGTTACGAAACCTGCGGTGAATACAGAGGTTCTACGCGCGGTAAACAGGATTTTAAGGAGATATAGCTGCAAAATAGGATAAAGACAGCTTGAAGAGGTCCAACTAAGCTGTTTCTTTCGCACTTTCCGCTCACATTTCGTTTTTATATTCTTCTCCGCCCAGTACCCCTATTCATTCTTGGTCCTGTAACTTTCTTGTGGGCCGTTTGCAAGAAATTCTTCTCGTGGTTTGGGCATCCAGAAGGGGTTCTAACCATATTTCTGAAAATATTTTTCTAATGAAAATTCACTAAAATAAACCGATTACAGGTTTAAATCAAAAGACAAAAATTAATTTAAGATGTTATTATATGTACTATATACTTATCTGTTTGAAGTCGGTGCCAAGCCAATCAAGTAGTAGATAGATAGGCTAGGTCCACTTCCGCCACATCGCAAGTTTCTCCGCGCACGCGACGGAATGTGTAAACATTTTAACTGACCATAGAAATTGGTTCCAGAGGCCCTAATTCACACTCATTTGAAGAAATTTTCCGAAAATCTCACCATCGATACCTCTCTATTAGTGAATTTTCTTAATGAAAATTCTCTAAAAACGCGAAAAATAGTAGATAGATTTAAATGGGTAAATACTTACATTTTTAAAGTACCTAAACAAAATACCTTTAAATAAAAAGCAAGGTTATATAAGCAGAAATATTGTGTGGAGAGTGTGTGGAATCAATTTGAGGCAAATAATGACACAACAAGGTTAAATGTCGTTTAGAATTCTTTTTATAACTTGAAATTAAGAAACAACATCATGGTCAGAGGAAGACGGAGAATAGAGGCCATGGATAGCATTTTCAGGTATCGTGCATAAAAACTTTTAATTTACTGAGTGATTGACGATATAAGCGAAAAAACCAGAAAGTAATAAAAAAAAAGAATTCGCTTGTGGTAAGAGGAAACCATTATAAAATAAGTTCACTACAATACGGACTATAATTTTTTTAATTGTTCTTAAAAATAAAAACTATTTGCTATGTTATGTGAAAACCATTATATCAACTTACGAATTTGCTTATCTTGAATATAATTTTATTTGTTCAAGAGGAAATTTCATAGTTAACTTAATTTGAAAAGCATCATAATCATAAATTTTAACAGTTCTGAAAAAAATTATTCAGAAACCAAGTTCTATATAGGTTTTATTCTTTATATAACCCGTATTTGCTTCAGGTTCTTAGCCTAAATGTTGCCAATTTTGACGTTTCAAATTGCGACTTTGGTGTTTTGAGGAAAACCCCACTTTTTTTCTTTAAATGCCTATAATTTTTTGTCTTTCTAAATTACCGACCTAAATTTTGGTACATGGTTCACTTTTTATAATAAAAAGACGCGCTGGTTGTCCTGACTTTGTTATATCCGGAGATATAAACATTTTCCAAAAGAAAACACAAAATTTGGGCCGATTTTTCTGTCTAACGAACGTACCCAAGCCAATTGCAAAGGAAGGTACCTACCAAATTTATCAATCAGCACATTATGTTTTAAGTTGTTGGTGTGATACATATATACCGAGTGACAACTTTCAAAGCGGAACATAGGCGAATAAGATATTTGCTGTTTGCTACTCACCTCTTTTATCTACAAAAACGGTAGTGGTGTCTATCAAAAGAGAATTAATTTTCTGAGCCTGCTGATTCCAAATACCTACTAATTAAATGATCTTTTTATCATGAGATGATAATTTAAATATTTTCAAAATGAGCAGCTATGACATGTTAAATTCCAATAATTTTGTTACTGTCAAATCAAACATTTTTGATTACCAATATATATTTTCCTGAAAAGCTTTAAAATGAAAAATAATACTAGCTATAGTAATGAGGAACGAGTATTTATTGTAAAAATATATTACAGTGCTGGCAGTTTACGAAGAGTTCGAGATTTGTTCTCAGTTACGTACGATGATCGACCCATTCCATCTGTGAGCACAATCCAACATATTTTAAGAAAATTTGAAATAACTGCAAGTGTAGCAGTAAAAATAGGGGTGGTAAGCTTACAGCTGAATTTGTATTATTTCAATATCAATGTATTTTTATAATGAAACCGACGTTAGAAGACAAGTTAATGGAGAACTAGAGGAAAGGGTGCTAGCGTTATTCAATGTCAATCCAACTACAAGTACTAGTGTTGCAACAGAAGAATGTGGTGTTTCTCGGGAGCGTGTGCGAAAAATCCTTTAAAAAAACACAACTACCACCCGTACAAGCCGCAGTGCCATCAAGAGTTGTTGGCAATAGATGAAGATAGCAGGCGCATATTTTGTGAAGATGTTATGGAACGCGCCAATCGGGATCGCCATTTTCTTTCATCGATTTGCTTTACTGACGAGTGCACGTTTACGCTAAATAATGAACCTAAAGTACAGAATACAAGATACTGGGCGCAACAAAACGCAAGTACAACTTTCAACGAGATCCCAATACCTTCAGAAAATTAATATTTGGGCAGGCATTTTTAATACTCATATCATTGGACCATTTGAATTAATTGGCAATTTAAATTCAGAAAATTATTTGGAACTCTTAAATAAGGAATGTCCTGCATTAGACGAAGTTGAAAATGAAAATCGGGAAGTCTGGTTTCAGCAGGATGGATGTCCAGCTCATTTTGGTGTAGACGTAAGAACCTGCTTAGATAATTTTTTTCCTAATTATTGGATTGGTCGCGGTGGTAATAATAAGTGGCCGGCCAGATCTCCCGATTTGGCACATTGTGACTTCTTCTTGTGGGGTCACCTTAAAAACAAAATTTATAAAACTCGTCACCCAAATATTAATTATTTGAGGGAGGATATCTTTTCTGAATGTGCACACGTTAATAACCAACAACTCGCACAAGTTCAAAAGGCATTTTATAAAAGGTTGGGATATTGTTTATATCAAAATGGGGGACTATTTGAATATTTGTTGTAATTGTTTCAATTAAATTATTGTTACTTATTTTTTGTTAATAGTTAATTTTATTATTGTTCTGGAACTGCAGTCACTACTGTTATAATTGCTTTTTCTTCAAAGTGTCTTATGTTAAAACAAGCCACAATAAACCTTAAGGTCGCGGTGGAGGGACCGATATGGCCCACTCACATACAAACCTAAAACCTATGTTAAAACAAAATCATGGTAAACGAGGATTATCGTATTTTTTAATAATGTGCAATCGGCATTATGCCCGATTATCAGATCATCGTACTTAACTGAGGACAAATCTCAAACTTTTCGCAAACTGCCAGCACTGTAATATGTTTTTACAATAAACACTTGTTCCTCATTACTATAGCTATTATTATTATTATTCATTGTCAAGCTTTTCAGGAAAATGTGTAAAATGTGTATTGATAATCAGAAATGTCTGATTTGACAGTAACAAAATTATTCGAATTTGGCATGTCATGGCTGCTCACACTTAATTAATTTAATTTTGCAAATATTTGATTTCCCATCTTATTCGCCTATGTTCCGCTTTGAAAGTTATCACTCGATATATATATATATATATATATATATATATATATATATATATATATATATATATATATATATATATATATATATATATATATATATATATATATATATATATATATGTAGGCCGTTTCTGTCTGAGATATAGTGATAAAAAAATATATATTTTTTTAGTTTTCCTTTGTATTACTCGAAACAGCCACTGAATATTTTTATGAAACTTGGTGGGGGTAAATTAGGTGTATTAATTTGTCAAAAGCCAATTAATATGTACGATACCTAATTCAGTTCTGCTGGTTTCTAATTTAAATTAGTTATTAGATGATGTTTTTTATTTCAATAGATAATGAAAAAGTTCCCCAAAATGTAAAAAAAAAAACGTTTTTATTTTATTTCCATAAAAACGCTTAGTTATGAAAAAAATTCAAGAGATCGTTTATTTTTTCAAAAATAAGTAGTAATGTGAAAATGACTTTCATTTTTAGAAAAAGCAGCAGCGTATTAAACTGTTTATTCAAAATATTTAGGGTCACATCAATACGGGCGCCACTAAATGAACAATGGAACTGCACACTGCACTTTGAAGCAGCCTGCACACTCTGCATCACTTTGTCGTTATAATAGTCACCAACACAACGGCATGTGTGAGTTGTCATGACAACAATAGCGTGCAAACTATAAGAAAGCGAGGCAGGATTTGTGTATTAAGGAATCTGCGTCAGTCCTCAGTTGCTCTGCAGTAGCCTGCAACACATAATACACACACGTATTGGGGCATGCATATCATTCAGTTCCGGAGATCAGGTGGTTGCAAATATATCGTTTCGTATCATACCACAAAAAACATTATCAACTGCGGCGGCACAACTAAACATTTTTATGGGGTATCAAGTAAATTTGAGAGAATAAAAAAGCATAAAATTATGGTGGATTTTGAATAAAAAAGTTTACCGAAAAATATAAGTGAAGCAGTGCTTCTCCTGCATTATCTGATGGGACCGACACTGTAAGAAATATCCTAAATGTTAGTTGTAGGATTTCTTAACCTTATTATATGTATAAACTATGGTATGTTTTTAAGTGTTTTTTTTTTAATGTTACAGAATATTTTAGTCACAATCCAAACTTCTGTATCCAAAAATAAGATTTTGGGAGGATATTTACGGCATAAACCTCAAAAATTTCATATTTCAATTACAGACACGAATTTAGTTGAACAACTTGTTTGTCTCTGTGTATTATTTCTATATTTTACAAACCTTTTATCAAAACATGAGGCTCAATTTAACTTTAACTATAATTAATTAAAAATTATTTCCTATGTATTCATTTAACCTATATTACAACTTTCGATTGGGCTCAGGAAACAATATTTAAAATAACAAATTAATTTGTTTATTAAGCACGATTTCAGTTCAGGATATATGATTATTAATATCCCTAAATGTGTATAAAAACTTCTAAAAAACATACAGTTCACTTTCATTTCTTTCCCTCAATCATTATAATATGATATCCGAATTTCGTTTTAACAGGTGGATCAGTGTAAACTGGATTATTCACCGTAGAAATAGGTAATGCAAATGCAGCATCCTGAAAAGGCCCCACCATCGAGCCTCTTGTCATCCACCCCAAATCACCCCCTTGTCTTGCTTTATCTTCACTATATGCAGCAGCTACTTCAGGGAACTTCTGGCCAGCTTTCAGTTTTTCCAAAGCCTCTAAACATTTGCCCTGTTTTTCACAAAGTATGTGACGTACTTTGACTGCATTACCACCTTTCTTTTCTTTGCCAGCACCTTAAAAACATATAAGTATTATACCGGCACCTTGATCATGAGATTTTGTAGTTAGGATACCTTTATCACCTGCATCTTCACTTTTACCACCTTTAGAACCAGGCTTACTCGCTCCGCCTTTTTTTGGTGGCATCTTAAAATTATTATTTGCTTTTTTTAATGAACAATTTCTTATAATAATTATTGTTCCTACTTTTAGCTTCAGGTATAGTCACAGAACACTCCGTAGATCCGTGGGTATAGTTGTATTTTATTTTGAGTTCAGTTAAAGTTTCAAACTGACGTCCAAGACATAACCTACAAAAAAATCAAATGTCAGTTGTGACATATGACAGAATGATTTCTCCTTCTTCTTAATTATGTGATCAGCTTAGGACACAAATAATCTAAAATCTCTCAAATCTAAAGTTTAGGACACAGATTTAGCAAACGTTTTCTGGCATTCCGTCTATATTGGTTGTGAGATCGTAAATAAACAAACGTATTTCTATTGGTTTGAGTTACCACTTTATTTAACATAAACCAATTGATAATTCTAGAATGACGTCATTGACGGCGGGTCGGTCATATTTTCTAGGTGGCATACAATTCCATATGACTACGTATTTGCATATCAAAATATTGAGATTATTTACTCGTAGGTAGTATAATAAATATAATTTAAATTTTACAGTCATGTTAAATTGTAATAGAAAATTCAGAAATTGTAAATGCCGCGCTTCTATCGTTTTTTCTAATGTTAACCTTTATCTATCTGTGGTTTAATTCTTGTCTGTTTTGTTAGCCTTGACGGACCCCTAGACGATATGTGTCTCAGTTTATCGTATAGGTTACGCTTAAATTTTAAGTTTATATATATATATATATATATATATATATATATATATATATATATATATATATATATATATATATATATATATATAAGCATATATTTTAAGTCGTTTTTAATTATTTTTTTAGTTTATTAACATAAAAAAGTTGTTTTATGGCACATCATTGTATTTTTGGTTGACCAGTTTATCTTGAAAAAATCTTTAAATGAATTATTTTATAAAAGTCTGTGGCTAATGGAAGCTGCTTTCCGAAGCCAACCCACCACTGTCGCACACATACAGATTATTTACTATCAAATCACGTTAATCTTCATCTAATTTATTGGAAATGCCATATTTTGTAGTGTCGTTAAATGTTCATTGCGTGCTGAACGAGATAAAGTCTCATTTTTTCCATTTCCTGCTGTTTCAAATAACAGAGGTGGTTATTTGATTGGTCTGTCTATTGAACGTCGAAATGCTTGGGTTACGGCTTTAAAATTTACACCTTTCAAACAAAACTTGAATTGATAGATATACGTGAGGATTGGTTTAAAAATGGTGACACAAAAACATACTATTTTACATGATTATGTTTCCTCACATCCTTCTTCAGATCGCAACAAAGCTCGTTTTACTTTTCAAGAGCTGCTACTTACTTTTATCAAACTCCGGCTAAAGTTTCGCTTAAAATATGTCTGCTCTTATAGATTTGCAACTACTCCTTCAAATATTATGTGAATGTTGCTGGTCAAATTATAAACACAAGTGTTTGTACCTCAGTCAAAACTAATGTATCACAACAAAAATGTATACATAAATATTGAAAATAATGAAATATTACAAATTAACTATGATTTTTTACATTGCCGATAACAACAAATGTTTTATCATCAATTTGCTTTAAAGTCAACACGAAAACGCATGCAAAACAAATGTCAAATAATCAAATTGTGTGCTACCCGGAAAAAAGGACGGACCTGTCAAAGTCCCGTGTTCTGGAATCGTTAATTGATATACCGTTGGCAATTCGCAATGTATTCCAAAATCTGTAAAAATTCGCTACTATAACGTACTTACTGGGTCCAGACTTCTTAATTATTATCATTATGTTTATTAGCTTGAATTAATATGTTACAATAAGTTACAATAATAACATAATTTAGTGAAGTTATATCCATAAATTTACATAATAATACACTTGGAGATTAGATAAACAAATAGATAGGTTGGTTACTTGATAATCAATAATTAGATATATAAAACCAATACATATGTTCTCACTGTATAAAATATAGTTTACGTGCCTACGTTCTTCATAATGATATGTGATTATAAAGCGTTAGCGTTACTGTGTTGTTTTTGAGATAACGTGTTCCTTTCGACAATATGACCTAAAATGGACGAGTGCCTAAAAATAACGCTTCTTCTTTGTTTATTTGGATACCTTAAAGAACTAAGACCGTCGGAGCCTTACATATACAATTATCTTACGGGTTCCTGGAAAAATTTCACCGATAATGAATTGAATACTCAAATTTATCCCGTGGGTACCTACGGTTACATTGTGTTATTGGTTGTAGTGTTTCTTATAACCGATCTGTGTCGCTATCGTCTCTTGATTACAGTTTGCGGTCTATCTGGGATTACGGTATGGGGTATGCTGCTATGGGCTAGAGATTTATTTCAGTTTCAAGTACTGGAGGTGAGTTTCCATTATTTCAAAATATTCTAATCGTTTAAACAAGCCTTTTTATATCGTGGTAGTCATTCTGTTAATATTATACCGATTCTTGCGGTGAAATGGTGACATTATATTATGTCCCTCTGTCGCAGTTCTTTTTATTTCATTGTAGGTATAAGCAAATACTATATAATGACAAACAGGACACTCCGGCTGATTTAGTGTTACAAAAAGATCAGCGCCCCTAGCGGATAGTACTGATCTTACGTCGTTCGAGAACGTGTAACACTAGCAATTGCTGGTGTTTAAATGTGTATGATTAAGATTAAGCTGTGTTTTTTACAATGAATGTTAGTGGTTGGGTGTGTGCAATCTATAGTTGTTCGAATTATAACGTGCTAAATCTATTACAGACATTTCATAGCTTTCCAAAGGATGGCGAAACGTGAATATGATTTGAAGCAGAAGACAAATTCAGAATGACTTTTATGCCAATATGTACAGTGGGCAGAAGATAATTTATTGTGTAATATTTACCATCATGTACCTAGTTATAGATAAACTTCGTAAACGGATGGTTGAAATGCTTCAGTCATAACTTCTCTTCCAGTGCATAAAAAATGAAGGCATAAAGGTTTTGCATTAATAATAAATGGTATAAGAAAACTATTTTTCTATTTTCTTCTGTGTCCTTTTTTATTTCAGTATGGCATAAATTGTCACATTTTTTCACATTTACAATTATTTTACTTGGTAAAGGCTTTTAATTATCTTCCCAAGACAAGTTTTCAAAGAGAAGTAGAAATAGCAGATTCAGCCCTATAATAGATTTATTCACGGAAGTAAGAGTTTGTCTCGCCTTTCATCTGCACAATTTCTTAATTATGTACTAAGTATATCAGTTACATATTTTAAAATATGAGATTAATAAGACAGTTTTCATGTAGAGATATAGCAAATTGAGTACTGTGCTGCCATTTATACTTAGAACAATTATTTATAGGTAAGTACAGATTGTAACTTAATATTCTCAGAAACAGCTTTCAGTATATTCCTATATCTACCCTTGAAATAGTAGTCTAACGACGGTTTTAATGTAGTACTTTAAATTATGATTATGGGTAAGAGAAATTTGCAGAATTATTCATGCTGAATTCATTTAAGTTTCAAGCTGATTGTTGATACAAATTCTATTTATCATTATATAATCAGAAATTTTTCACTGTTTTGTCATGTACAAGTTTTTATATTCATCTATAATAAACCAATTGTCTAAATTAAGAATATGCAGGTAAATATACAATTCAAATTACTCGCACAGTTGTCAGTACTTCACGCGAGGTCGCGCTAGTGTACTTGTCACAAATTTCACCAATGCTAAAGCATAGGAGTGTCCCGTATTGTCATTATATAGTATTTGGTATAAGCTTCTACATTTCCTTAATTAGTCAATTATCTCCAAAAGTTTTCCTCTTCTCTTGATATACTTCTTTCTTTTTGTCTAATAATGCAACCGTCAAGTACCCCCCCCCCCTATATCTTGTGGAATATATATTAGACAGTGTTTCTTGTTAAGATTTTGAAAGTAATTCTAAGATAAATCGTGCCAGGTATTTTTCCTTATTAATCGCTTAGACGATCAATTTTAGTCAACTCAATCGAACCAGTTTCTGCCTTTATATGGGTTTTACTATGTATCAAAACTGAAGATTCTAGTTTAATGGGAAATTGAGTTAGCACTGGTTGAAATATTTTTACAAAAATTCTCTACCATAACGCACTTGTTGCACCTAAACTCTTTTCAACGCTTATTTACTATTATTGTATCCATACTTTTTGAAAATCAAATAAATATAAACAGTTCATTTATTTCAAATGTTCCATAAAGCGTAAAAGCTAAGAGTAAAGTGACCATAAGTACCTAGGTACCCTAGGTCCTGTGTTTGTCGAAATATGTTTATAAGATGCAGCTTATTGAGACACCCTATAATTAAAGTATATATTTTTTCTCATATCTTGTATAATAACGGATATATTGAGCCTTACCGTAGAAGTGCGCCACCCTGTATACGTGTAAACAAAAACTGATACTGACCCCTTATGGGTATTAGGGTTCTAGTTCGCGCTCCTTTGAAGAATCTTTTCAAAATTCATAGGTCGTGGTCTTCTCAATAATGAATTTTTTCTACCAAAATTTGCTAAAATTTAAGACTAATAAACCATAAACTTTATAGCTGAAACCACTATCAAAGCATCATAAAGAAGGTCGATTTGTAATGAATTTTCCGAAAATATTTTAGTAAAATGAAGGACAATGATGGTTGAAGCTGAAAGTCAGGGCTTTGTAAAACACATTTATTACTTACTTCTTTTACATAATCCGTATTTGTTCCAGATTGTTTGCCTGAAAATTGCAAATTTTGACGTCTCAAATCGCGACTTCGACGTTTTAAGAAGAAAAATTACACAATTTCCAAAATATTTTTTCTGCTACTTCTTGACCTTTTTGCGTCAAGAAAACTTAACCTTTGTATGTAATATGTAATATTCAATTGGTTTTGTTAACCATGACAAATATTTGGTTCTTGTGCTTACCTCTGATCACCAGTGGCACCCATTTTTTTCTTTAAAGGTTTATAACTTTCTCTTCTCTTAGTTGAGAGATCTGAATTTCGGCACGTGGAGTAAATTTGATAGTAGAAATGTATGTATGTGCCAAATTTGGTTGCCATAGCTTTGTTATTTTTGGATATACAAAAATGTTCCGAAGGAAAACCCAACATTTTCCCGGAAAAACTCGTCCAATTTTCCTGGGTACCGAACTTATCCAAGCCACTTACAAAAGGAGGGTACCTACCAGATTTCTACAAAATCGGCCCATAATTTTTTGAGTTACCGGTACGATATACAGTGTGGAACAGCCAAATGGAATAAATTCGATAACGGATAAATGAGGACGTGTTGGGAAAAACGCTTGGACACGTCGATTTGTATTTTTAACTGCGCATCTTTTTCAAGAAAAAAAAATTATATAGGGTGCGTCATGTGACAGTGGCCAATACCAACTTTCTTATTTTAAATACAAGCCCCTGTATATTATTAATTTTTTGGATTCTTCAGAAAATTATAGACATAATTCATGTACAATGTCCTATACCTATCTTCAACTGTTTCGGAAATATTAAGTATTTTCAGATTTATTACAAAAATTAACATTAAAAATAGAAAATTATTTTATTTCACAAATTCGCTACATTGCATTCAATAATTATTTCCCATTCAGCTCTTGATAATGAGAAAGTAAACAAAAACCATTCCTGCGTTTCTTTTTACTGATATGAAATGAAACAAAAACAAAAACAGTTTTCTTTCTGTTCGTATAAAACTCGTAGCCTTAGCAACTTGTTGTCTGCCTGCATGACAGTAGTGATTAGTGTCAGTGCTATTGTCGTTTGAATTTCGTTAACTGTACGTAATAATATCAGAAAAATGGTTCATTTAACAGAAATGCACAAAATAACCATTCTACAAATGATTGGTTATGGAGATAACACACGGACACAGATGGAAGTGTCTCGCTTATTTCACGAAAAATTTCCAAATTTGCCGCCTGTATCCCAAGGAACAATTAGCAAAATAGAAAAGCAGTTTCGCGAGCTTGGTCATGTGAGACAGATAAAAAAAGTAGCTGCCAATGCAGTAAGTGATGATACGAAATTGGATATTACGCTTGAGTTTCAAGAAAACCCACATACTTCTGGTCGACAAGCAGCCCAACTATTCAACGTTAGCCACACAGCAATTTTTCGAACATTAAAGGAAAGTAAAATGCATCCCTATAAAATGATACCAACTCAGGAGCTCATGGAGGACGATTTCGATAGGAGAACGTATTTTTGTGAACAAATGATGGCAATGTTAGATAACAATGTGATCCAATTAGAAGATGTTTTGTTTTCTGATGAGAGCACATTTACACTTCACGGTCATGTTAATCGTCAAAATTGCCGCTATTGGTCTAATGAGAATCCTCATTGGATGAGAGAGGAACATACGCAATATCCTGAAAAAGTTAATGTTTGGGCAGGAATTGTTGGAAATCATATCGTAGGTCCCTTTTTCATTGATGGCAACTTGAATGGGGATAAATATTTAGAACTGCTCCAAAATAATGTCGTGCCAACTTTGACAAACTTATATCCAGATCCAGCAAACCCACAAGTTCCTGCCAATAAAATATGGTTTCAGCAAGATGGAGCACCGCCCCATTACCAAATCAATGTCCGGCAGTACCTGAACCAAATTTTTCCAAATCGGTGGATAGGGAGGCGCGGATCGATAGAATGGCCAGCACGATCTCCTGATCTGTCGCTATTAGACTACTTTTTGTGGGGATATGTCAAAAGTATTGTATACAAAACTAAGCCCCTCAACTTAGATGACTTAAAAAGACGAATCACGCTTGCGATTAGATCAGTCACGCCTGAGATGTTGAGTAATGTTAGAAGACATTTCTATACCAGATTAGCATGTTGCCAAGATGTTCGTGGCGAGCATTTTGAACATTTACTACATTGACATTAATTTTTTTTTGTTTTTTTAAATTATTAAGAAATAATCAGTATTTCTTATTAGAATTTGTGAAATAAAATAATTTTCTATTTTTAATGTTAATTTTTGTAATAAATCTGAAAATACTTAATATTTCCGAAACAGTTGAAGATAGGTATAGGACATTGTACACGAATTATGTCTAGAATTTTCTGAAGAATCCAAAAAATTAATAATATACAGGGGCTTGTATTTAAAATAAGAAAGTTGGTATTGGCCACTGTCACATGACGCACCCTATATAATTTTTTTTCTTGAAAAAGATGCGCAGTTAAAAATACAAATCGACGTGTCCAAGCGTTTTTCCCAACACGTCCTCATTTATCCGTTAACGAATTTATTCCATTTGGCTGTTCCACACTGTATATATATATATATATATATATATATATATATATATATATATATATATATATATATATATATATATATATATATATATATATATACAGGGTGAAACACACTTATGGAATAAAATTCATTATTCAGCACAAAATAGTTTTTGTGGAAAACGCTGAGACAAGTGAAGTTTAATTTGTCGAACATTATCTTATAATCATAGTTAAACAAATTAAACTCCCACCATTTTACCCCCACCACTTTATCCATTTTTTAAAAATAGCAACCCTACATTTTTTCATCACGATTCGATGGCTCACATTTTTCTGAATGCGGAGATACCCCATATCTATGGCCTAATATTAGAGTTTTCAATACAGGATGGAAATTTAATACCGGAATATTAAAACTAAACAGTTTACCCTGAAATTCAAATTTCGAAAATAAATTTAATAATAACGGCCCTTTCTTATAATAAATGTTCAAAATGTTCTCCATTCACTTGCACACAACGAAATAATCTGCTCTGGAATTCTTCCCTAACTTTGTTCAACACTTCAGGCGTTACGTTCCTAATTTCTGTTGTTATTAGTGAATTTTTGTATTTTCATTTTGAAACCATCTAAATCAGCAGGTTGCGTTTTATACACTCTATTTTTAAGGTATCCCCATAAAAAGAAATCAAGAGGTGTAAGATCTGGTGATCTAGCGGGCCATTCTACGAAACTTCTTCGTCCAATCCATCTTTGTGGAAAAGCTTTGTGTAAATACTCCAGTACTTGAAGAGCAAAATGGGGCGGTGCACCGTCTTGTTGAAACCATATCCTTTTATGGGGAATATTAGGTTCCATTACTTTTGGATGCAATTTTGCTAACATTGGGACAACCTGTTCTCTTAGCATTTCTAAATATGTTGGACCGTTTAGATTTTCTATAAGAACAGGTCCAATTACGTGATCACCAATGATACCAGCCCAAACGTTCAAATTCTGAGGACGCTGAGTATGTGTTTGTCGCATCCAGTGCGGGTTTTCGGCAGCCCAGTATCTGCAATTTTGCCTGTTTACATCGCTATTCAAAAGAAATGTTGCTTCATCGGAAAACAGAACGTCAGCAGAAGAAGTAACATTTCTATCTAACATGTCCGGCAGTTGTTCTCAAAATTCCAGTCTTCTATCAGAATCACCGTCAATAAACTCTTGAACGTGTTGTGGTTTATAGGGATTCATTTTTTTCGTTTTTGGGACACCTTAAAACTGTTGATTGACTAACATAATTTTCACGTGCAACTTGACGGGTAGAAGTTGTTGGTTCTTCTTAAAAAGCCAATAAAATATTGAGTTTTAGATATTCTTCAACAAACTTGGGTCTCCTAGGCACTGGTATAACGCGTCGATAATCACGAAACTGTGAATGTATCTTAGACACAGATCCCTGGGTTAGTGGGAGAAAATCTTGAGATTTTAATTCAGTAAATAGGTCAACAAATTGTGCCTGTGTTCTACACATATCACCATACCCAATCATAATTAATATTTCTGTTCGTAGACTTTCAGTTAAGTATCGCATTATTAGACAAAAAATGAATTGAAATTATCGGAACAAGATTACTACTAATTTATTAGAAGACCGTGAATTCAACATAGTACACCACAAAATAAAACAGAACTGTTCAATTTCACCTTTCACATTTCAAAAATTGGTAGTGAGGAATGATTAATGACACCAAGTACGTTTTAGATAAACGACAAGATAAGAAATTTAATATAAGAGTCAGTGAAAAATTCCAGAGCAGATTATTTCGTTATGTGCAAGTGAATGGAGAACACTTATTACAAGAAAGGGACGTTTGAATTAAGTTTATTTTAGAAATTTGAATTTCAGGGTAAACGGATTAATTTTAATATTCCTGTATTAAATTTCCACCCTGTATTGAAAACTGTAATATTAGACCATACATGTGGGGTATCTCTGCATTCAGAAAAAGCCTGGACGCAGCAAGTGCGTTATGGTAGTGAATTTTCATAGAAATGATCTGGCACAAAATATTTTATTATAACTTCTTTTTCTTGTAACATAGAAATCTAAATTTTGGTGTATAGTTTACTTTTTATATCGTAAACCTACCTACCAAATTTGGTTATCATAGATTTCTTATTTTTTAAGATAAAAATTTTTTTCAAATTAAAACTCAAAATTTTCCCGGAAAACCTTGTCCGATTTTTTTGATTAACGAACTTGTCAAAGTCATTTACAAAAGGAAGGTACATGCCAAATTTTATCAAAATCGGCTTATTATTCTTTGAGATAAAAAATTTTTTCGAATGAAAACTCAAAATTTTCCCAGAAAACCTAGTCCGATTTTCTGGACTAACAAACTTGTCAAAGCCATTTACAACAGAAAGGTACATGCCAAATTTTATTAAAATCGGCTTATTACTTTTTGAGATAAGAATTTTTTTCGAATGAAAACTCATAATTTTCCCGGAAAACCACGTCCGATTTTCTTGACTAACAAACTCGTCAAAGCCATTTACAAAAGAAAGGTACATGCCAAATTTTATTAAAATCGGCTTATTACTTTTTGAGATAAGAATTTTTTTCGAATGAAAACTCAAAATTTTCCCGGAAAACCTCGTCCGATTTTCCTGGCTAACGAACTTATCCAAGCCATTTACAAAATAAAGGTACATGCCAAATTTTATCAAAATCGGCCCATTATTTTTTGAGTTATCGGTGTGATACATATATATATATATATATATATATATATATATATATATATATATGTAAATATATATATATATATATATATATATATATATATATATATATATATATATATATATATAAATATATATATATATATATATATATATATATATATATATATATATATATATATATATATATATATATATATATATATATATATATATATATATATATATATAAACATATAAAAATTGAAACTGACCCCGGATATTGGTTCTAGGGGTCCTAGATCGCGCTCATTTGAAGAAATTTTTTCAAAATTCAAAAGTCGAGATCTCCTCATTAGTGAATTTTTTCTAAGAAAATTCACTAAAATGTGATCCATGGAATTGTGATGAAAAAATGTAGGGTTGCTATTTTAAAACAATGGATGGTAGGGGTAAAATGGTGGGAGTTTAATTTTTTTAACTATGATTATACCATAATGTCCGACAAATTAAGCTTCACGTGTCTCAGAGTTTTCCACAAAAACTGTTTTTTGCTAAATAATACATTTTATTCTATTATTTCAGAAGTGTGTTTCACACTTCATCACCATTTGTGGTTTATCTAGATTATGCAGCTTTTTAAATTGTTCCTGTAGACCTACTATTTCTTGAGATAATTACAATTTAAGGAGCCTGCGTTTTCCCATATGTACTAAATTGATAGCTAAATGCCACCCTTCAGCCTAAAGTTTTCTTCCCGTATGACAGCATTTGGTTAATCTCCGAAGTATCAAGATCATTTTTTCCATGGGTTTTCGTTAATCGGCAATATCTGGACCATAAAATTGTGTTATTGCCCTTTTTGCAAGGCTATCCGCTTCCTAATTTGTTTCAATGCCATGAAAACATAGCAATTATAATAATTAGCCACTTTGCGATAAATAAAGTGATGTTATGTTTATTCCAAATCAAGCAGATATAGTAAAATAATAGAAAAAGTTCCGATAGCATTTGAAGATAGTCCACAATAAAAGTGGAAACAATTTTGTTTAATTACAGCTGTTTAACAAAATTAAGTAATAATTATTTACACACATGAAATACAAGAACAAATAGAAATAAGTATTAGATCATGTCGCATGTGACAAGAAAATTTCCGTAGCAAAGGACCATGCAGTCCTGGTTGAAATTTTCCTTGCTTCTTTGTGTTTTTGGTTTCTTGAAAGAAATGAGACCTTCATTTGCATACTTTACAAATTTCGTAATGGGCCCATGGAAAAATTTTACCGCAGAGGAGGTATCTAAGAAACTTCTTCCTGTTGATTCCTACAGTCAGCTCTTGTCGTCAATTGTGATCTTTTTCATAACAGATTTGTGCCGGTATAGACTTCTAATTATATCCAGTGGTGTTTTTGCTGTAATAACAATTGCTCTGGTCCTGTGGACGAACACTATTTTTATGTACCAGATTATGATGGTAAGTTGCAACACACCAAAAGTTTGTAACCGTCCTTAAACAAAACTTGTCACGTGCTATATGGTGATTGACCTCAAGTGGATTTGAATCTGCTTGATAGTGAGGTCACTTTTGCCTATCAGCCCTACTCTAAAAGCATCTATCTATCAGATTATTATTATTTTTAAGACTAGAAACACTTTAGGAGGTTGGCAGATCTTGATATGGTTTGAAACTCACTCTATTTTCTGTGTTGCTCTGCCTGAAGGCCTATATTTGTGAGCGCCCCAGGGCCTGGTTATATAAAATTTAAGGAATCTAGATAAACGATAATAAGAATTTATTAATGGTGTTGCTGCCAAACAGGGGAGATATTAGGGGGAATTTCTCTTCAATTAAACAGATATGTTAATGTTAACAATAATATTAAATTTATTCATATAAATAAATTTGGGATAGTAAACAAAATTAAATTGACATGGTTTGTAAATTTCAAATAAACATTAACTCATACACAAATAAAAATCACATAAACAGCAAGAATTTCAATAAAAAGAAATTATCATTTCATCAACAAATTAAAACAAAAGGTCGAAAATTGCAGTGTTAGGGTCAGAATCAGGAAAAGAGACAAAAAAAGGAACCCTTGGATTACGGGAGGCTTGATAAAATCGGTAAATAAAAAAAATGAGATGTATAAACGTTTACAGAAAAGACCGTTCGATCTCTCCTTACAAACACAGTTTAAATCATACAGAAATATTCTCGCCGACTTGATTAAGGATGCTAAGTCTGCTTTCTATAAACGTGAAATCACTAAAAATAAAAACTGTCCTAAACACATGTGGAAGTGTGTAAACAATATTGAGTCAAAGGGGAGCGTCACTAATATCAAGGAGATTAGGATGGGAGACAGAATCATTAGAGATAGACTTACCATGGCGGAAGAATTTAATAATTATTTTGCAGATGTAGGAGTAAAACTGGCGCAGCGGATTAATAGATCTGGAATAAGATCAAGATACAGGACAACAAGGAATAGCATATTTTTGGATAAACCGGAGAAAGAGGAGATAAAAAAGGTGATTGATGAACTGAAGATAAATAAATCACCAGGCATAGACGGTATTAGCGCAGGTGTGCTAAAAACTTGTTCACAGTACCTAATGGAGCCCATGACGTACATAATTAATATAACCTTAGAGACTGGGGTTTTTCCCAGAATCCTTAAAATAGCAGTCATAAAGTCGGTGTTTAAAGCTGGGGATAGGTTGGAAACCTCTAATTACAGACCTATATCGTTGATTTCGAATATTTCTAAAATAGTGGAAAAAATTATTAAAAAAAGATTGAACAGTTTTATTCAGAAATACAATCTAATATCACAGCACCAATATGGCTTTCAGGAAGGCCGCTCCACACAGGATGCTATAGCGGATTTAACAGCTAAAATTTATAAAGCCATGGATGAGGCACGACCGGCAATTTGCATTTACATTGACCTTGCGAAAGCATTTGATACGGTCAACCACCAAGATTTGTTGGAGACCTTGGAAAACATGGGGATTAGGGGAACAGCTCACAGGTTGCTGGAGAGCTACGTATCAGATAGGGAGCAGTGTGTTACCATAGATGGTAACATAAGTACCACAAAAATGGTGCGTTTTGGGGTGCCGCAAGGGACAGTGTTGGGACCAGTGTTGTTCATTTTGTATATGAATTCACTGTTTGACCTACCTATCTCAGGTGAAATTACCAGCTTTGCCGACGACACAGTTGTCTTTTATAAAGGTGTTCAATGGTCCGCTTTGAAACAGACAATACAACATGAAATCCCCATTTTACTGGACTATTTTAGTGAAAGGCTCTTAACGATAAACCTGAAAAAGACGGTATACTCACCATATGTTAGCTACCGATCTAGTCTACCTGAATTTTCACAAATAACATTGAGATATAATGGCCGTGATATGACGCTGTCCTCCAGCCCAACTGTCAAATACCTCGGTATTACCATGGATAGTCACCTCAAGTGGGATGCCCATATAAATGAATTGGTTGCCAAGATAAGATATTTAATATATAGATTTAAATACTTTAAAAAATTCTTTGACCTGTACCATCTGAGGATGATGTATTACGCATTGGTTCACACCCATATTAATTACGGGATTATTGCTTGGGGAGCTGTGGCTGATTGCTTCTACACAAAATTAGAAATTGTCCAAAAATGGATATTAAAAGTAATTTATGATAAATGTTATACCTATCCAAGTAATGCGCTATTCAGCGAGGCTGGAGTGGTGGATCCCAGACAAGAATACGTTGTCGCGCTTTTAATGCATTCTCGTAAAGGTGTTTTTGCGAGCAGGCGCGTGGAACATATTTATGGAACAAGAGCTAATGCGACATATTGGCATGTCCCACAAATGAGGAAGACTATTGGTCAACGGTCGCATATTTATCTAGCTCCCAAGATGTATAACATTTTACCAGAATCCATAAGGAAACTAAACTCCCAAGTACTTTTTAAGGCCAAAATTAAATCTTGGATAAATCAGTTACCCAGAGAGAAAGGGCATTGGTGGATTGATGCCGGGAGTGACTTTGCCCGTTGATTATGCGAACTTACCTGTTTTTAGGTGTCTATGGGAGTGCATGGAAGTGTTTGCGTGTGTGTGTGGGTGGGTGCGTGCGTGCGTACGTACGTGTGTATGTGTGTGTGTTAGTGAATTTATATGAACATTTGCATGTCCATCAATATTTGACCATACTTATGGAGATCTTGTAGTTGCTTCATATTAGTTCATACAAGTAAAATGTCTATGATCTTTAAATTTTTGGTTTGCTAAAATGCTGTTTCAATCCTTTGCATGTAAAGATACGTCGGTGTGACGGAGAACAACATTATTTAAACCGGGTAAATATATCTATGAGAATGTCACCCATATGCAGGTTTTCCTTTATGGGTGTTATCACGTTTATTTACCTTTACCTTTAGTTATTTATTTATTTATTTATTTACCTTTACCTATTGTTTGGGTCATTTTGTATTATTTGGTTTGTCATATTGAATGTAATTTTGGTGAATAAACATTATATTATTATATTATATGGCATATGACAAAATAATGAAATAAAATGGTTATATGTTACAAAATATTAACATACCTACTTGAGGTATATAAATGATCAAATGCTGTATATTACAGTTCAAAAGGAAATACAAACTATTACATAAATTGCTTGACGTTCGTCAATCAGTTCGGTTGATTTTTCAATGAATTAACTGGCCAGTCCTTTGAGTGAGGCTCCATTTAGGAAAAATATTACTATGTGATATTTCTACTTTAATGATTGTCAATGAAAATATTAATAAATGTACAGGTTAAATATATTACAAGCAAAAATCTGTTAATTACAATTCAAGTATTATGTATTTAAATTCACAGTATTGACAAAATTCTAAAGAATAAACAGGAAATTTACAGTTGCCCTTTTTCAGAAACTTCACTGACACTATTGAGTTTAAATTTGATCATGTTACTTTGAAAATTCAAACTGTAGAGGTTCAAATAATAGACTGCTGCATGAAAGGTTTTGTTTGTGCCACACAAATAAATAAAGTTTCATCGACTCACCAAGTCCTGACACCTGGAGTTACCTATTAAACCTTTAAAGATGCTTTCCAAGTAAAGTCAACCATCAGAGCCTAACATAGGCTTACCAATTCCAATACGATGGGGAAGGTTGGAGAGAATAAGTGTACTTTCCATAAACGGGTATTGGGCAGGTGGTTTTTGTTGCTCCAATACTGGGGGAGACAATTTGACCCCTAACATTAAATGAACAACCGTCTTAAGTCGATGTTCGGAATTTACTTCACTAAAATATCACTACAGCAATTAAAATGTAAATTGGCTCAAGTGGAATTTATAATGCCAACTGATTCAGAGCTCGGTAATAATCAGAAACTCTTTCTGATTCGTGAGAAATGCATCAGGTCGGTGAACAAAGGATCACTGCTTAATTCGCGTTTTCTGTTAAACACGTCGTTAATTTAAATTCAAATACCGATCAAATGATATTAAACAATCACTGACAACTGTTGTTAGATATTATCGACAACGAAAAGGAATTTTATCACCCATTTTAAGATAATTATTAGCCATTAATTAGCCGGCAATTAAAACGATGTTAACTTGTCAACAGCCTAGCTCCAACTACGCCGAGATAGCGTCTTGTGCGTTCAGAACTCATCCTTTTCGCTTGACGCCTGACATACCCTCGTCTACAATTCAGGTTTTCTCGGGAATATTTGTTGAACGGCTCCAACGGTCGTTTTAGTTGACATCATCCACACGGAAAAATACAGATAAAGTCGCAACGATATTAGCTATGTATTTCACAGCTCTGCATAAAAAACGTAACGTATTTTCACTAGTGGAATTTTCCCTGCCTTGGTGTTGCAATGAGCCCTGACTTGTTCGAGGATTTCTATTGAAATCTTCCGAATATTCACAACGTTTATTCTGTTCTTGGAAATATTCTTCCAGCAAAATGCGACGTAATTTTCTTGGCAAACATATACTGAATTTTTAACGTACAAATTAGAAATGAAGTAAAGGGGTTTACGGTACTTGAAGATTTAGCGACTTTTCATCAAAATAATTTTTAAATCAAAACATGAATTGCCTTGCAGTATTGGATTGTCGGCTATTAATTAAGTCACTTAAGGGTTCATTTTGAATATTTAAAGTAGTAACGAAACGCAATCGTTACAAGTTATAGTAATAAAAATATCACCACAGTATAGAAACCTTGCACTCAGAAGTCCTTGACTTGTGCGGAGGGAGGTTAGACACACATATAGACAAAGGACACCGCCCAGAACTAATCAGAAGCCGGCGCTTCCACATTCGAGTAAAAAAAAACGACTGTCTAAATACGGGACTCGAACCCGCGGCCTCATGTGCCGGTTCTACTACAGTTGCTACATTTTGGAGTAGCCTTTTGCTTTAATTTGCAGTCCTTTGCCAAGTGCTCTTCAACGCATTTAAGACAAGTCGGTGTTGCATGGCAATTGCTGGTTGCGTGGCCCCATTTCAGGCACCTGTGGCATTGTCTAGCTAATGTGTTACGTAATCTTCCACATGAAATTCTTGTGTCAAGTAAAGATCTTATCCTATTGGTTAAAATTTTTATTCTTGAGTTCTTCTTCAATTTCGTTTGTATCTGGACTATTGCCCAGTTCCCTGATTACATAAACGTGGGTTTTTTATTGAGTGCATGTGAAATTTTGCATTGTTATTTGTGAGTGTTTTCACGTATGTATTATATTCTTGTAGGTCCGTTGTATATATATATATATATATATATATATATATATATATATATATATATATATATATATATATATATATATATAAGTTTGTATTGTGATTGGTATATTTAATGTGAAACCCTTTTTTTAATAAGATTATGTAAATAGTTTCTAAACTGGCGATGGTTCTCAGTGAGACAGTGTAATATTATACGAGTGGGTTTTGAATACCTTTCGTTATGTGGGTTGTTAGTACTAGTGTGATGCTGTTGATGAATATATTGGTTTACTTCAGTATCCAGTTCGTTCTCGTTTTACTAATTTTGATAAGTCTCTATCGGTTCGGCGATTGGGCTAAATCTGTTGACAATTGTCACCGCTGCAACAGCGGCAACTGTTTCTTTTCGGTTTAGGAGGCGCGATGCTTCCTTCTGTGTCGATTCGGCGTCTTTTAATGAAGACAGGAAAACAATCCAAATTGGATGTTGGAGTCGTATGGGTAGTTTCTCCATTAACGTCGGCCACATTGTTCGTTAGGGATATGCCCCATCATACTCAAGATGAACAAAAACACTATATCACCGTTTGATTACCTAAACATTTTGCTTTGCTATAATATACAAGATAATATGATTTGCACGGTTTAAACTCTGTTCGAAATGCGGAAACAGCGAGAATTCTCCTGGATATCTGTGTCCACTGAGTAAACAAGAATTATAAAAACCTGCCACAAGGTTCAAGAGGACAAAGGAACACTTAAAGCTTACCAATGGGCTAGTTCATTATGCGTCCTAACGTCGATTTCGTCTAATAGCTCAAGGGGAGTCCGGAGCTAGAAAATGTAAAGTATGAAACCTTTTTTTTTCCCCTCAGGGTTCGTCCGCGGCCTTGCCGCCCCGATAGCACCGCAATCCTTGGTTGATTGTGCATACCCTTAGTCTTACTCCACCCATTCCAAAATCACTGTGCCTTGAACTAGTCTGCACAGCGATTTGTAGGGTGAAGTTTTATATTGCTCTGTCTCCGGTCTAGAGTGACCGTAGATCAGTTGTCTTTTCCGGTCCAGAGCTATACACTCACACAAGATGTGCTGGGCTGATTCCTCCCCCTCGCCGCAGAGTCTGCATGTGAGGTCCCCTTCGAACCGCCCCATTTTATGCAGGTGTTTCTTGACGGCCATGTGTCCCGTCAAGAGACCTGTTGTGTTTCTGAGCTGTCCTCTGCTAAGGTTTAGCAGCTCCACAGCTCTCTTTGAACTGGGTCCGTCAATTATTGACTTCCCATGTCTGAGCCCTGGACAGTCCGCCCAGTACACCTTGTGTTGGTTTCTGACCCAGGACTTAATGGCTCCCCTGGCAGTGCTGTTTGACACGCCCAGAGCCGGTTCTGGTCCCATAAATGGTTCTGCTGACCCTCTCTTCGCGAGACTGTCAGCTTCTTCATTGCCTTTGACCCCCGAGTGACCCGGCGCCCAGATGAGGGTCACCTCATTCTGCCCAGCCAGGTCGCTCGTCTCGTCTCGGCACTCACTCACCAGCCAGGAATTTACCCGTGGGCTACTTAGTGCCTTAAGGGCTGCCTGGCTGTCTGTGGCTATGAGGATCCGCTTGTTGGTGTAGCCCCTCCTCTTGTTCTCCCGCACACAGTGCAGGATGGCGTACATCTCGGCCTGAAACACCGTTGCATGGGCTCCGAGGGAAATACTATGACTTACCCTCGGTCCTTCCGAGTAAACACCTGCCCCCGTCCCACGCTCCCCGCCAGATCCGTCCGTGAACCAGACGAGCGCGTCCCGTGGTATGCCCGGTATGAAACCTTACTACGTATTAAAAGTCCCCTCTTAGGGCAAGTAAGAATGTCGTTATTGATTTCGACCAATAGGATTCAAAAATCAGCTCCACCAAAACAGAGCAGACTTTTGAGGGGAAGTGCTCCATATAAGCGATAATTGTAGGGGAAATCAGTGAATTTTAGCGAAACAGACGTAAGAATTCGCAGCTCTGCAGGTATCTAGTGCACTTACCTATTAAGTTTTATGAATGTGTTTTAATTGGCAATCATAGTGTATAAACCCCGTTATTAACAGCCAGAAATTGTAAGTCCGAAGATTTCCTTTAATATACAGGGCAAATTTTTCTAAGCATTTCTTTTTATTGCAATTACAGGGGTTGTTCTAATTGCCCATTTTCCTTGGTTTTCCCATTTAAGTTTTCCCTCTCACTTGTTTAGTTTTCTTCCCTGATTTTCATTGTAGTTTCCGTAACGTTTTCAATGTCTATTATTCAACAGTCCTCAATTGTTTATTAAAGACAAACAATACTCTGAAGGCTTTCAAGCACTGGCAGACGGCTTCAGCGTACTATGGTAACACAGCTGTCCACATTCATACATCTGCTGGGAGCAATCCCTACGCTCTTAACAGCCATAAACTGTAAGTCCGCAGATTTCCTTTAATATACAGGGCGAATTTTTCTAAGCATTTCTTTTTATTGCAATTGCAGGGGTCGTTCTAATTGCCCATTTTCCTTGGTTTTCCCATTTAACTTTTCCCTCTCACTTGTTTAGTTTTCTTCCCTGGTTTTTATTTATGTTTTCGTAACGTTTTCATTTGCGCTCATGTGCAAAAAAAATTCAAAATTCAAAATTCGGGATCTTCCCATTAGTAAATTTTTTCTACGAAAATTCACTAAAATCGTGGCCATAACTTTTTTGTCGACTGAACTTTCTTGGCGATGCTTCCCCTTTACGCCTCCATTCCATCGACTTCCTTTTGTACAAAGGATCATGGTAGAGAACCAAACTTACATCACCTGTGACAATCGTCTTCGGCACGTCCACAGGGTTTTCTCCACAGAGTTATAAGAAAACTAATATTGACATAAAATCAATTGTTGTCTTTTCCAAGGCTAATAAGACTTGAATCTATGTCTTACCAAACTTTGACACGCTGCGATACCCTGAATCTATGTCAGACCGGGAAAATTTGACGGTTACCTCGTACGGCTGCAACAAACAGCCTGAGCTGGTTTTAAAATTGAATTAAAAGTCTTTAAAAAAAGTCTTGCCATTAGTGCATTTTTTCTACATAAATCCACTAAATATTCGTTGAAATGACACAATCTTATCAGATAACATTAAAACATTCGTTTCTCTTGACAGCATAATAACGGTAGAAACCCACTTTGCGATAAAGTGAATATATGAATATTGCAAAAAGTTAGTAAAAGAAATATTGATACGATTTAAATGCTCGCAAAAACGTTGGAAACAATTGTCTTTAATTACGGTTTTCGACTAAATATTAGATACATACATCACATTTAAAGCACAGATCATGTCTCGTGTGGCAGAAAAAATTCTATAGCAAATAAAACAATGCAGTCTTGGTTAAAAATTTCAATGGTTCTATGTGGTTTTGGTTTCTTTAAAGAAATGAGACCTGCAGAGGCATATTTTACTATTTTCCTAACAGGTCCATGGAGAAACTTTACCGCAGAAGAAGTAAATAAGGAAATATTACCTGTTAGTTCATATAGTTACCTTCTGATGGTAGTTGTGGTCTTTTTCATAACAGATTTGTGCCGGTATAAAACCTTAATTACGGTCTGTGGCATTTCTGGCTTAATAATGGCTGGTTTGGTTTTGTGGTCGAAAACTATTTTTATGTTCAAAATTATGGAGGTAAGCTAAACACTCAAAAACTTAATGAAGCATTTTAATTTTTCATTAACGATTATTTCATAATTTCATTTTAGTCTATTTTTAAAGATATATTATAACAGTACTTTGTAATTTTTTACTTGCATGTATACGTATATATGCCGATATCCAAAACGGTAGCAGATACATGCTTGGTTATATGGGAGAAAAGTTGCGCACTCAAAAGCTCAACAAAATGACGCTTACACATCCCTGAAAAATTTTTTGGTTTTTGAAATACATTTTTCAATTTTACATATTTTTTTCCTACCGACGACACATCTTCACAGCAACTTTTTATTTTCTTTAACGGGGCATTGCAAATTTTTGATTCCGGCGTTTCGTCTTTGCTGGACCATCATTAACTTTTTTTTAAATACAGCCTTCATTTTCTGATATCATATTCTGAAAGCCCTTTTTATTTTAATTTCGGCATTGTATCAAACTTTGTAGTTTAGTACCATTTTAGCCTTTTTTCGAGCTTAATCAAGAAAATTCCTATTACGGACCTGTACATAGCTTTTACACTTAAATACTAAACAACTAGCTATATCAATTAACACTTTATGTCATTTAGGCGTTTAATAATAATCCAATGGATGAATTGAGGCAATAATTTAATAGATTAAACACAGAACAAATAACCTTAAATTAAAAAAAGCCTGGACGCAGCAAGTGCGTTATGGTAGTGAATTTTCATAGAAATGATCTGGCACAAAATATTTTATTATAACTTTTTTTTCTTATAACATAGATATCTAAATTTTGGTGGATAGTTTACTTTTTATATCGTAAACCTACCTACCAAATTTGGTTATCATAGATTTTTTATTTTTTAAGATAAAAATTTTTTTCAAATGAAAATTCAAAATTTTTCCAGAAAACCTCGTCCGATTTTTCTGACTAACGAACTTATTAAAGCCATTTACATAAGGAAGCTACATGCCAAATTATATCAAAATCTGCCTATTATTATTTGAGATAAAATTTTTTTTCGAATGAAAACTCAACATTTTCCCGGAAAACCTCGTCCGATTTTCCTTACTAACAAACTTGTCAAAGCCATTTACAAAAGGAAGGTACATGCCAAATTTTATTAAAATCGGTTTATTACTTTTTGAGATAAGAATTTTTTTCGAATGAAAACTCAAAATTTTCCCGGAAAACCTCATCCAATTTTCCTGAATAACGAACTTGTCAAAGATATTTACAAGAGAAAGGTACATGCCAAATTATATCAAAATCTGCCCATTATTCTTTGAGATAAAAAATTTTTTCGAATGAAATCTCAAAATTTTCCCGGAAAACCTCATCCGATTTTCCTGACTAACGAACTTATCCAAGCCATTTACAAAAGAAAGGTACGTGCCAAATTTTATTAAAATCGGCTTATTACTTTTTGAGATAAGAATTTTTTTCGAATGAAAACTCAAAATTTTCCCGGAAAACCTCATCCGATTTTCCTGGCTAACGAACTTATCCAAGCCATTTACAAAAGAAAGGTACATGCCAAATTTTATCAAAATGGGCCTATTATTTTTTGAGTTATCGGTGTGATACATATATATATATATATATATATATATATATATATATATATATATATATATATATATATATATATATATATATATATATATATATATATATATATATATATATATATATATATATATATATATATATATATATATATATATAAACATATAAAAATTGAAACTGACCCCGGATATGGGTTCTAGGGGTCCTAGATCGCGCTCATTTGCAAAAATTTTTTCAAAATTCAAAAGTCGGGATCTCCCCATTAGTGAATTTTTTCTACGAAAATTTTTCTACGAAAATTCACTAAAAGACAAAAGTATGCTGGGAAAATAAATGGACGTGACAATTTGGATTGACAGTACCATCCTTTTGACACATTAGTTTTTTGTTAGTGAGTTATCTTTAAAAAAATCACTAATGAGGAGATCACGACTTTTGAATTTTGAAAATATTTTTTCAAATGAGCACTAATTAGGCCCCCTAGAACACATATCCGGGGTCAGTTTCAATGTTTATATGTTTATATATATATATATATATATATATATATATATATATATATATATATATATATATATATATATATATATATATATGTATCACACCGATAATTGAAAAAAATAATGGGCCTTTGATTAAATTTGGTAATGCCCGCCTTTTGCAAGTGGCTTGGACAAGTTCGTTAGCCAGGAAAATCGTCCCAGGTTTTCCTGAAAAATTCTGTGTTTTCTTTCGAAAAAAAAATGTATCTCCGGAAATAACAAAGTAAGGGCAACCAAATTTGGTACGCTGGTTTATATCATTATATGTAAATTACGTACCAAAATTTTGCTAGGTTAAAAGACAAAAAAGTTATAAGGATTTAAAGAAAAATAAATTGGGGTTTTCCTCAAAACGTCAAAGTTGCGATTCAAAACGTCAAAATTGGGCAAAGAACCCGAAACTTATACAGGCTATGGAAGAATGTTTTACAAACACTGAAGTCTTAGCTTCAACTGCCATTGACCTTCATTTTACTAAAATATTTTCAGCAAATTCATTTCAAATATACCCTTTCTCTGATGCTTTGGTAGTAGTCTTAGCTATAGAGTCTGTCGTTTAATGGTATATAATTTTTGTCGAATTTTCGTAAAAAAATCAATAAAGCTCATTATATCCGTTATTATTCAAGATATGAAAAAACAATTGGACACATTAATTATACGGTGCCTTGAACTACATCTTAAAAAAATATTTCTACAATCACTAGGTGGGTTGCCCATATGTCGTTGGTGATACACATTTTCTTTTTTTTTTTTTGTCGAACACGCCTTATTATTGCATTTTTGTGGTGGTCAATTCCACTAAAGTCGAATGGTTCTGCCTCGGTGCCTATTATTTGTGATCGCCGTTTGATATTTCTTTGCGGGAACAGTTTATTTGGCAATTGCTAGTTTCTATTTGCGGTGGTCAATTCCACTAAAGTCGAATGGTTCTGCCTCGGTGCCTATTATTTGTGATCGCCGTTTGATATTTCTTTGCGGGAACAGTTTATTTGACAATTGCTAGTTTCTTTGCGGTGGTCAATTCCACTAAAGTCGAATGGTTCTGCCTCGGTGCCTATTATTTGTGGTCGCCGTTTGATATTTCTTTGCGGGAACAGTTATTTGGCAATTGCTAATTTCTTCTCTTAATTTGGTTATGATAGCTTTTAGTGAATTTTCGTAGAAAAAATTCACTAATGGGGAGATCCCGACTTTTGAATTTTGAAAAAATATATATATATATATATATATATATATATATATATATATATATTTATATATATATATATATATATATATATATATATATATATATATATTTATATATATATATATATATATATATATATATATATATATATATATATATATATATATATATATATATATATATATATGTATCACACCGATAACTCAAAAAATAATGAGCCGATTTTGATAAAATTTGGCATGTACGTTTCTTTTGCAAATAGCTTGGATGAGGCTTTCCGGGAAAATTTTGAGTTTTCATTCGAAAAAAATTCTTATCTCAAAAAGTAATAAGACGATTTTAATAAAATTTGGCATGTACCTTCCTTTTATAAATGACCTTGATAAGTTTGTTAGCCAGAAAAATCGGACAAGGTTTTCCGGGAAAATTTTGAGTTTTCATTCAAAAAAAATTTTTATCTCAAAGAATAATGGGCCTATTTTGATAAAATTTGGCATGTACCTTCCTTTTGTAAATGTCTTTGATAAGTTAGTGAATCAGAAAAATCGGACGAGGTTTTCCGGAAAAATTTTGAGATTTCATTTGAAAAAAATTTTTATCTTAAAAAATAAAAACTCTATGATAACCAAATTTGGTAGCTACGTTTACGATATAAAAAGTAAACTATACGCCAAAATTTAGATTTCTATGTTACAAAAAAAAAAGTTATAATAAAATATTTTGTGCCAGATCATTTTTATGAAAATTCACTACCATAACGCACTTGTTGCGTCTTCGACTTTTTTATATTTTGGGATAAAATTTTTTTCGAAAGAAAACTCAAAATGTTTCCGGAAAACCTCGTCCGATTTTCCTGGCTAACGAACTTATCCAAGCCAGTTACAAAAGGAAGGTACATACTAAATTACATCAAAATCGGCATATTATTTTTTGACTTATTGGTGTGATACATATATATATATATATATATATATATATATATATATATATATATATATATATATATATATATATATATATATATATAATATTTGTTACGGTCACTTTTAACCGTAACTCTCTTTAGTGAATTTTCTTTAAAAAAATTCACTAATGAGCGCTAATTAGGCTCCCCAGAACACATATCCGGGGTCAGTTTCAATTTTTATATGTTTATATATATATATATATATATATATATATATATATATATATATATATATATATATATATATATATATATATATATATATATATATATATATATATATATATATATATGTCACACCGATAACTCAAAAAATAATGGGCCGATTTTGATTAAATTTCGTGAATAAATTCGCTTTGCAAATGGCTTGGATAAGTTCGTTAGCCAGGAAAATCTGTCCAGGTTTTCCCGGTAAATTTTGTATTTTCTTTCAAAAAAAAATTATATCTCCAAAATTAACAAAGTAAGGGCAACCAAATTTGGCAAATATGTCCTTATAGGTAAGTTACCTACTAAAATTTAGCTATGTAGGTCAAAAGACAAAAAAGTTATAGGCATTTAAAGAAAAATAAATTGGGGTTTTCCTCAAAACGACAAAGTTGCGATTTAAAACGTCAAAATCGGCAACATTTAGGCAAATAACTTGAATCTAATACGGGCTATGGAAATCAAATGTCTCAAAAAGGATGTTTTACAAACCCTGAAGTCTTAGTTTCAGCCGTCATTGTCCTTCATTTTACTAAAATGTTTCCAGAAAATTCATTTCAAATAGACCGTTTCCCTGATGCTTGGCAGTAGTCTTAGCTATAGAGTTTATCCTTTAATGGTATATAATTTTTTTCGATTTTTCGTAAAAAATCAATAAAGCTCAATATATCCGTTATTATACAAGATATGAAAAAAATTTGTATATATTAATTATAGGGTGTCTTGAGCTACATCTTAAAAAATATTTCTACAATCACAGGCTGGTCCATAAGTCGTTGGTGAAACAAATTTTCTTTTTTTTTTAATCAAACACGCCTTATGTTATTGTATTTTTGCATTTTCCATCGAAATATAATGCGTGTTTGTAAGAAAAGAAATTCTGGATGCAGCAAGTGCGTTATGGTAGTGAATTTTCATCAAATGCTTCATATTTGAATAGCCCAATTTGCTATTAACCTATAAGGTTGACCAAGAAACGAGTTTTTCCGGGAACACTTTAACTTTACTTTTGGAAAATTTTGTACATTTTCACACAATAAAGCTATTTTTATGAAACATGGTACATTGTTTTTACTGTATAGGTTATACTGGTAACCATAATTGATGCCTGCTTTCTTAAAAAGAAAACACACATATTTGCAATAAAAACATTTAAATGAAAATTCAATACCATAACGCACTTGCTGCGTCCAGAGTTTTTATTTATAAAGCAACAGAAATTTTAAAAGAACTTGGAATGTTAATGTAATGCCCCGATATTAAGCGGCAAGGCGATGCTTGCATTAATTAAATCTGAATTTCGCCTCCGTGGTGCTCTTGCTCTCCGGAAATAACAAAGTAATATATATATATATATATATATATATATATATATATATATATATATATATATATATATATATATATATATATATATATATATATCGTAGCGATAACTCAAAAAATAATGGACCGATCTTGATAAAATTTGGTGAGTACCTTGCTTTTGCAAGTGGCTTGGATAAGTTCGTTACCCAGGAAAATCGGACCAGGTTTTCCCGAAAAATTGTGTGTTTTCTTTCTAAAAAAATTCATATCTCCGGAAGCAACAAAGTGAGGACAACCAAATTTGCTATGCGTATTTGTATTATAAAGAGTGAAACATGTACCGAAATTTAGGTCTCTAAGTTTAAGGACAAAAAAGTTACGGGCAGCTAAAGAAACAAATTTTGGAGTTTTCCTCCAAACGTCAAACTCGCAAATTAAAATGTCAAAATTGGCACTGTTTAGGCAAAGAACGTGAAACAAATACGGATTGTAAAAAAAAACCTTGCAAGAAGAGTGTTCTGCGAACCCTTAAGTTTCAGATTCAACCGCCATTGCCCTTCATTTTACTAAAATATTTCCATAAAATTCATTTCAAATAGACCTTTTCTCTGATGCTTTCGGTGTAGGTTTAGTCAAGTTTATGGTTTAACGGACTATAATTTTTAGCTAATTTTCGTAGAACAAATTCGTTACTGCATTTTAGCATTTTTTATCGAAATATGATGCCTGTTTGTAAGAAAAAATCTGAACGCAGTAAGTGCGTTTTGATAGAAAATTTTCATTAAATCCTTCAAATTTCAATAACTCAATTTGCTATTAATTTAAGTTTTGTTGGTTAAGATACCAATATTTTACTTTATTTTCGGAATTTTTTTGTTTGAATGCAGCAAGGGCGTTGTGGTTGCGAATTTTCATTAAATGTTTTAAATTTCATCAACTCAATTTGCTATTAACCTCAGGTTCATTGGCTAGGAGACCAGTTTTCTCGGAAACATTTAAAGTTTATTTTCGGAAAATGTTTGTACATTTTCAAATAATTATTTTGATCAAATATGTTACATTGTTCCTACTATATAGGTTATACCGGTAACCAAATTGATGCCTGCTCGCATTAGAGCGATATATTTGTAATTAAAAACATTTTTATGAAAATTCACTTCCATAACGCACTTGCTGCGCCCAGAGTTTTTTATATGATTACATATATATATATATATATATATATATATATATATATATATATATATATATATATATATATATATATATATATATATATATATATATATATATATATATATATATATATAAACTATAACTGGTTGCCTGTTGTGACTCCGTGTATTTTTGCATCTTCATCCAGCGTGTTCCATCGTTCTGATGATGGCTAATAAGCTTGAAACACGTGTATGCGGTTGTCTCCTTGCGGCTTTGCCCTTAACCCTTCTCCTTATATATATATATATATATATATATATATATATATATATATATATATATATATATATATATATATATATATATATATATATGTATGTATGTATGTATCCATCCGATAACTCCAAAAATAATTAACCGATTTCGATGAAACTCGGCAAGTGCCTTTATTTTATTAATGGCTTGAACGAGTTTGTTAGCCAAAAAAATCGGAGGGGGTTTTCCAGGAAAATTTTCAATTTTCTTTCGAAAAAAATTTTTCTCCAAAAATTACAAAGCTTTTGTAATGAAATTTAATGGATATATTGCCTTAGGAGAGACCTTACTATGTACTAACATTCAACTTTCTAAGTTTATAGAAAATTGAGTTATTCAAATTTCGAATTTTCTTTCGAAAAAATTTTTTTCTCCAAAACTTACAAAGTTATTTTAATTAAATTTGGTGGATATCTTGCCCTAGGAAAGAGCTTACTACATACCATAATTAAACTTTATAAGTTTATAGAAAATTGAGTTATTCAAATTTGAAGCATTTAATAAAAATTCACTACCATAACGCACTTGCTACGTCCCGAACTTTTTCACTAAATATTCGTTGAAATGACACAATCTGATCAGATAACATTAAAATATTCGTTTCTCTTGACATCATAATAACAGTGGAAACCCACTCTGCGATAAATAAAGTGAATACCTATATGAATATTGCAAAGCACCACACATGGCAAGTTAGTAGAACAAATGTTGATACGATTTAAATGCTCGCAAAAACGCTGGAAACAATTTTGTTTAATTACGGGTTTCGACCAAATATTATATACATACATCACATTTAAAGCACAGGATAGATCATGTCTCGTGTGTGAGAAAAATTTTTATAGCAACTAAAACAATGCAGTCTTGGCTAAAAATTTCAATAATTCTATGTGGTTTTGGTTTCTTTAAAGAAATGAGACCTTCAGAGCCATCTTTTACTAATTTCGTAACAGGTCCATGGAGAAACTTTACCGCAGAAGAAGTAAATAAGGAATTATTTCCTGTTGGTTCCTATAGTTACCTTCTGATGTTAGTTGTGGTCTTTTTCATAACAGATTTGTGCCGGTATAAAACCTTAATTACGATCTGTGGCGTTTCTGGCTTAATAGTGGCTGGTTTGGTTTTGTGGTCGAAAACTATTTTTATGTTCGAAATTATGGAGGTGAGCTAAACACTCAAAAACTTAATGAAGCATTTTAATTTTTCATTAACGATTATCTCATAATTTCACTTTAGTGTATTTTTAAAGATATATTAAAACAGTACTTTGTAATTTTTTACTTGTATGTATGTATATATATATATATATATATATATATATATATATATATATATATATATATATATATATATATATATATACAGAGTGTGTCCAAGAAAAGGATGGGCCACTATGGCGATATCCATTCCCTCGGAGCCCATGCAACGGTGTTTCAGGCCGAGATGTACGCCATCCTGCACTGTGTGCGGGAGAACAAGAGGAGGGGCTACACCAACAAGCGGATCCTCATAGCCACAGACAGCCAGGCAGCCCTTAAGGCACTAAGTAGCCCACGGGTAAATTCCTGGCTGGTGAGTGAGTGCCGAGACGAGAAGAGCGACCTGGCTGGGCAGAATGAGGTGACCCTCATCTGGGTGCCGGGTCACTCGGGGGTTAAAGGCAATGAAGAAGCTGACAGTCTCGCGAAGAGAGGGTCAGCAGAACCATTTATGGGACCAGAACCGGCTCTGGGCGTGTCAAAGAGCACTGCCAGGGGAGCCATTAAGTCCTGGGTCAGAAACCAACACAAGGTGTACTGGGCGGACTGTCCAGGGCTCAGACATGGGAAGTCAATAATTGACGGACCCAGTTCAAAGAGAGCTGTGGAGCTGCTAAACCTTAGCAGAGGACAGCTCAGAAACACAACAGGTCTCTTGACGGGACACATGGCCGTCAAGAAACACCTGCATAAAATGGGGCGGTTCGAAGGGGACCTCGCATGCAGACTCTGCGGCGAGGGGGAGGAATCAGCACAGCACATCTTGTGTAAGTGTATAGCTCTGGACCGGAAAAGACAACTGATCTACGGTCACTCTAGACCGGAGACAGAGCAATATAAAACTTCACCCTACCAATCGCTGTGCAGACTAGTTCAAGGCACAGTGATTTTGGAATGGGTGGAGTAAGACTAAGGGTATGCACAATCAACCAAGGGTTGCGGTGCTATCGGGGCGGCAAGGCCGCGGACGAGCCCTGAGGGAACAAACAAAAAATGGCGATATTCAAAACGGTAACAGATACATGCTTGGTTATATGGGAGAAAAGTTACGCACTCAAAAGCCCAACAAAATGACGGTTACACATCACCGAAATTTTTTTCAGTTTTTGAAATATTTTGAAAAAAATTAGATTTTTCAATTTTACATGTTATTTTTTCCTGGCCTTAATGGTGGGTCTTCACTAATACCGGCGACATTTCTTCACAGCAACTTTTTATTTTCTTTAACGGGGCATTGCTAATTTTTGAATCCGGCGTTTCATCTTCGCGGGACCATCATTAACTATTTTTTTAAATACGGCCTTCATTTTCTGATATCATATTCTGAAAGCCCTTTTTATTTTAATTTCGGCATTGTGTCACACTTTGTAGTTTAGTACAATTTTAGCCTTTTTTCGAGCTTAATCAAGAAAATTCCTATTACGGACCTGTACATAGCTTTTACACCTAAGTACTAAACAGCTAGCTATATCAATTAACACTTTATGTCATTTAAGCGTTTAATAATCATCCAATGGATGAATTGAGGCAATAATTTAATAGAATAAACACAGAACAGGTAACCTTAAATTAAAAAGACAAATGTATGCTGGGAAAATAAATGGATGTGACAATAGCCGTATTTGGATTGGAAGTACCATCAACTTTTAACACATTAGTTTTTTTAGTGAATTATCTTTAAAAAAATCACTAATGAGGAGATCCCGACTTTTGAATTTTAAAAAGGTTTCTTCAAATGGGCGCTAACTGGCCCGCTAGAACACATATCCGGGATCAGTTTCAATTTTTATATATATATATATATATATATATATATATATATATATATATATATATATATATATATATATATATATATATATATATATATATATATATATATATATGTGTGTGTGTGTGTGTGTGTGTGTATCACAGCGATAATTAAAAAAATAATGAGCCTTTAATTAAATTTGGTAAATGCCTGCCTTTTGCAAGTGGCTTGGACAAGGAAAATCGGCCCAGGTTTTCCCGGAAAATTCTGTGTTTTCTTTCGAAAAAAAATTATATCTGCGGAAATAACAAAGTAAGGGCAACCAAGTTTGGTACGCTGGTTTATATCATTATATGTAAATTACGTACCAAAATTTTGCTAGGTTAAAAGACAAAAAAGTTATAAGGATTTAAAGAAAAATAAATTGGGGTTTTCCTCAAAACGTCAAGGTCGTGATTCAAAACGTCAAAATTGGTAACATTTAGGCAAAGAACCCGAAACTTATACAGGCTATGAAAAGAAAATGTCTCAAGAAGAATGTTTTACAAACACTAAAGTCTTAGCTTCAACCGCCATTGTCCTTCATTTTACTAAAATATTTTCAGAAAATTCATTTCAATTAGACCTGTTCTCTGATGCTTTGGCAGTAGTCTTAGCTATAGAGTTTATCGTTTAATGGTATATAATTTTTGTCGAATTTTCGTAAAAAAAATCAATAAAGCTCAATATATCTGTTATTATACAAGATATGAAAAAAAATTGTATATATTAATTATAGGGTGTCTTGAGCTACATCTTAAAAAATTATTTCTACAATCACAGGGTAGCCCATAAGTCGTTGGTGATACAAATTTTCTTTTTTTTTTAATCAAACACGCCTTATGTTATTGCATTCTTGCATTTTCCTTCGAAATATAATGCATGTTTGTAAGAAAAAAAATTCTGGACGCAGTAAGTGCGTTATGGTAGCGAATTTTGATCAAATGCTTAATATTTGAATAGCTCAATTTGCTATTAACCTATAAGGTTGACCAAGAAACGAGTTTTTTCGGGAACACTTTAAGTTTACTTTCGGAAATTTTTGTACATTTTCAAACAATAAAGTTATTTTGATGAAACATGGCACATTGTTTTTACTATATAGATTATACTGGTAACCAAATTTGATGCCTGCTTTCTTAAAAAACACACATTATTGCTATTAAAAAATAGTTTTATGAAAATTCACTACCATAACGCACTTGCTGCGTCCAGAGTCTTTTTATTAAACTCTACAGCCAATCGTCATAATTGTCGTTATTGGGCAGATAATAATCCAAGAAATTTTCACGAAGTCCACACTCAAACTCCACAGAAATTGAATGTCTGGACTGGTATTTTTGTAGCCCGTTTAATCGGACCAATTTTTCTTGATGGCAATTTGAGTGGCGAAACGTTTTTAGAGTTACTAGAAGATATCGTCTACCCTCTACTAATTGACATTGTTGAAAATGATGATCGCTATCAAGAAAATCAATTAGTATTTCAACAAGATGGAGCTCCTTCGCATTTTTCACAACGTGTAAGGGAGTTTTTGAACAGAGAGTTTCCAGGACAATGGATTGGGCGTAGAGGTGCTATTGAGTGGCCCCCTAGATCACCGGATTTAACTAATTTAGACTTCTTTCTATAGGGCCATTTAAAGAGTCGAATTTACGCAACAAAACCGGAGTCTCTGGAAGAATTACGACGTCGCATTGTTGAAGAATGCCGTCTAATAACTCCACAAATGCTCCAGAATGTCAGAGATCGTTTTGAACAAGATTGGTGCTTTTGTATGGAAGATGGTGGTCAACAATTTGAACATTTACTTAACTGAATAAACATTTTTGAACGTTTGGTTTTGTTTTTTAGTTTTTTTAACGAAAAATTGACTAATTAGTTCATTTCTTACCACAATGAATGAAATACGTTCTTGCAACTCCAGCTGTGAATAATTTTTAAACGAGTTGATAAAACTTCCAAAAAAATTAGTGTGCTGAATTCAGAAAATAAAGAGCTTTCAAATGATGTAACACTCGACCCATGTTCCCTAATTAAAATATAAAGGTTGTTATCACCACCCTTAAGGGGTTGATGTGACAAAGTTGAGTTTTATGTCAAAACATGTCCCCCTCAATATTAAAATTGACGTGTTTCAGCGTTTCTGAAAAAAATTTCTCTGGGCGCAAATCGGTCTGCTTCGTTTTCATTGCGCCACCCTATATATATATATATATATATATATATATATATATATATATATATATATATATATATATATATATATATATATATATATAATATATATATATATATATATATATATATATATATATATATATATATATATATATATATATATATATAAACATATAACAATTGAAACTGACCCCGGATATGGGTTCTAAGGGTCCTAGTTCGCGTTCATTTGCAAAAATCTTTTCAAAATTCAAATGTCGGGATCACCCCATTAGTGATTTTTTTCTACGAAAATTCACTAAAATCGTGGCCATAACTTTTTTTTCGATTGACCCACCTTGAACTTTCTTGGCGATGCTTCCCCTTTACACCTCCATTCCATCGACTTCATTTTGTACAAAGGATCATGGTAGAGAACCAAACTTACATCACCTTTGACAATCGTCTTCGGCACGTCCACGGGGTTTTCTCCACAGAGTTATAAGAAAACTAATATTGACACAAAATCAATTGTTGTCTTTTCCAAGGCTAATAAGACTTGAACCTATGTCTTACCAAACTTTGACACGCTGCGATACCCTGAATCTACGTCAGACCGGGAAAATTTGTCGGTTACCTCGTACGGCTGCAACAAACAGCCTGAGCTGCTTTTAACATTAAATTAAAAGTCTGAAAAAAGTCTTGTCATTAGTCATTAGTGCATTTTTTCTACATAAATCCACTAAATATTCGTTGAAATGACACAATCTGATCAGATAACATTAAAATATTCGTTTCTCTTGACAGCATAATAACAGTGGAAACCTACTCTGCGATAAATAAAGTGAATACATGAATATTGCAAAGCAACCACACATGGCAAGTTAGTAGAACAAATGTTGATACGATTTAAATGCTCGCAAAAACGCTGGAAACAATTTTGTTTAATTACGGTTTTCGACCAAATATTATATACATACATCACATTTAAAGCACAGGATAGATCATGTCTCGTGTGTGAGAAAATTTTTTATAGCAACTAAAACAATGCAGTCTTGGCTAAAAATTTCAATAATTCTATGTGGTTTTGGTTTCTTTAAAGAAATGAGACCTTCAGAGCCATCTTTTACTAATTTCGTAACAGGTCCATGGAGAAACTTTACCGCAGAAGAAGTAAATAAGGAATTATTTCCTGTTGGTTCCTATAGTTACCTTCTGATGTTAGTTGTGGTCTTTTTCATAACAGATTTGTGCCGGTATAAAACCTTAATTACGATCTGTGGCGTTTCTGGCTTAATAGTGGCTGGTTTGGTTTTGTGGTCGAAAACTATTTTTATGTTCGAAATTATGGAGGTGAGCTAAACACTCAAAAACTTAATGAAGCATTTTAATTTTTCATTAACGATTATCTCATAATTTCACTTTAGTGTATTTTTAAAGATATATTAAAACAGTACTTTGTAATTTTTTACTTGTATGTATGTATATATATATATATATATATATATATATATATATATATATATATATATATATATATATATATATATACAGAGTGTGTCCAAGAAAAGGATGGGCCACTATGGCGATATCCAAAACGGTAACAGATACATGCTTGGTTATATGGGAGAAAAGTTACGCACTCAAAAGCCCAACAAAATGACGGTTACACATCACCGAAATTTTTTTCAGTTTTTGAAATATTTTGAAAAAAATTGGATTTTTCAATTTTACATGTTTTTTTTTCCTGGCCTTAATGGTGGGTCTTCACTAATACCGGCGACACTTCTTCACAGCAACTTTTTATTTTCTTTAACGGGGCATTGCTAATTTTTGAATCCGGCGTTTCGTCTTTGCGGGACCATCATTAACTATTTTCTTAAATACGGCCTTCATTTTCTGATACCATATTCTGAAAGCCCTTTTTATTTTAATTTCGGCATTGTGTCACACTTTGTAGTTTAGTACAATTTTAGCCTTTTTTCGAGCTTAATCAAGAAAATTCCTATTACGGACCTGTACATAGCTTTTACACCTAAGTACTAAACAGCTAGCTATATCAATTAACACTTTATGTCATTTAAGCGTTTAATAATCATCCAATGGATGAATTGAGGCAATAATTTAATAGAATAAACACAGAACAGGTAACCTTAAATTAAAAAGACAAATGTATGCTGGGAAAATAAATGGATGTGACAATAGCCGTATTTGGATTGACAGTTCCATCAACTTTTGACACATTAGTTTTTTTTTGTTAGTGAATTATCTTTAAAAAAATCACTAATAAGGAGATCCCGACTTTTGAAAATATTTCTTCAAATGAGCGCTAATTAGGCCCTCTAGAACACATATTCGGAGTCAGTGTCAATTTTTATATGTTTATATATATATATATATATATATATATATATATATATATATATATATATATATATATATATATATATATATATATATATATATATATATAGTCAACGCGAGTTTAAATAAATGTTTGGATCGGTATTGGTCAATTTCTTTTACCGAATAGATTAAAAGGCGAAACTTATTTAGAATATCTCCAAAACAATCTCGCGGATCTACTTGACGAGGTGCCTCTATAACTTAGACTGAAACATTGGTTTATACACGATGGAGCACCGCCTCATTTCAGTATTGCTGTTAGAGACTATTGGATGGAAATGGAAATAATTGCCCACAAGCTTGGCCTCCACGATCGCCAAACCTCAACAAATGTGACTTCTTTCTTTGGAGAAAGTTAAAATAATTTGTGTATTCCTCACAATTTGCGTCTTGAGCCGAATTGTGGAATCGCATTACATGTAAACGCACACTCATTAGAAACACTCAACAGTTGTTGGATAGAGTAGACTTCAATTTTCGACGAAGAATAAATTTATGCGTGAGAGAGTACGTTGATCATTTTGAACATTTTCTGTAATATATCGGTGCAAATATTATGTTATTTCTATTGTTTAAGTTGTTTGTTTTTCTATTAACTTATTCTTATTATAACTTTTTTCCTAATTGTCAAATCTGGCGTTAATTTTCATTATGGTTTGCTTTCGTTCTTGCATAGTTGCATTCAAAGAATTTAGCTTACTAAAAATGTCAGATAGTTAGGCCAACTTAGCACACCAAACAGGGTCTTCAAGATTTTTACAAAACTCGCTTTGACCATCCTCTGTTTTGAAAAATGTGAGTAGTTCGTCTTTAAGTTCAAGAACTCTATTTAGTATTTTTCCTTTTGAAAGCCAACGAATTTTACTATGGAATAATAACACTTTATCATCTGCGCCCATTTCTTTACAAAGTTTCTCGAATACCCTTGATTTTACCGGGCGAGTTTGATCATAGAGACAACAGTTTGAATGACCTCACCCAATTGACTTCCATCCGTAGTTTTGACTACTAGAGCTTCTCGATCTAAAAAGCAATGAGTAGTTATTATAGATGGATTTTTCTTTAATGCGAAACTCAAAAATCATTTTATATTGCCTGTCATTGCGGCAGCGCCATCTGTACATATCGCAATGCAATCCGTCCACTTAAATCCTTGAGCCTGAAAAAAACTGCCAACAGTAGCAAAAATGTCGGCTAGAGTGGTTGTTGTTTCCATGTCTCGACAAAATAGGAACTGTTCAATAACTTCCAGCACGTTCACAAATCTCACAAAAGATATGAATTGGGCTTTTCCTGAAATGTCCGTGCTTTCATTCAATTGTAGAGCAAATTGTGTATTTGCCAATACCTCCCGAACATTACTTAGAATATCGATTTACATATCGATTATGCGTCGATGGACTGTGCCATTTGACATAGGCACCTTTGAAATCAGTTCAACTGCTTTCGGGTCCAACATAGTAGCAACAATTTCTTTACATGCCGGTAAAATAAGCTCTTCACCAATAGTATGGGCTTTCTGTTTTTTGGCAATCAATTCAGAAACTTTGAATGATGCTAAAAGTGCCTTATCTGAGACAGTTGTTCGTTTTTCCATCATAGTTGAAGATGATTGAATGGAAGAACGTAGTCGTTGAAAATATTCTCGCGATCTTAGAGAGACGCTTTGATACTTTTGTTCCAAATGCCTTTTCATATTTTTAGGAACCATTGATTCATTCGAAAGATTCTTACCGCATATCAAACATTTTGGCTTAGGTTTATCTTCCTCACCGGTCCAGGTAAATCCACAGCTTAAATACTCTTCTTTGTACTAGCGCTTGGGTCCTTTTGTTGAGCTTGAATTTATATTTTTCCTACCATCACTAAATGCCGAAGCAGAGACAAGATTTTAACTTTTATTATCTGTTCTTATTTTTTCCCAACGATAGTGCTTTCTTCTTCATCCTCTTCTGATGCAGAAGAGGTTTCATCTAATGAAGATCGATTTTTCCTTGTTAAAAATCTATCCATGTTTTCTCTAAATAAAACCCATTTGGTAAAAGTACAATATTACCTTTTTATACTACTGTCCAACGATTATTACCAGTACGATTTTACATTTCAAGCACTGAACTGAGCAATAAAAGGGTAATAAACGCAATAATGAATAAAAAACCAGTTATAAGTATGAAATGGGTTTGAACTAAATTCACTTTATAAAACTCTAAAATAGCATAAAACGCAGGTATGTTCAATGACATGACTATCTTACATCAACGTTAAATGAAATCAGAGGCAAAATTTGATTTGGCCAGTTGTAAATGGGATCATAAATAATCAGCAATCAGGAATAATCACAATCAACCCTTTATCTACGGGTGTCAAATAAGTTTGTCCTGAGCTGCATTTACCTCAAAACGTTATCACTTGCGACCTGTGATCGTCCAGCCCGTTTTAGTACAAAAATGCACGCTCGTAATGCTAAATTGCCATTTTTTTTACAAGAATTCCTTACGAATCTCCGTTCTTTTCTTGAGCGTCGAAACTCTGGAGTACCTCCCGATAGACATATTTCTAAAGACATGTAATCTCCAACTATTCAAGAAACGAGTAAACATCCATCTTGTGGCACAAGAATCAAGTTCATGGAGTCTCAAAGCCACATTAACTTCGCTTTTAACGAACCATTTCATAAAAAAATATTAACAGCAAATAATTGATTGATTTTTTGTTTTAAGGTAGTATATGGAATCTTTATGTCAACAGAAGTAGCCTACTACACTTACATTTATGCAAAAGTAGACAAAGAACATTACCAAATGGTAACTTCTCACACACGAGCGGCAATACAAGCTGGGAGAGGGACATCATCTTTACTTGGACAGCTGCTGATTTCTTTCGAACTCATGGATTACCATCAGCTCAATTACATCAGCTTTTCTTGTAAGTTAAATTTAATGTTCTCTACACTCAAAGCCCAGTATTTTACGTTATCTTTTTTTCTGATAAGAATACACGCTTCCAATCACGCAGTTGGCTTACATTATTGAAGACCTACAAATATATTTTACAACATTTTACCTAAACTTAATAGGTAATTTCATATCCAGTACATAGTTGAATATTTGCACTATCTGTTCTTCGGAATGGCTAAAAGACCTTAGTTTGATAAACCATGTGATGGTGCGCAAGTAAAAGTATTGTTACGTTCCACGGGGTTCTGGATTTGTTGACTAACAAAACACAGCTTTTTAAACTACTATTTATTATTACCAACTATTTTCCACCACCAGTATCAACTAAAATATTTCTCTTCTCTATTATTAAATGTCCATAGAACTATATTCCACTATTCGCCTTCTATGATCGCTTCTTAAACACCAACACTTACTGCTGACTTGCTTAATACTCTATGATCACTTCTTTTACACCACACTAACTAAATACTGAACTAACTTACTCTGCGCAGCGCTCGTCCATTTATACTGTCCATAGAGATTCTAGACCTTCTACACTTTTCTGCACCTGTCACTTCTGGTCCTTTCTAGAAATATCATTCCAGAGCGTTCGTTGTTACCAACACACTACCATAGAAGTAACAAAGTTCCTAAACCTAATTATCATAGACAAATGTGACAGTATGTACACTCTTAACCCTTTAATTGGCAAGACAAGAAATAAATGAAGGAAATTTATGATATTGGCCACATCTGTCTGAAAAGCATAAAATAGCACATCAGCGACTGTAATAATGGTTATATTCATTATGGACCATTTCATAGATTCTATCTTGAAAGATATTTTTCCAAATATGCCCTGATATTTATTATTCCTATGTAGTTCCACGAAGGACATAGCGCCAGTAGCAAAGGAATCCAAAACATATGGAAGCACAATTACATTCACTACTTTGATAATATTACATAAAACTTCAGACGACATCTACCAACTGCTTGGTTTTTAACCGACTTCATATTATATGATATAATAAAAAACAATTTATGTCTGATAGACAGAGGTTACATTTGCAACAAACAAAATATAGTTTGACCTTTGGCACACAACCTTCATTCTCCCTTCGCAACTATTATGAGAAAATGGTCCACCTTATTCATCCTTGGCTCATCTGTGAGTCTCAGAGCAACATGATTTCCGATTATCACTGCTGAAGTTCAAAAGCACTAGGTCTACCTACTTTAAGTTTATTTCAAGTAAGGATTTATCTGAAAATTTCGTATCGCAATATTTTCAGTGGCAAGCATTTGGCTGGCTAAATATTTTTATACGCCATCAATAGGTTTTTAAACCAGTGCGATAGAAAGCTACTAACATATCTGCTAAATCAGATCCACCCATGTTTTGGTTGTAGTCCAATACGATTTGCCGGCATCTGACGTTCACCTTGGTGTTTTGTTGCTTACACAATCTTTTTACTTGGGATTCCTGTGTGGTCCGTGGAAAGGAAGATACCAGCTAAGCACATTTATCATCAGTCCATTTTGTTACGCTGACTTTTTTCCATTGCCAAAAACTCTTACAGAACTTTTGGGGCTAGTCCACAGTATCTCTGCTCCAACTCTGAGAAATCACGCTGTAAGAATTATTTTTGCCACCATATATAAAGAAGTCGTAGTCAATGCCACTGACCCCATAACGCACGAAGAACTTAAATCCTGATTTCTTTGGTTTGTTTCGCCAATATTGTGAACGACTTCCTGATCGTGTGCTTTTACAAGGCACCATCATCTCGTCTATAGAAAACGTTGTCCTTCTTCACCGCTCAAGCAGCTCTGACGTATGTGATCCAAGACTAGCGGCACTTTGAAATATCTATCTGATCCATCATCTTCTTCATTATTGCCAAAATAGACATTTAAACGTAGTGTTTGATAACGCTTGAGAGGCATCACACTGGCTATTTGTTCATATGACAGTGGTGATTGCATTTCAGTGAGAATATAATGTAAAACATTTTCAGGTATATTAAGAGGGTCATCCAATTCCTCACAGTCCACATCAAAATGTTTTAGTTGGTATTTACACGTATGTACATCTTGTAACCTTATATTTGAAAAATGCAATACCAGTGAAAAAATTACAATTTTCAATTTTGTTACAGCATTAATTCTGGCGGCCTTATGGAGTCTACTGTTACCATCTGTAAAGAAAAGCATCTACTTTCACCAAACCGAATCAGAAGAAACTATTTGCAAAAAATCTAAAATGGCATTTTCATTGATGCGCGACCATTTCTCCAATTCATATACACACAGCTACCTCGTAAAATGGTCGATCGTTTTTGCCCTCTCCACTTGCGGTTTCATGTTTGTCCAAACTTACATTCAGCTTCTTTGGGGTGAAATAGTTGGTGGGGCAGATAAACTTCCATACAACGGTTTGATAGAAACAGGTATAACAGCAGCAAGTTTCTTAATGGCCATACTTGTTGGATATTTAAAAGTTGACTGGAAAAATTACGGTGAACTTTTGGTGACACTTTGCTGTTTAACTGAAGGAAGTGTGTTAATATTAAGTTCACAAACTAATCTGGTGGGAATAAGTTATGCCTCTTACATTATTTTTGGTGGCGTTTTTACTTTCATGGTAACTGTAGCGAGTGTAGAAATTGCCAGTCATCTTTCTGAGGACAGTTATGGCCTTATATTTGGTTTTAATACGTTTGTGGGGATAGCTCTACTATCTATTTTTACAGCTGTCTTTGTCACTGAAGGGGGTTTCGAATTTTCAATTAGACAACAGTTTTTAACATGTGGAATCTATCATATTGTAATATCGGTTCCCTACGCTATATTAGGTTTGTATAAATATTGTGAAAAGTCGTCATCTGAAACGAGCAAAAGTGATGAAGAAACGAACTGTGATAAAAATGAAGAGAAAGCTGTTAGATTTTAAGAAACAAATACAAAAATTAATTAATATTCAAAACGTAAGTGTTTTTTTTTAATAAAAAATAACCATCTAGTGAACATCTTATATTAAGGCTATCATGGCAAGTAAATCAATTCCTAAAATGTAAAAGTAAGTATTAACGTGGTTCGAAAAATCTAATTATTATTATATTGTAGACATGTTAGTGGTGGAAAAAAATATAATTAGAGCAAGAGCTGAGCAAAATTTGTAAAGTGACAATTAACGTTAATGATTTTTGACAGTTTTATTTAGAATGTATCCTTTATAGAAATTGTGTCTTCTACAAAAACAAGCCAAGCTTATTTGTATGACGCATTGTATAATTGTGATAAATATATTATTATTATTATTATATTATTTATAAGCTCATTTAATTTTATTATGTTTATTATACAGGGCTTTCATTAATTCCCGAACTCCACGTGACCGCTTTCTGTCTCTCTCTCTTAGTGGAATATGATTTCATGAGTTGGCAGCCCAAAAATAACCAAAAAACCACTAGACTAGGGACCCTAAAGTTACTAAATCAATTGACAATTGACAGTTCAGTCCATTCCCGGGGTATGAGCTCCTTACTTCCTTTAGATTGCATGGAGGCGTGTGCGCATACGTCCGTAGCAATCTACCCTGCACCAGACTCCCCAATTTAGAAGCTGGAAGAAAAGGCATACTATGGATAAAACTTTCTCTCAGGGCTGCAACTAAATTCATCTGCTGCATTTACCGGTCACCTTCTGACAACAACTTTGTCCAGCTCTTTGACTACCTTTCTGAAAAAACCGACTATCTGATTTCTGAATATCCTTCCTCCGAGGTCACTATTCTTGGTGACTCCAATGTCCATAATAAGGAATGGCTAGGATCTTCAAAAACCGATCCACAAGGGAGAGCAGCGGATCTCCTTCTTACTACAAAACCTGAATGCTATAACATATCAGTCACCGCCCCCCTTGGTCGCTCAGACCACGGCATGGTCACTGCTTCCTGCGCAATGCAACCCGACGTCACACAGTCATCACACCCACGTATCGTTTGGCACCACAACTCCGCAAACTGGGACGAAATGCGGGATTACTTTTCCTCATTTCCATGGGCGTCTGTTTGCTTCTCTCATCCAGACCCCTCTAATATCTCACAAAACGTCACCGAAATTATCCAAGCTGGCATGGAATTATTTATTCCACGTACACAGAAAACCTCTTCAGCCACTCAAAAGTCCTGGTTCTCTAAATCCTGTGACAAGGCCAGACTTGAAAAGATTAAAGCTCACAAAACGCTTCTACACAATCCCAGTCAAGAAAATCGTCAAGCATTTAACGACGCAAGAGACCGCTATGTCCGCATTCTTTCTGAGCCAAAAACTCGTTTAATAACCACATCAAAAACAAAGTCCTCTCAAGCTCCAACGGCACCAAACCCTTCTGGACTCTTGCTAAATCTATTGGGAATATTTTCTGCAAAAGCACGTTCCCACCTCTTGTCTCAGGGGATGAAATTGTTTCTACCGCCCTGGGCAAGGCTGAACTTTTTGCTTCGTTGTTCGCCAGCAATTCTACTCTCAACCCACATCCAAATGTTCAACCACCAACAGTGCCCAATGTCGCACATAAAATGACGGATATCATTTTCAAAACTAAAAAGGTACGAAAGATGCTCTCTTCTCTTAATACCAGGAAAGCCTCTGGCCTTGACGAGATCCCAGCAATTGTTCTCAAAAATTGCGCACCAGAACTTGCTCCTGTCCTGACTCGTCTGTTTCAGATATCTTACAATAAAGGCATATTCCCTAGTAACTGGAAAACTGCTCGAGTACAACCCATCCCCAAGAAAGGATCCAAAGCGCTTCCTAGCAACTACAGGCCTAATTCTCTCCTTTCAGTCGTCTCTAAAGTGATGGCAAAGTATATAAACACCGAATTACTAAAATTTCTTGAAAAACACAGTCTAATCCATGACAGGCAGTATGGATTCCGTGAGCGCAGATCGACTGCCGGCCTCCTTTCCTTTGTCACCCATTCTTGGAACAAGTCTATGGAACTACACGGTGAATCTCAGATTGTTGCTCTAGACATATCCAAAGCATTCGACCAGGTCTGGCACGCAGCGCTGCTTAATAAACTTCCGGCCTATGGCCTACCACCAAAACTTTGTACCTGGACAGCAAATTTCCTCTCCAACAGGAACATTTCTGTTGTTGTGGATGGCCATTCCTCTAAACTGTATCCAATTAATGCAGGAGTTCTTCAAGGTTCAGCTTTAGCCCCTACTTTGTTTCTTCTCCACATCAATGACCTCCTCTCTAGCACATCCAATCCAGTTCACAGTTACGCGGACGACAGCACGCTCCACTCAAATATACAATATTCTAAGCCTATCTCTTTAGCCCAATTAGATGAGGATCGCAGACTCATGGAGGGTTCTGTCTCCGTGGATCTCCAAAAAATATTAGACTGGGGAAGTAGAAATCTTGTACAATTCAACCCCACCAAATCTCAGTCTTGCTTTCTTTCTCATAAGAAATACACCAGCCCTAGACCCATCACAATGAACAACTAAGTTATTCAAAGTGATGAGTCGTTTTCTCTTGTTGGCATTTCTGTGGATCGAAATCTTAACTGGCACCAACATGTCACATCAATTGCAGAAGCGGCTGCTAAGAAATGAGGTTTCCTCTTCCGGGCTCGCAAATACTTTTCACCAGCTAATCTCTATATCTTATATACTTCACAAATAAGGCCAAACCTCGAATACTGCTCCCACATCTGGGGTGCCGCTGCCGCTTCTACACTAGCTATCCTGGACTCCATTCAAAAGAGAGCTATACGTCTCATCGGTGACCCTACCCTCACACAAAGGCTGCCATCCCTGGCCCACCGACGTGCCGTTGGTGACCTCTCTCTCTATTTTATAGATATCTGCACGGGCACTGCTCAGAGGAGCTTTCCTCCATAGTTCTCCCACCTGCTGCCCCCAACAGATCTACCAGGGGAACAGAGCGAATGCACCCTTTTACTGTCCAGGTCACCAGACATAGAACATCTTGTTATGCCCGCTCTTTTGTCCCGAGGACTTCCAAGTTGTGGAATTCCTTGCCGGCACATGTTTTTCCTTCTGCTCCGAACCTCCAAACCTTCAAGTCCGGAATTAACAAGTTGCCTCTTTCCTCCTTGTCAACACCTACGGTACTAGTATTTAGGTTGTAAGCCCTCGTGGTGTGTTGTTAAAATTAAAAAAAAAATTGGCGCTCAATTCCTTTTGACGGTTATTTTGTATGTATATTGTGCATTTTCCAAGTTCGACCAGTGTTTACCTTCTTCAAATAATTTTCTATCTGTTGGACAATAAAAATAAACAGTTTTTATCAAAACTTAGCATTTTCATTCTGTTTTTACGTAAGTTAAAAGCGTAGATATGTTAAGGTTATGTTGTTGACGATATTCGACATCACATGGAACGAAGCCCTACCAAATCTGCTCGTCGGTAATCTGCCCAAACAGGTACATATTTGTTCAATGTTAAAACAATACACATTCCTAAAACCGTAAATTAGAAGTTTAAATAATCGGACCTTAATTTGTTTAGGTACATTACAAAATTTTGATATCTATACAAAATAAAAGTAATACTTTATGGTTTTTAATTTATTTTTTCAACAATCAATAATAGTAAACCATACATGAACAGACTTGCTGTTAAAAATACTAAATAATAAATACATTTAAGACATTTATTGTTTCACCTTATTATGATTTTTATATTTTTTATAAAACCCCAAAGGAAATATGAGACAACACTGGCATCTTATAGGGATTTCATTGATTCAGGTTGTACAACCGTGTATGCCGGGTTGCCTAACTTAAGCGGTCACGTGAGGTTCGGGAATTAATGAAGGCCCTGTATGATTCATTAGGTATCTATTTGTATACCGAGTATTAATTGACATATGCAAGCATTTATTGATATATAGCTCACGAATAAGGAACGTATTTAAAAAATTCGGGACGCAGCAGGTGCATTATAATAGTGAATTTTCATAAGAATTTTACACTTTTAGCACGACATATTACTATAGGTAATACTTTTAATTTAAACAAACGTAGGGTTTAGAGGTCTTAATACAAGCTCATTTGAAGAATTTGTCTTTTTTTATTATCTAAGTGAAGATTGTAACCTGTGATGAGCACTGATAAGTACAGTTTGAGAACCCAAATCACCAGAACGCATTTTAAAAGACCTGACGATTGTTTCACTAACCAAGTTAGCGTCATGAGAGGTAGAAAATTTATAACTATTTTAAAAACTAACATCACCTTATATACCGGATCTTAGGTAAAGAGACCGAACTGAGATGGGAAACTAAACGCAGGCAAATTATGCAGTGTATTGTATTTTTATCGCCGAACGAGGTCTTTGCACTGTCCCTTAACTTATATAAAATGTGTCCACACCACTATTAATTTTGGGAAGGCTCAACGACAACGAAATTAACATAGTTTCCCTTTGTGGGAACTATCTGTATTATTATGTTATCTTTAAGACATGTTAAAATGTACGAATTTTATTTAACAAAGCAATCGATCAGGTGACTCGTAATCGGCGGTGGTGAAGCGTTCATACAATTTTTGTTGTAACTATATTTCGCAATATATATATATATATATATATATATATATATATATATATATATATATATATATATATATATATATATATATATATATACTCTCGAAGGAGTTTAGCTGTCCTGGTTGTCTAACATTTTTTATTAATTTTAGATTATCTTCATTAACGTGATGATTATTATCCCAAATATGTCGGGCGACGGAAGATCAATCTATAGTACCGTAACGTAATTGGGATAAGTGTTCTTTATGAATCTAATTCCAATCGATCTTTTTGTTTGTCCCACTTACTTAAGATTACAATCTTTACAACACATTTCATAAATTCCCGACATTTTGGCCGTGCTATCCTTGTCTTTTGGGTTACCTAGCAAGTTTTTAAAGGTATTTTCTGTCGAAAATGTTAGCTGCAAGTTGACTTTTTTTTAAATGCCATCTAGACCACTCGTGATTCGAGGTTCAAATGGTAAGCAAATAATTATTTTTTTCGAATTTCTCTCTTCTAAACGTCGTTGAATCCGTCAACATTTTCTTTGTTTTCTGTTTGTTGATTAATTTTTCTACCAGGCAAGCAGTGTATCCGTTATATTCGGCCACGTTCTTAATAAAGAATTAAATCATATTAAATCTTACGCACCATCTATTGGTGACTAGTAAAACATTAATTCTTTTAAAAAGTGGGAACATTTTTTCGGCAAAGTTCTTTATCCTGAGTAGAGCTATCCATAGGCAACACAATAATGTATTGTTTAATTTCTCTGTTTCTAAGACGATTTTTATCATTCTTGTTTCCAAACTTAGACAATAATATTATCTAAGTTTCCAAAAGCAACTATCCGCATAGAGAGGGATCTGATACGACTATATGAGATATGGTACGAGCATCTCGCGACAGTAAAAACTCATGCGCACTTTACAAAATATTTTAAATAACGAAATGAAAGACCTACTTGACTTGCTGTTTACTTTTACACACCATCCTCCTAACTGACCTTCCTGACCTGCCCTGACAGAGTTTGTCTAATCAAAAGCTAAAAAAAGGTAGGTTAGGTTAGGTTAGATTGTGAGTGGTCCATATCGGTCCCTCCACCGCAACCATAAGGTCTATTGTGGCTCACGCCTAATGTCTATATTTCGCCCAACAAATCCAGCCTCTTACAGAGGTCGATAACCTTTGCGGGCGAAAGTTGATCCAGATCCTCTGGAGCAAGCTTTACCTTGCCAAAGAGCAGGTGTCTAGTCCTATCCGCTGCCGGACAGGAACACAGCACGTGCTCTGCTGTTTCGTCATTCTCCATACACAGCCGGCACTCGGTCTCCTGACCGATCCCAATACGGTGCATGTGATGCCGCAAGCGACAGTGTCCTGTATACAGGCCGACTAGAGTACTCAGTTGTTGTCTGTTCAACTCTAGAAGTTTCTTAGCCCTTGACTCAGACAGGCCATTTATGATGGCCTTAGAGTGAGCTAATCCTGGAAGATTTTGCCAATATTGAATTGTCCTTCTATCTGTCCAGGTCTTTAAGGTGCGTTTTGCTGTGCAAGATGTTATTCCCAGCACCGGTTCTGGTCCGACAAAGTCACACTGGGCACCACTCCTGGCAAGCGCGTCTGCCGCAACGTTGCCATCATGGTCCGAGTGACCCGGTATCCAGACCAGCGACACCTCATTACAGCTGCCCAATTCGTTAAGGGCACATTTACAACTCCATACCGTCTTTGAATTGCACCGGTAGGAACCAAGAGCCTTTATTGCAGCTTGGCTATCTGCATATATCTTTATCGATTTGTTTGTGCATAGGTCTTTTAAGCTTTCCCTTGCACACATCTCGATGGCATAAACTTCTGCCTGGTGTATGGTTGCGTACTTGCCGAGGCTAGCTGATAGTCTAGCATCGGTGCTGCCCCCATATGCGCCGGCTCCTACTCCCATATTGGTTTTGGAGCCGTCAGAGTACCAGCAGAGGTCCGCTCTCAACAGGGTCGATTGGTTCCGGTCCCAGTCCTCCCTTTCCGGGAGGACGGTCTTGAAAGACAGATCTCTGCTGATTTTTGTAGGCATCAAGTCCGAGACCATTCCCAGAATCCTGTGACAATCACTGTCATCAAGGAGTCCGGACCCCCTCAGACTGACTTCCCTCGGCATGTTATCTGCCGTTTGTATTAGTCTGTACGTTGTCCACCTCGCCACCCTCTCCAACCATATGTGAAGTGGGGGAATATTGAGGAGGACCTCCAGAGCGACTGATGGTGCGGTGCTTATCGCTCCTGTTATCATCAGACATGCTTGTCTCTGTAGATGAGCCAGTTTGGCTCTCGCGGTACCACGAAGTACCTTAGGCCACCAAACTATGGCTCCATATGTTATCATAGGTCTGATAACCACTACATAGAGCCAGTACATCTGTTGGGGGGTTTGTTCCCCAGTTGTTCCCACAGATTCTCCGGCAGGTCCACAGGGACATCTTAGCCATGCGGATAACATTTTCTAACTGTCTGTCCCAGTTGAGCTTCTTATCTAGGATAACTCCCAGATATTTTGCTTGGTCCGAAAATGGAATGTTTTCCCCCATAAGATTAGGTTGTTTTAATTTGTCCAACCTTCTTCTTCTGGTGAACGGGACAATGATCGTTTTGCGAGGGTTCACAGACTGTTCTGTTCCCTACGGCACCACTCATTGACTACATTTAGTGCTTCTTGAAAAAAAAGGTAAAAGGGGAAGGATAATTACATTATGCTCACATGAATAGCAGGGTTGATTTTTCTTCCCCTTTTAGCTTTTAGTTAGGCAAACTGATGTCAGGGCAGATCAGGAAGGTCAGTTGGGAGGATTGTGGGTAAACAGCACGCCAGGGAGATCTTTTATTTCGTTACTTAAAATATTTTGCGAAGTACGCATGGTTAGTGCAATCAAGTTTTTACTGTCGCGAGAGTGCGAAAGCGCTCGTGATATGATCTATGATATGAGGCATCATAAAAAATTGAACTGAATTGACAATTGACAGTTGTGTACTTTTGACATGTATTCAAAAGATTAGGTAAGAGAATTGACATGTTGGCTGTTACTTGAAAAATAGTCAGCATATTAGTCTTGAATTCAGCTATAAATACTGTAATTTAACTTAAATGTTTTTGAATGGGTTGCAGTTTTATCATGATTGAGATAAGCATAAAAAGTATGTTGGACATTTTCAAGAATCATACTTTATATCGACTGATAGGGATCTTTAAAAAAGTTACTGAGAAACCGGCAACTTAGCATTAGCATCTGTTGTATAATCTTTGAGTAGGTACTTTTCGTCATTAACGTTCGAATTTAAATGGATTACATAGAAGAATAAAAGCATAAGTGGGAAAAAATCAGCTGACGGCGCAAAAGTTGCGTGAGAAACTTGACAGTAGTTTTTAAACTTTTATGACTGGTAAGTACATATCATACCTATCTTCTATAGTCTAAATTACTCTAAATACTACTGGTTATTACATAGTGAGTTATGATAATAAAATAAAAGGCTGTTAGAAATGAAATCTGGATTTTGATCATACATTTTGCTGACTAAATTGACTGTAGACTTTTCTAGATAGTTCACCGCCCATAACTTTTTACCTGTGCCAACCAAAACTTCTATTCCATTGAAGATATCAAGCCATTCTTAAGTTTGTAACACATAATTGATTATTATTATTATAGTTACTATATGATTGTCTCAACAGACGTGACAGTAAAGTATTGCAATTTTCAATTTTTTATTAGTTGAGCGAGGTTAATTATTATGTAAAAACTCCCCTCTCTCATAATTTACCTAAGTGTCAAATTTCAACTAAACAAAAATTATGGTGTGCTTGTCCAGGTACTGATTCATCTGTTACATTTTTAGTACAATTTTTGGGTGATCATAAGCAGTGTGAGTCCACCCAGGTACTAGAATTTTTGAATTACAATTTTTTACTATGTTGAACTAGTACCCAATTATTCACAGTTTTATTATCTGGGAAGCTAATTTATTATATTCGAGTGGTTTGTAAGTAATTTATAGGCTTGATCAAATATTACGACTGAAATATTTCTGTTGTATTTTTGTTTCTTTAATGTCTGTCTATTTTGGCTACTAAGGCCAATCACTGTAACCAGCAAGCAGTTTCACTCCACTTTCCTAGTAAATATTGCTGAATTTCTTCCTTTCTATAAGGAGGATCTTAAACACGTCTGACATCACATGGTACACAGCAACAAGGGCTTTACACCCCTTCCAAATGGTGTTACATGCAGACATTTAACTCACTTAAACAGAATGGCCAAGTTCACCAGACGACAACAGCTTCCACTAGTTTAATTGTTATGTTAAAAAATGATAACAAATATCAACAGATGTTGACACAACATTTCAACTGTTGGCAGCTGCTGGTGCCTGGTGAACTCGCCTAATGCCACAACTTACTCCTGTCCTGACTCGTCTGTTTCAGACATCTTACTATAGAGGCATATTCCCTAGTAACTGGAAAACTGCTCGAGTACAACCCGTCCCCAAGAAAGGATCCAAAGCGCTTCCTAGCAACTACAGGCCTATTTTTGTCCTTTCAGTCATCTCTAAAGTGATGGAAAAGTATATAAACACCAAATTACTAAAATTTCTTGAAAAACACAGTCTAATCCACGACAGGCAGTATGGATTCCGTCAGCGCAGATCAACTGCTGACCTCCTTTCCTTTGTCACCCATTCTTGGAACAAGTCTATGGAACTACACGATGAATCCCAGATTGTCGCTCTAGACATATCCAAAGCATTCGACCAGGTCTGGCAGGCAGCGCTGCTTAATAAACTACCGGCCTATGGCCTACCACCAAAACTCTATGTGGACAGCAAATTTCCTCTCCAACCGGAGCTTTTCTGTTGTCGTGGATGGCCATTCCTCTAAACTGTATCCAATTAATGCAGGAGTTCCTCAAGGTTCAGCTTTAGCCCCTACTTTGTTTCTTCTCCACATCAATGACCTCCTCTCTAGCACATCCAACCCAGTTCACAGTTACGCGGACGACAGCACCCTTCACTCCAATATACAATATTCTAAGCCTATCTCTTTAGCCCAACTAAATGAGGCTCGCAGACTCATGGAGGGTTCTATCTCCGTGGATCTCCAAAAAATATTATGACTGGGGAAGTAGAAATCTTGTACAATTCAACCCCACCAAATCACAGTCTTGCTTTCTTTCTCATAAGAGATACACCAACGCTAGACCCATCACAATAAACAACCAAGTTATTCAAAGTAATGAGTCCTTTTCACTGGTTGAGATCTCTGTGGATCGAAATCTCAATTGGCACCAACATGTCACATCAATTGCAGAAGCGGCTGCTAAGAAAGTAGGTTTCCTCTTCCCGGCTCGCAAATACTGCTCCCACATCTGGGGTGCTGCTGCCGCTTCTACACTCGCTATCCTGGACTCCATTCAGAAGAGAGCTATACGTCTCATCGGTGACCCTACCCTCACCCAAAGGCTGCCATCCCTGGCCCATCGACGTGCCGTTGGTGACCTCTCTCTCTCTCTTTTATAGATATCTGCACGGGCACTGCTCAGAGGAGCTTTCTTCCATAGTTCCTCCATCTGGTGCCCCCAACAGATCTACCAGGGGAACAGAGCGAATGCACCCTTTTACTGTCCAGGTCACCAGACATAGAACATCTTGTTATGCCCGAGGACTTCCAAGTTGTGGAACTCCTTGCCGGCACATGTTTTTCCTTCTCCCCCGAACCTCCAAACCTTCAAGTCCAGAATTAACAAGTTGCCTCTTTCCTCCTTGTCGACACCCATGGTACGATAGTATTTAGGCTGTAAGCCCTCGTGGTCTGTTGTTGAAATAAAAATAAAAAAAAACGAACTATTTTTGTTGTTAGGAATATTAATGTGTTTGACGTGATTGCCGATGTTGTATCATTTGGAAAATACATTATTTTCTTTCTTATTTACATTTATGAGTATATATATATATATATATATATATATATATATATATATATATATATATATATATATATATATATATATATATATTTATATTTTCAGAGTGAAGATTTATAAGTTGTAGTTATGAAGTATTGGCTGAAAATTTCACTTTTGCTGTGTATATTTGGCTTCTTAAAAGAAATTCGACCATCTGAGCCATTTATTTATGAATTTTTAATTGGTCCATGGCGAAATCTGACAGGAGATGTTGTGAGCCAAGAAGTGTATCCAGTTGGGACCTACAGTTACCTGGCACAGCTAGTAGTGGTATTTCTCATAACAGATCTTTGCCGATATAAGCCTCTTATAATTGTGTTAGCCATTTCTGGGGTTATTATTTGGAGTTTGCTGCTTTGGACTGAAAGTTTGCTCTGGGTACAAATTGTTGAGGTAAGTGATAAAATACTAATAGGATTAATACAGTACAACCTCGATAATCCCAAGTAATTTTTGCAAACGGTTGTTCAGATTACCAAAAAGCACTAGTTCTATTGTTATATTAGACTGTTAGAGAGAGATATTTAATATAGGAATATAAACTTTATTTCCTAAACAAAATAAAAACATAAGAAACGTCTACAGTAACTAAAAAAGTTCGGGACGTAGCAAGTGTGTTATGGTAGTGAATTTTTATTAAATGCTTCAAACTTGGATAACTCAATTTTCGATAAACTTAGAAAGTTGAATTTTGGTACGTAGTAAGGCCTTTCCCAACGCAATATGTCCGCCAAATGTCATTAAAATAGCTTCGTAATTTTCGGAGAAAAAAAATTTTTTTGAAAGAAAACTAAATTTGAAAAACTCAATTTTCTATAAACTTAGAAAGTTGAATTTTGGTATGTGGTAAGGCTTTTCGCAAGACAACGTATCCGACAAATTTCATTAAAATAGCTTTGTAATTTTAAGAGAAAAAATTTTTTTTCGAAAGAAAACTCAAAATATTCCCGGAAAACCTTGTCCGATTTTCCTGGCTAACAAACTCATCCAAGCCAATAATAAAAGAAAGGCGGTTGCCGAGTTTCATTGAAATCAGTAAATTATTTTTTGTTATCGGTTGGATACATACATTAAGTTATTTGAAGCATTTAAAAAAAATTCACTACCATAACGCACTTGCTGCGTCCCGAACTTTTTAGAATAACAACGTTATACCGAATCAGTTTCAACATTAAACGATACATTTGTCTACAACAAACTCCGATGCTATAATGCAACAAAGTTAAATGAGACGACGTTATGCGAGGAGTTACTGTAACATTATTGTGGCCAATTTCTGTATAAAAAAAAATGGTGAATTTTTGTAAAAGAAATCGTTTGCAAATTTTCATAAAAACATTTTTTTTTCTCAATTTTGGTCACAAAGCTGTTTGTGAATAATTATATCTTGGCAGGTTGTGTAAATAGCTTGAAGAGGTTTCTTTGGCTAGGAAAACTGGACCAGTTTTTCTGGAACTTTTTAAGTTTATTTTCGGAAAATGTTTGTACTTTTTAAAATAAGAAAGCTATTTAGCTAACTGCTAACCAAAATTGGTGTCCTTTTTTTAAAAACAAGATATATTTGCCCCTCAGGGCTCCATCTGCGGCCTTGCCGCCCCGATAGCACTGCAACGTTTGGTTGAATGTGCATACCCTTAGTCTTACTCCACCCATTCCAAAATCACTGTGCCTTGAAGTAGTCTGCACAGCGATTGGTAGGGTGAAGTTTTATATTGCTCTGTCTCCGGAGACTGCCTGTAGATCAGTTGTCTTTTGCGGTCCAGAGCTTTACACTCGCACAAGATGTGCTGGGCTGATTCCTCCCGCTCGCCGCAGAGTCTGCATGCGAGGTCCCCTTCGAACCGCCCCATTTTATGCAGGTGTTTCTTAACGGCCATGTATCCTGTCAAGAGACCTGTTGTGTTTCTGAGCTGTCCTCTGCTAAGGTTTAGCAGCTCCACAGCTCTCTTTGAACTGGGTCCGTCAATTATTGACTTCCCATGTCTGAGCCCTGGACAGTCTGCCCAGTACACCTTGTGTTGGTTTCTGACCCAGGACTTAATAGCTCCCCTGGCAGTGCTCTTTGTCACACTCAGAGCCGGTTCTGGTCCCATAAATGGTTCTGCTGACCCTCTCTTCGCGAGACTGTTAGCTTCTTCATTGCCTTTGACCCCCAACTGACTCGGCACCCAGATGAGGGTGACCTCATTCTGCCCAGCCAGGTCGCTCGTCTCGTCTCGGCACTCACTCACCAGCCAGGATCTTACCTGTGGGCTACTTAGTGCCTTAAGGGGTGCCTGGCCGTCTGTGGCTATGAGGATTCGCTTGTTGGTGTAGCCCCTCCTCTTGTTCTCCCGCACACAGTGCAGGATGGCGTACATTTCTGCCTGAAACACCGTTGCATGGGCTCCAAGGGAAATACTATGACACCCTTGGTCCTTCCGAGTAAACACAAAAACATTTTTACGAAAATTCGCTAATATAACGCACCTGCTGCGTCCAGACTTTTCTGTTATATTTTTGCCTTATAAATTTATCAGCATAATAATAAGAAATCAATTGCACTTTTTTTTTTATCTCGAATTTTACGTAATTTGGCTTTCTATGATTTTCGTAATTTGAAATAAGGTAGGTTCTACTGTTGATATTTATCCTATAAAGACTTACAAATGCTCTTTAGGCAAACATGGTATTGTCGAGTTTAATCTTTTTAATTGATTTCGAATATTGGAAATAATAAAATTATTTCTAAAAATAGCATTTTTATTGACTGTAATTGTGGCTCTATTAAACAATTACTTCTGCGAAGTAAGCATTGTGTAACATCCTAAGCACTTATGATTTATTTCATAAAGCAATTTCTTTATCAGTACTTAAAACATGCAAATGCAAACAGCATTTTTGTTGTTACAGGTGTTTTATATCTTGAAGACAAAAAGGATATTAAGTGTGCTCTTAATATTAGTTGACTATTTGATTTGATTTTATGTTATTACGTTTTTATAGAATTTCCATTAAAAAAAATTCCATATCGCAGCATCACTCAGTGAAGATTGGAACCTGTGATGAGCACTGATAAGTACACTTGGAGAACCCAAATCACCACAACACATTTTAAAAAACCTGACGATCGTTTCACTTACCCAGTTAGCGTCATCGGGGGATGAATAATTCTAATTATATTACATCTACAGCTCTGCTTATCTTCTTGCACAGGTAATCGGTCCCTAACGACAGAGGTTGGTCCAGCAACACAAAAATTGACATATTTTATTTGGCGGAAATATCATAATTATTTTCTTATCTATCGGACGTGCTTCTACTGGCCTTTCTTGTGAAGTGATCTATCAACCGACTTACCATAGGCGGCGGTGCGAAGTTCATACACTTCTAGTGAATTTTCATTAAGAAATTCACTAATAGAGAGGTAACGATGGTAAGACTTTTGGAAAATTTCTTCAAATGAGCGCGAATTAGGGCCCCTAGAACCCAAATCTAGGGTCAGTTAAAAGGTTTATATATATATATATATATATATATATATATATATATATATATATATATATATATATATATATATGTGGTATTTTCTAATTGAATGTCAATATTTAAGAGGGTGATTTCTGGGTCCATTTTAAGAAGAAAACTTCATATGAACGTATGCCCTAAACGTCTTAACTTTTGAGATACAGGGTGGTAAAGTTTTTAAAAATAGTAATTTTTCAATCATATCTGTAATTTCTTATACAAGTACTACGCACCAAAAGGCATGTTTTCATGTACCACATTTCTTTTTATTTCCACCAGTGATGTTTCGTGCGGAATCTTTCCTGCATATTTTGGCATAATTTGACATTGATGGTACGCCACTGAAATCTCTTAAAATGAAAATTATTTTTGAAATCCACATTCATTTCTAAGCAAATTTGATTACTTGGTTTTTCTCAGTCCGATGCACCGTTTTTGCCTAATAAAATAAAATCTATTTCTCCACATGGTCATATCAATATCGTTAATATGACAATAGCACAATGTAGAGAAATAGTAGGCTGTGTCTGTAACATGATCAATTCTGTTTGTCATTTACCTTAACAGTTCAGTTTTAAATTCAACTCTTCGCGTCTTTGGTGTTTAAAATATCTGAGCAGTGTGTTATTTTGAAAAGAAATGGTCGAATTTACTAATGAGGAGATAGCAGACATACATGACATGTACGGTTTGGTTGATGGCAGGTCACCGGAAGCTGGGCGATTTTATCAAGAGCGCTTTCCCAATAGAGTCATACCTGATAGGCGAACATTTGCAAATGTTCATAGAAGATTGACTGAAACTGGTAGTTTGAAGCCAAATAATCAATTAAAAGGGGCCCATCGAACTATAAGAACTCCAGAAATTGAAGAAGCAGTTTTAAATTCGATTGATTAAAATCCTGAACTTAGTACTAGAAAAATTGGTAATAATTTGAATATCTCGCACGTTATGGTTTGGTAAATGTTGCACGATTTTCTGTTATATCCATATCATATTCAATGGGTCCAAATGTTACTTCCCTGAGACTTTCCTTTGCGAGTTAATTTTTGTCATTGGTTTTTGGAGAGAATTGCGCATAATCCCTTGTTTGACTGTGAAATAATGTTCACAGATGAAGCTAACTTCTCCATAAACGCCACCAGAAGTTATCATAATAATCATATTTGGGCAGACAAAAATCCCCATGCAGTTGTACAATTTAACCATCAAGTAAAATTTTCAGTGAATGTATATGCGCTGGAATTATTGGAAATTACTTAATTGGACCTTTTTTTCCTACCAAAAAGACTAAATTGCCATAATTATCACCCGTTTCTAAAGGAGGAGTTAGAAATTCAAACTAAAATTATAATACTAACAATTTAAATAGCTTATAATTACAAAACAATTTGCTTAGGCGTTTTAAACAAACTAACATTGCCTCGGAAACTCTTTAATGTATTTTTAATGGATACAATGTAAAAGGCACATTACTATGGTTTTTGCTTACTTTCTTATCTTCAAGACCTAAACGGGAAATAAGTTTTGAGTATACCAATTACAATATTGTAATAAGTTTTGAGTATTTTATAGTGAATTTCGGTAACCACATGATTTTATTTTATTATATCTTAATTGTTGCAATAAACTTGAAGAAAATGGTAACATTTTCGAATAGAGAATGAACAGTCATTTCAAACGATATATCACAAGCCTATACTTCCCCTTTAAAAAATTGGGGGTTGTACCTGTCATTCAAAGGGGGTTGAAGGTAGGGATCGCATTTTCACGTTGGAAAATGTCAATTTATAATTTAAATTTGACGTGTTTCGGGATTTTTTATAATAATGTACAGTAACTGAAATAATGAATTTATCCCATTTGGCTTTTACACACTAAGATTGTCCTGTTAGTAAATAAATAAGTGTTTAATTATTAATTTTTACTGATACAAACTATGTTGATTTATTTTTTTAATTTAGGTATTGTATGGTACATTTATGGCTACAGAGATAGCATATTACACTTATATTTATGCAAAAGTGGATCATCAATATTTTCAGCAAGTTACCTCACACACAAGAGCTGCGATTCTCACAGGAAGGGCATTTTCTGGTGTGCTTGCACAAGTATTAATATCATTTAATTGGATGGATTATAGGGAATTGAATTATATTACATTTGGAGGTAGGCACCTATTATTTCATTTAATAATAATAATAATAATAACAACAATAATAATAATAATACAGCAAGCGAAGAAAATAAACCACTCAGTAATGAATCTGACAAATGAGTTTACGAAACGAGTAAAGCAGGTGGTGCGATCACATCTTAACAGCAATAACCGGACTAAAGCTCTTAATACATATGCATGTTCTGCACTTAGCTACTCATTTGGGATTGTGAACTGGAGTAAAACGGGCATTGAAAATCTACAACGGAAAGTGCGAACACTCCTAACAAAATCCAAAAAGCATCACCCCCGTAGTGCTATCGAGCAAGTAACTCTACCCAGATACCAAGGTGGAAGTGTAGTGGTGGATATTGGTAAACAGTTGGACCAGCAGATAGTGTACTTGCGTACATATTTCCATCAGCAGGCGCTTACTTCTGAACTACACCGTGCCATATGGGAGGCAGATGATTCAACACCGCTACAATTAAAAGAAAGTGAAATACAAAGCCACCATCGGACTGATCAGGACAAGCTGCAATCTTGGATGCAGAAGCCTCTCCATGGGCGACATCTGAATGAGACCTCCCAGGCACATGTTGACAAATTGGCGTCCAACTACTGGTTGGTGTCTGGACAGATGTTTCCGGAGACAGAGGGGTTTTTGCTGGCCATACGAGACCAGGTCATCCCAACAAGAAACTACCTGAAGTTTATAGTTGGAGATAAATCGGTCCAAGATGACAAATGTAGATTTGGGTGTCAGTCATCAGAGACTGTCCAGCACGTCACCGGATGATGTAAAGCGATTGCTGCAACAGAATACAAAGAGAGGCACAACGCAGTTGCTAAAATACTTCATCAAGAGCTGGCTTTGGAACTGAGACTTTCAAATTTAAGAAAGGTGCCATACTATAGATACACTCCAGAGTCTGTTCTGGAAAACTGGTGATACAGGTTGTACTGGGATTGTACCGTGCTCACAGATCAACGAGTTGCACACAACAGGCCAGATATAATAATAGTGGAGAAGTCCTGCAACCAAGTGACGCTGATTGATGTGGCCATTCCAAATACTAATAATCTAGACATAAAGTACAACGAGAAGATCATTAAGTACAGGGACCTCAGAGACAGTGGAGGGCAGATAGTGTCAGAGTGATTCCAATAGTGATGTCGTCAACTGGTGTGGTTCCTAAGAATCTTCGAGAGAACGTTAAGAGACTAGGCCTTGGAGAGCATCTTTATAAGGTTATGCAGAAGGCCGTAATACTTGCAACTGCCCACGCCGTGCGGAGATTCCTGGGACATGAGGATGATTCGCGTTGTCGGTCAGGGCCCAATAACTTGGAAAGCGCTCCATCTGAGCTCAGTCCCTTTGGTATCTGAGATACCTGGGATGAGTGAATGTTCCCCCCTTTGAGGGAGTGTAAAATCCCTTCAGGCTAAAGTCATAATAATAATAGTAATAGTAATAAGTACAGTTTGGAGAACCCAATTAATCACAATACAGTTTTTTTAGACCAAGGTTCTCCAAATTCTACTTTACAGTGCTCACCACAGGTTCCAAACTTCACTCATTGATAATACTAATCATTTTTATTGGCAAACTAGACAAACATTTTTAATTTTACAAAAGAAAAAAAAAACCTATATAGGTTATACCGATAACCAAATAACCTATATAGGTTATACCGGTAACCAAATTGATGCTACTATATAGTAGAAGCAATGTACCATATTTTATCAAAATAACTTTTTCTTTGAAAATGTACAAAAATTTTCCGAAAATAAACTTTAAATGTTTCCGAGAAAACTGGTTTCCTAGCCAACTAACTTTAGGTTGTGTGTGTGTTTTTATTTCTTTAACGTCTGCCTATTTTCGCGACTATGACCAATCACCGACGCCAGGGAGCAGTTTCACCTCACTATCCTGGAAATTATGCTGAACCCCTACCTCTCTGTAAGGAGGGTAGTGATCTTTAACGTGTCCAACGTCGCATGGACACGGGACCGGCGCCTTTACGCCCCCTCCGAAGGGCGGAACGTGCAGTCATTCCACTTGCTCAAATACAATGCCACAACCTCGGTTGATGTTAATTGTACAGTATGTACTGAAAAAGTGAAATGAGTACCGTGGGATCGAACCCAGTACCCTTCGGTTCATAGGGACACGTTCTTAGCACTGAACCACCGAGGCTCTTAACCTTAGGTTAATAGCAAATTGAGTTATTGAAATTTGACGCATTTAACGGAAATTCTCTACCAAAACGCACTTACTTCGCCACGATTTTTTTTACAAACTGATTTTTTAAAGTTAAAATTGAAGTGTATACATATTCTCCTGTGAGTCCGGGGACTAATTAAAAGAATAGGCCCAAGGTAACTCCTGCCTGCCGTACGAGACGACTAATCGGAGTCAATTACTGGTGGGGGGTCTGGTCCAGGTGAGCCTGGAGGGAGGCAGCTATCTCTGGGGAGTGATGTGCACCCAGATTTTGAGGCCTCCACTCTGGGCTTAGAAATGGATAATTGACCTAGCGTGGTTGTTACTCAGGAACAGGGTTCCAAATGATACTGCCTTGGGTTAAGTGCTGGCAGGTGTCGAGTGTCCAGACAACCCAGGGGGTTGAGATCTCTGATGTGGGAGTTTGAGGCCCCCACTGTGTGTTTCGAAACAGATGGACGGCCTCGCTTGGGTGATGCTTGCAAGCGGGACTCGATGGGATGTCGCCTAGAGTTTAACACTGGTGGGTGTCGGGTTCAGACGAACCCGAAAGAGAGCTAAGATCTCTGGGTTGGATTACAACTGGAGATTGGATGCTGCTCGAGACCGGGACTTCATGATACCACCTCGAGTCAAACACTGACGGATGTCGGGTCCAGACGAACTCGCAGAGAGGTTATCTCTCTTTGACCTTCGAAACGGGCAAGCGACCACTCAGATGGCAGGGCACCTGTCAAACAAACTTTCACCCTCAAGAATCGACTTCCGCATGGAGCTGGATTTGATCGGTGAAATTTAAGCAATTAGACGCAAGTCACAATAGACCTAAGGTCGCGCAGAAAATGGAGCCTGGGACGTGGACGGTTGTGAAACCTGTAAAGGCGCAAGCGGGGAGTATGAGTCAGAAGAGGACATGCTCGGACTCTAGCACACCTACTACAGACAGACGTCCCAAAAGGGCCAGGGCACCTGTAAAGACGCAAGAGGAGAGTGCGAGTCAGAAGACGCCGCGCTCGGGCTCTAGCATGCCTACTACAGACAGACATACCAAAAGGACCAAAGCCGGAACACCGGCGCAGACTGGCTCGTATAGAGAGGCTGCGGAGGGCCTCGGGATGGCGGTGAAGGCGGGAAGGCGGACCTGATCCAGGCTGCGGTGATAGCTACGGTGGACTCTCTTCAGGAAGGGGAGAGCTCGCCTCAGTTCCACCGGGCGTGCCTGGCGGGGGGCATCCTGTGGACAACCTGTGCCGGCCCGCAGTTGCGGGACTGGCTGCGGAAAACGATTTGGGGCCTCGGTCAGATTTGGGAGGGGGCGGACTTGACAGCCGTCGAGCCCAAGGAACTCCCAAAGAGACGCAAGATGCTCGTACGGATTCCTGACACCGTCCCAGAGGAGATGGTGATCAGTAGACTGAAGATCCAGAACCCTGAACTGGGGACACAACACTGATCGGTTCTAAGCAGGAAGGCAGAGGAGAAAGGACAGACTCTCGCCTTCTCGATCGACCAGGCGTCATACAGAGCCCTCCTTCAATGCATTCTGCGGCCTGGGAAGGGTTAGCTTCCGCCCACTGGGGAAGCAACTAGGGGTGAATGAGACTTAGGTTCCTTCAGGTCAACCTCCAACACAGTAGGGCAGCCACAGCCGGACTACTGATGGCTCTGAGGAACACGGATGTGGCCCTCATCCAGAAACCTTACTCCTATAAAGGAGCGATCAAGGGACTCGGCGGAGCTGCTGGAAAGCTCATCTACAGCAGATCCAGCGAGAACCCGAGAGCCTGCATTTTTATCAGGGATAGAATTTCTGCCTTTAATGAATTTCTGTTCTAGCGACCTGACAACGAACAAAATCAGATGTGGAGGAGCGGATGGGCCGAGGGACATTACTGTCGGGTCAGCCTATCTGCCAGGGGACAGCAAGGACCCTCCTCCACACAAGGAATTGGAGCAGCTGATGGTGGGTAGCAGAGCAGGTGGATGGCAGACCATCATCGGCATGGATGTGAATGCACACGAGTTGTGGGGAAGCTCGGACACTCGGCACTTCTACAATTCTTTATGAAATTTAATTTACACATATTGAATAGCGGTAATAAACCGACCTTCGTCACAACACGGCGTGAGGAAGTTTTAAATCTAACAGTTTCCATTCAGTTTCTGGGTGACTTTGTTAAGAACTGGGCTGTGTCTGGGGAAGTGAGTAGCTCAGACCACAGATACATCTGCTTTGAAATCGCCAAAGTCGAAAGACAAACGGTATGGTACCGGGACCCCCGCAAGGCGGGAGAGGAATCAGCCCAGCAAAACTTGTGCGAGCGTAAAGCTCTGGACCGCAAAGGACAGCTGATTTACGGTCAATCTAGACCGGAGACAGAGCATTATAAAACTTCACCCTACCCATCGCTGTGCAGACTACTTCAAGGCCCGGTGATTTTGGAGTGGGTGGAGTGAAAAGACAGGGCATGCACAATAAACCAAGGGCTTGCCCTGAGGGCGGAAAAAAAAGGTCGCGGTGGAGGGACTGGAATAGCCCACTTACCATGAATCTAATCTACTGTTATCATCTAACATTTCACTTATACTATAATAGGTTTTTGAATCAGGAATTTTTTAAGGCTACCTTTAGATCGATTGATTTTTCTGTCGAGCTGCTTGAAATTTTGTTATAAAGTTTTGTGACACTAAAATGCACAGTTTAAACTTTCTTTAACCTTTAACAATTTTCAGCCATGGTCATTGCTGTAATATGGGCTGTCTTACTACCCTCAGGTGCAAAAAGTATATACTTCCACAATCAAGAAGTAGAAAAACTTCAAGTTATCGAATCAGCATCTGAAAACAACTTTATGAAGAAAACTAGAAACGCATTTGACCTGATGAAACGGCACTTCATCAATTCGTTTTCGAACAAGTATGTTATAAAATGGTCTATTTGGTGGGCACTATCTACGTGTGGTTTCATTCAAGTACAAACATACATGCAACCGTTATGGGCTCAGATTCAAGATGATCCATCCAAACCAATTTATAACGGAATAACTGAGGCTGCTTTAACTATACTAGGTGTTTGTGGAGCGTTGCTGGCTGGAATATTAAAATTAAAATGGGAAAATAAGGGTGAAATCTTGTTAGGTATATGTTCTCTTCTTGCTGGGGTTTTGTTAATTGTTAGCTCACAAACTAACACTGTGATAGTAAGTTATGTTTGTTACGCCTTGTTCGGCGGTATTTATCATTTTGTTATTACGATCGCCAGTGCGGAAATCGCTAAGAATATTGAAGAGGACTCTTATGGTTTGGTATTTAGTCTTAACACGTTCGTAGCCCTTGCCTTGCAATCTCTACTGACTGTTATACTTGTTACGAATAGTGTTGGGATCGCTTTGAATCCTCGTGATCAGTACATAGCCTACGGGGCTTACCATATCATGATTGCAGGTTTTTATGTAGTTATAGGGGTAGCAAACTATTGTTTATGGAGGAACAAATAGATAATATTACAAATTAGCTAATTATTTATTTTATTAATTTAACATCAAAAAGGGGAGAGCTAATCGTTTTATAAATTGGCAGTTTACATCTGTTAACCGGTTGACTATGGAATATGGTTTTGGCATCGAAATAAGAGGTGCTTTAAAAACTGAGAATGCAAGACAAAAAGCGGACCATTTGACTTAATTGTAAATATATTTGAGAAACAGTGTATTCATTGGCGACATAGACTTTATAAAACATTAAGAAAAGGATATTTTTGATGTAAAGAAACTTTATTCTCTAAATTACATGCCAGTCAATGGACACTACAGCAGAATTATCTGATTTTTTTTAACATTTGGCTTTTAGCGAGTTTCCTTTAAAAAAGTTCAATAATGAGGACTCGATTTTTTAATTCTGAAATTTTTTGTCAAATGAGAGCGTTTGAGGACCCCTGGAACCCAATCCGAGGTCGGTATGAAACATATATATATATATATATATATATATATATATATATATATATATATATATATATATATATATATATATATATATAGCGACGGCCACTTGGGGTGGCCGGGAGTTACTACTAGTTTTCCCTAACCTGGGGAATTTCGGGATAACTTCCGGGACACGGCTTTCCTACGGGATCATGCTCGGACGCCAGCGTTTATAGAGATTGTCAGGGAGTAAACGCGCTCCCGCTGGATATCTCCCTTCTCCCAAGTCACTGTCAACGGATACACTAGCCCAGGGTAGTTTCTAGTGGAGACAGGGTCCTCCTAAGCCAAGACAAAGTCCCCGGGACTTCTGGTTATGGTCTTTAAGAACTGGAGTCAAATTGTATTTGGGTGGATATTCTGGGAAAATAAATGAAATATCGAGTAAATTAAAATAAAATTCTATTCACTAATTATATACACAAGGAAGTAACGGGGTCCTGTTACCAGGAAGCCTAGCAATTATGGGCGGCCAGAGGCAGAGGTGATTATTGGGCTTTAAATTAAGGTTACGCGCGGATTGCACGGGGACGTTAAAGCGGTGCAGGGTGGTGGCAGGATAGTGATTAATAGCGGGTTTACGCCCCTCTTGAACGGGGCCGCGGACGGCCTGGGACGCCGAACGCCGCCTAGCTGTTTCAATCTGGACCGGCGCAGTCGCCGCTCTGTCCGAATCTACTCCAGCCAAGGCAGCTCCCAACCTCCAGAGCAGCCCGCCAGCGGAGACAGGGAGGAAACGGTCCCCTCTAAGGTTTCCAGTGTTATTGTGGGGCGTTCAACATTTCGACCTCCGGTAATAGAATCAGGTTTTCACCTACCTGGGGTATTCTCCGGTGACGAGGTTCACTAAGCAATCGCTGCGGTGACGGCGGTGGGAAGCGGCGGTCTCGCTCGGCTTACTGGTCTTCTCGTAAACCTCACGGGCTTTATAATTTCATTTCTTTGCGACGGACGCACTAGCTTGTTCGCGGTCACTACCCAACTGCCTACTCTCCGTCGTCGCTCTGTCCGGTCCCACTTCTTTTCCGAAATCGCCCCCGCCTAATTGTCCCCTCTACCAATCATTCCGTTCGACATGCCGGATTTCGTATTTTCCTCTACGAAAAATGCTGAAAAATATTCCAACCTTCGCAAATCTTTCGTACATTACTCCACGGAAAATGTTGGAAAATATTCCAACCTTTATGGTGTAACATAATGCAGTGGTTATGATGGTAAATTAGGCCGGGTAATCTATCCAGGATTAGTCACTCCGTGAATATATATATATATATATATATATATATATATATATATATATATATATATATATATATATATATATATATATATAGATGTTACATCGATAACTCAAAAAATAATTGGCCGATTTTGTTAAAATTTGGTGAGTACCTTCCTTTCACAAATGACTTGGATGAGTTCGTCAGCCAGGACAATCTGCTCAGTTCAAATAGATTAAACAATACTTTGTTTTAATTAGGTAGTCGAATTCCCTCGGTCCGTGCTAGTTCTGAGCCGACCTTTAAAAAATTGAATTTCGACCACGAAATTATACTGCATGTTTGTAAGAAAATAAATTCGGGACGCAGCAAGTGCGTTATGGTCGCCAATTTTTATTAAATGCTTCAATTTGAATAGCTTAATTTGCTATTATCCTAGAAGGTTCGTTAGCCAGGAAACTAGTTTTTCCGGGATGTCTGAAGTTTATTTTCGAAAAGTTTGTGTACATTTTCAAACACAAACATATACTCATGATATGAATGAAATAGCAGCAGCATGTCATAAGCTACAAAATATGGTTGCTTCAAAACATCAGGTTATAAAAGGTTAATAATATGGGCCGTTTTTTCAAATAAAATTCATTACATCAGTCTTTCACTGTTTTATATCAATTTAAAGTTCCGATGCTCATGAAAAAAACACCTTTTATAACCTGATGTTTTGAAGCAACTATATTTTGTAGCTTATGACATTTATTATAAAATATATTTTTTAATACTCACTGATTAATCCTCAAACCTAGTATTACACTTTGTGTTAAAATGTTTGTTAAATAATTTACTTGAAAATGAAGAAAAAGTAAATAAAGTTTTATAGTTACTAGAATGAGTTTTTTTGGGTGAATGTATTATAGAACCTACAGGCTAGTGCTGTGTTTCAAAAATTACTTGTAAGTATCAAAGTGTTGCCAGATTAGTTGCAATTATAATTACTAGATAGAGATAGTTGAGACATTTTTTTTTTAAATTATTTTTTTATTTCAACAACAGACCACGAGGGCTCACAGCCTAAATACTATCGTAACGTGGATGTCGACAAGGAGGAAAGAGGCCACTTGTTAATTCTGGACTTGAAGAATTGGGGGTTCGGAGGAGAAGGAAAAACATATGCCGGCAAGGAGTTCCACAACTTGGAAGTCCTCGGGATAAAAGAGCGGGCATAACAAGAGGTTCTATGTCTGGTGACCTGGACAGTAAAAGGGTGCATTCGCTCTGTCCCCCTGGTAGATCTGTTGGGGGCAGCAGGTGGAGAAACTATGGAAGAAAGCTCCTCTGAGCAGTGCCCGTGCAGATATCTATAAAAGAAAGAGAGGTCAGCAACGGCACGTCGGTGGACAAGGGATGGCAGCCTTTGGATGAGGGTAAGGTCACCAATGAAACATATAGCTCTCTTCTGAATGGAGTCCAGGATAGCGAGTGTAGATGCGGCAGCGGCACCCCAGACGTCGGAGCAGTATTCGAGGTTTGGCCTTATTTGAGAAGTATATAAGGTATATAGATTAGCTGGTGAAAAGTATTTGCGAGCCTGGAAGAGGAAACCTAATTTCTTAGCAGCCGCTTTTGCAATTGATGTGACATGGTGCAATTGAGTTTTCAATCCACAGAAATGCCAACAAGTGAAAAGGACTCATTACTTTGAATAACATGGTTGTTCATTGTGATGGGTCTAGGGCTGGTGTATCTCTTATGAGATAGAGAGTAAGACTGCGATTTGGTGGAGTTGAATTGTACAAGATTTCTACTTCCCCAGTTTAATATTTTTGGAGATCCACAGAGACAGAACCCTCCATGAGTCTACGATTTTCATCTAGTTGGGCTAAAGAGACAGGCTTAAAATATTGAATATTTGAGTGAAGGGTGCTGTCATCCGTGTACTGTGAACTGGGTTGGATGTGCTAGAGAGGAGGTCATTAATGTGAAGAAGAAACAAAGTAGGGGCTAGACCTGAACCTTGAGGTGCTGCATTAATTGTATACAGTTTAGAGGAATGGCCATCCACGACAACAGAAATGGTCCGGTTGGAGAGGAAATTTGCTGTCCAGGTACAGAGTTTTGGTGGTAGGCCATAGGCCGGAAGTTTATTAAGCAACGCTGTGTGCCAGACCTGGTCGAATGCTTTGGATATGTCTAGAGTGACAATCTGGGTTTCACTGTGTAGTTTCATAGACTTGCTCCAACAATGGGTGACAAAGGAAAGGAGGTCGGCAGTTGATCTGGGCTGACGGAATCCATACTGCCTGTCGTGGATTAGACTGTGTTTTTCAAGAAATTTTAGTAATTCGGTGTTTATATACTTTTCCATCAATTTAGAGACGACTGAAAGGAGAGAAATAGGCATGTAGTTGCTAGGAAGCGCTTTGGACCCTTTCTTGGGGACGGGTTGTACTTGAGCAGTTTTCCATTTACTAGGGAATATGCCTCTATTGTAAGATGTCTGAAACAGACGAGTCAGGTCAGGAGCAAGTTCTGGTGCGCATTTTTTGAGAACAATTGCTGGGATCTCATCAAGGCCAGAGGCTTTCCTGATATTAAGAGAAGAGAGCATCTTTCGTACCTTTTTAGTTTTGAAGATGATATCTGTCATTTTATGCACGACATTGGGGACTATTGGTGGTTGAACGTTTGGAGGTGGGTTGAGAGTAGAATTGCCAACGAACAATGACGCAAAAAGTTCCATCTTGCCCAGGGCGGTAGAAACAAATTCATCCCCTGAAACAAGAGGTGGGCACTTGCTCGTGCAGAAATTATTCCCAATAGATTTAGCGAGAGCCCAGAAGGGTTTACTGCAATTGGAGCTTGAGAGGACTTTGTTTTGTATGTGGTTATTAAACAAGTGATTTGCCTCAGAAAGAATGCAGACATCACAGTTTCTTGCGTCGTTAAATGCTTGATGGTTTTCTTGACTGGGATTGTGTGGAAGCGTTTTGTGAGCTTTGACCTTTTCAAGTCTGGCCTTGTTAAAGGATTTAGAGAACCATGTCTTTTGAGTGGCTGAAGAGGTTTTCTGTGTACGTGGAATACGTGGAGTATGAGTTACTTGGATCATTTCTGTAAGGTTGTGTGAGATATCAGAGGGGTCAGGATGAGAGAAGCAGACCCATGGAAATGAGGAAAAGTAATCCCGCATTTCGTCCCAGTTCGCGGAGTTGTAGTGCCAAATGATATGTGGGTGTGATGACTGTGTGACCTCGGGTTGCATTGCGGAGGAAGCAGTGACCATGCTGTGGTCTGAGCGCCCAAGGGGGGCGGTGACTAATGTCTTATAGCATTCAGGTTTTGTAGTAAGAAGGAGATTCAAGGGGTTTGAGCTGTGTTGGGATGCGAGGAAAGTAAGTAGGTTGCTGAACCATATTGACTAAAGAATTGCTGACTGCAAAGGCCTCTGCTGCTCTCCCTTAGGGATCAGTTTTTGAAGATCCTAGCCATTCCTTATTATGGACACTGAAGTCACCAAATAGTGACCTCGGAGGAAGGATATTCAGAAATCAGATGGTCGGTTTTTTCAGAAAGGTAGTCGAAGAGCTGGACAAAGTTGTTGTCAGAAGGTGACCGGTAAATGCAACAGATGAATTTAGTTGCAGCCCTGAGAGAGAGTTTCGTCCAAAGTATGTCTTTTCTTCTAGCTTCTAGATTGGGGAGTCCGGTGCAGGGTAGATTGCTACGGCCGTATGCGCACACACCTCTATGCAATCTAAGGAAGTAAGGAGCTCATATCCTGGGAAATTAAGGTGATTAGTGGCTGTTTTGGCACTGATTTGGGTTTCGGTGAGGAAGAGGAGTTGAGACCTTTTAGCCTGGAGGAAATGGTGGACGGAGTTCAGGTTAGAATTTAGGCTACATATATTCGAGAAGGATATGTGAAATCTTGATGTTGGCGCCCCCTGCACACCCCTCTCCCGGAGATCCGAATGGAGGGGTATTTTATGTCCAGAATCTTTTGTACAAGGAGGTGACATCATCATGTTTGTTCATAAGGGAAACAGACTCGTACACCAGAACTGGAAACTTCCGTTGGGACTTCACCATCCCCTTGATGTAAGGTGTGGTACCTCCTCGGGCGTAAAAAAATCATTTACTATCACGTAAAGGAAAAGTCCACTACCACGTACCTACTCCGATTAGTCGCCTCTTACGACAGGCATGAGTTACCGTGGGCCTATTCTTTTAGTTAGTCCCCGAACCCACACGGGTCGACGAGCCACCATGTTTAGGCTAAAATGCAGTTCTAGGCCAAACTCGGCGACAAAATAGAGGACGTAAACTCGTGATATCATCGTTATTAATTGACCGATTTCAAAAATTCTTTTTCTAAATGAGTACCAATTAATTATTTTTGATATTGTTTGACTAAATAACTCTTAGTCGTTTAGGAAAACCTATGAAACATCAATAACAAAAACTAAGTCGGCTGCATTACTTTTTTCGAGCAGCGAAAATTTTGTGATCTTTCAAAATATGTGGTCAGATATGTGAAATAATATAAAGTCAACATATCAAGCAATATTGTGAAAAAAATAATTATCTAAAATGTTGCATTAATTTCCATTTTAAAGCAAGTTTAATTAAGCAAACATAAAACACAGTTGTTGAAGTGTCTTATTGAGCATAATCGTTTCTGTGACGTGTGTTATACTGCCAAATAATTTAGGCAGTGTCCATAAACTATGTGGTTCCGTTTTAACTTCTTTTGAGAATATGCCACCTAAAATACGACATAATTAATCATTCGCATAACTTTTTACAGTATTATATGTTTACCTATCATACACTTAACTTCTTTTGAGAATATGCCACCTAAAATACGACATAATTAATCATTCACATAACTTTTTACAGTATTATATGTTTACCTATCATACAGACGAAAGCATGTGTGGCAAGCCCTGTGTGCTCATGAAGTTAACATCTCCAAAAAACCTGCATGTTGAGGTGTTGTTGTACACTTTGGCAGAAGTTATCACCATCTCATCAATGATCAAAACAGTCTTTACCCTGGTCCGTTTTGAAATTCATAATTTTGAGCTTCAAGAACTCTACAACTTCGCGTAAAATTCCAGGCCCAAATTTATAACCTTCTAACTCTAACCTTGTGCTAACTGTTCTTGAAGATGGCAGTGGATATTTTTGGTTCCTTAATAAATAGTAGCCGGGGGATTTACATGCAAAATTCGATTGAATAACTTCTTTGACTGTTTCCATTTCATCCATTTGCAATTTTTTCTTTGAACTACAATTTTCTTCCACGAACTCGCATAGAGATACTAACGATTTTCCAACCGCCATATGACGACGTAAAAAACTCCTCTGTAATTTACTAAAAGATTCTCAATCCTTTTAGACATAATAACCCTTTGTCTATTTTCGACGCAATTTATTGAGCTGTCACCGAAAAGGAATATTTTTAGGGCCTAAATGATTGATTCTGTTAGTAACAAATCTGATTTTAATTTTTTACTGTTGCAGTATTGAAATAAATAGTCAAAAACCCCAAACAATTTATATATTAAATATTTTTATATAAGTTGCGCCATCTATGCATTAATGATGTAACTATGTGAGGCGCATGTTTTGTTCAGTTGTGTTGGTTGGAAATAAAGTGCAGTTGAGTTGTGTACTGACTGTGGATGTGATATCCTCGTTTCTTTTTATTCCCGAATTTCATCATGCACAAGACATTCTCGCAGCAATTTAAACGAATTGTTCGTTTAATTCCTATTTTATCCAGATAGTTGCTCAGATCTTTGCTATAATTCAGAGAAATAATCAAGGGCGTAACTAGCGAGGGGCAGGTGGGGCAGCTCCCCCCCCCCCCGCTGAAAGCCTGGAAGCAAAAAAATGCTTATAAAAAAATAATACCACAAACAAATAGGATAATTATCGTACATCTCGCAAAGCTTTACACTGATCTAGAGCCATCTAGCGACTGGTTGCGAAATCTGTCAGCCAGTTAGTGGGATTCGAGAAAGACAGAGGTCGCTAGACTCTACAGGCGGCAGCCAATGAGAGAAAAGGAAATCTAGAAAGGTCTCCGCCTTCCCCTTCGATCTAGAGAGTTCCGCATGTCCGCATCACTATATAAACCGACCCGCCCGCCGCTACTTGATCAGTATTTGTATGTTAGTTGAACTGTTGGCGTTTACTACTAAGTATTTTTTTAAACTACCAATTATTATAGTTTATTAGTTTACCTTCTTATTTACGTGTGGAGAACACTGAGGCTGCCTAAATGGATATAAGAAACTGGTTTCAAAAAGGTAAGTTAAGTAATTTCTCAATTTATGTAGAGAATAAAATTTTAAATTAAATTTATCATATAATATAATGAAAATTACTTCAAAATGAGATTTACACTTTATCAAAATTATGATTTTCATTTCCTAAATGAGTCGCGTAATGTGAAATACCATTATCCAAATCAAAATTTATTTTGTGCTCTGAAATACGAGCTTAAAAAGTTTTTCCGATATAAAATGTATCGCAACTGCCGCAATTTAGTTGATAGACACCTGATTTATTTTCTTTCAAACTCCTTGCTTTATTGTTCTTAATGTATTTACTGAGATTATTGTTTGTTCTAAACACAATATTTGAATTAAAATTTGATAAAAATGATTTCAATCTATTGCTGGATTTATTGATATAGGTTAAAGCAGTGAATTTCGTATTGTCTTCAACTAACAGATAAGCCTGTTTTATTGAAATTTGAATTATGTCAATTTCTATTATTTTCAGGCAGAAAACCTCTCAAACGGAAAAAGGATCAAGTGACAGTAGTGGAAGTGGAAGCAGTGATGGTGATGAAGATGGAACTAAACTGACCGAACCATCGGATTCTGTGTCTATTATGGAACAAGGGTCTAGTAATTCTTCACCTCTACACGTAGCTGTTCCTGGGACATCTAAAACGATTGAAGAGTACGATGGCTACCATGAAAATGACATTGGTTGTTATGTTGGTCATGCCCTTAAGTTGCCATCAGAAAAAGGAAGGATTTGCTTACAAATCCCTGGGTTCCACCATCAAATTACGATTTTGGTTCTGATGCCAGCCATTTGAAAAGAAAATTTAACCGCCGCTGGTTAGATCAATATACTCCTTGGTTGGTGTACTCAAGTCGTTTGAAAGGTGCTCTATGTATGCACTGTGTTCTTTTTCCTCCTAGTATTGCTACAGTTAAAGGAGTTTTGGGGCCATTCATGGTAAGGTCATACGTGAAGTTTAAAGATATACATGAAGATTGTAGAAAACACGTCGGCAGTCACTACCACAAAACTTCAACAGCTGCTGCAAAAGCGTTTCTTGAAAATGTTCCAGTTGATGTACAGTTGCGAACTGGTCACCAGAAGATGATGGAAGAAAACAAACAAATATTGTCATCAATTATTTCTTGTATCATATTTTGTGGAACTCATGATTTGCCACTTAGAGGAAAGGGAGGAGATGAGGGGGTTTTCTTTGACTTTTTAAATTTGAGAATTGACTGTGGTGATGTGAAGCTAAAGAATCATTTGGATACATGTCGAAAAAATGCAGTCTACACTTCACCAAAAATTCAAAATGAGATTATAAGATTATGTGGTGAAGTTGTCAAAGAAAGAATTATTGAAGATTGTAAACAAGCAAAAGCTTACGCTGTAATGGCCGATGAAACAGGGGATATCGTTGGAAAAGAAGAGCTTTCTATCGGATTGCGGTTTTATAATGAGAATCAAGAAAAAATCAGAGAGGAATTTGTACGCTATGTTGAGCTGAAATCTCAAGATGCCCCTACAATCGCTAGCACAATTCAGAGTTTTTTAGTTGATCAGAATCTTTCAGCAGAGAATTGTGTTGGATTTGAATTTGACGGATGTTCTACGATGGCTGGAAAAGAAGGTGGTGTACAAGCCATTTTGAAGAAAAAGTACAATAAATCTTTATTTTTCCATTGCTCAAGCCACAAACTAAATCTTGTGGTCAATGATGCTAGCAAACTACCGGAAATAAGAAACTTAATTGCAACAGTTAAGGATACAATATCCTTCTTTCGTGAGTCGCCAGCCCGCAGGAATTCGGTTCCTAATATATCAAGGCTCAGTGAGATCAGATGGTCTGAGAAATACAAGAGCATTAGAAAGTTTTCAGGCAGCTTCCATGAAATCGTCAATGCGCTAGAACATCTCTCGGTCGAAGGAAACTATGCTACAAGAAAATTTGCCTATCAATTGCACTGTGCAGTTACTAAACCAATTTTCATCGTAGGTTTAGTCATGATTGCAAAGTACTATGCGATTTTGGAACCCGTTGTGAACGTTCTACAAAGTAAAAATATGGATTTGATTATGGTGAGGAAACATATTGGTGCAATCCTTGATGTCATCAAGAAGGATCGACAAGAAATTGAACATGTTTCTGATGAATTACTTGAAAAATCACATGATATCGCGGAGAAAGTCGGCGTTGAGTTAACAGTCCCACGAATTGTTCAAAAGCAAATACACAGAAGTAATCCGCCATCTGAAACTGTGACTGAATATTGGAGCCGGTCGTTGATCATCCCTAATCTTGACTCTTTAACTTTATCATTAAATGTTAGATTCTCACACGAAAATACACCTGATTTTGCCTCATCCCATCTTCATACATGCTAAAAATGACTTCAAAAGATTTGGAGAAAAATGCAAAATCTTTCATCGAGTTTCATGAGTTGGGTGATATCTCTGCAGAATTAGGTTTGTGGTATAATCTGTGGAAAAAGAAGGATTTAGCAGGAGACAAATTAAAGGATATTGAAGTGGCTGCACTTTTAGAGGAGGCTAATATTTTTTTCCCTGCAACAAGGCATGCACTCCTCATTTTAAGTGCTTTCCCATCAACTACGGCTACTGTTGAACGATCTTTCAGTACCCTTCAAAGGGTAAAGACCTGGCTGAGAAGTACAATGGGAGAAAACAGACTGACTGGGTTGTGGTTGATGAGCGTCCATTGGAAATTCTTCAAGGAAAATCAGGACTGGATTGAAACGAGAGTTTGGAACAAGTTTTCTACAAATCCAAGAAAAATTATACTACTCTTAAGACATCTAACTAGAATAAATTTTTTTCAAGCAAATAATTGTAATAACTTAGTTGATAAAGCACTGCTATAATTATACATAATTTTCTTAAAATTTTGGTTTCATTCACCTTTTCCGCGATAAGATGTTACAAACTGAACAACCATGGCTTGCCCCCCCCCCAGTTTTGATCCAGGGTACGCCCTTGGAAATAATTACAATATAGAGCCTTAAAAAAGTGGAGCTTTGCAAGACAGCGCGAGAACTGAAATATATGAAGAATTTATTAAAATTTTTATCTATTTAATGGAAAAATTAGTCAATAAAGATGAAACAAAGAACATGTTAGCGGAATCTACGGCTTTCAGTAAGGAGAAAACAGACAGATTTGAATATCTTCTTAGTTTTCTGTTCTTTCAGTGCATACGCGGCTTTAGCTAATTGAATGAGAAGTCGGGGAAAAGCCCAGTAGATCATGTAACATGTTATGTTGCCAATACAAATGCACTACTGTCACTTTTGAAATGTCCCCCGTTATTGCGCGATAAGTCACATGTACAAACAAAACTGACCTTGATAGCAAGACTGTAGTTTTTATTTCCACAATATCGCCGGGAAACACGCAGCACGCAGGTTCGCGCTATTATATTGGAAGCAGATAGGTTCGCGATGTCCAGTGCTGCGTGTAATTCGACCGGTGTTAAATTCATTATGGCTTAAGACTATTGTCACCACAGAATCTTCACAGTTTTCATACGATAATGTGAAGGTAGTTCAGTATCGACTTTACAAAAAATCAATTTAATATGACATGCTATTAAAATTAGCCCATAACCACTTTACTATGCAGTATTGGCTCAAAATCTCCTGTTTCATCTGTACGTTTGGATTCCTCAAAGAAATCAGACCTTCGGATCCGTACCTTTTTCATGATTATTTAATAACGAAGGGAGTTACTGCTAAACAAGTTAATCATGAAATCCTGCCGGTCAGGATCTACAGCCACTTGGGCTTCTTGGTGATTGTGTTCCTAATTACTGATCTCTGCCGATATAAACCCCTAATTATCACCCTTGGACTCGCTGCCACGGCTGCCTCAGCCTTTTTTATATGGACCAAGACAAAGTTTCATTTCCAGATAGCGGCGGTAAGTTTCTAAATTATCTTTTTTCGTAATTCATAACTTTTTTTACCATAAAGGCACTTATATTATTCTTGTCAATTATTTTAATTAGTAAATCGTCGTAACAAAAAAAAAACGTGCTATATTCTTATAATATATATATAAAACCACATTTTCAAAGTGCATTTCTTGTTTACACGTCTAGACAGCTGTGAAATATTGAAATTTAAATTGCTGCCATAACGTTTAGGTATAAACATAAATAAGTACTGTATTAATTGCATCTCATGTTTATTTTTTCATATAATATTCCTGTCCTGGAATTTACAGAATTTTAAATTAGTTATGGGTAAATTATATGATTCATTATTTTTAGCCCCAGGCCTGTATTATCACAAACATCTAAAATTACCAAATAAGTGGACAGTATTATTATTATTATTATTGTATCATCAGTTTAGATCATCTCATGTCTGTGCCGCCTACGATTTACGATTTATTTTATGACTTTGACACTGAAATCAGAATGACCTAATAATGAGAGACAGTAAGTTAAGTCTTTAAGGGTTTATTGTGTAGTAGTTCATTTTAACGAACGCTTTTTAGCCAGTTTTCTGTCGCTCTTGTTTTTTGAAATCACTACCTCAACGAAACATTATACAGCCCGCTCCTAAAGAATGGAATAAATCAAGTAAAAGGGATATAATTTTTTTGAAAAATCATGGTATGTGTTTCTTATAAGACGTCATTTCGCAGATGAGCGATATGTAAGCTTTAGATAACCTGACTGCCGATAGATAAAGCGTACTACCGCTTACATGCACATTTATATATCTATATTATTTTACTTAATTAAGAACGGTGGTCTTTTGGGGGTAGAAATGAGAAGTGGCAAGATGTCCCCTTTGTAAAGTTTTTTTGGTAAATTTGCAGATTAGCTCCCGAACGCTTTTCAAAAAACTGTTTTCAGAAACCTGCCTATCGCCCTCCTAGATGCACAAACCACAAGAAAAATGTCTTGTTCACACCCCCCAATGAAGTTACGGGACCAGGAGTAAGTAGGGGTGCTGGGCGGGGTAGGTAGTAAAAATACTTCACAAATAAGGCCATACCTCGAATGCTGCTTCCACATCTGGGGTGCCGCTGCCGCTTCTACACTCGCTATCCTGGACTCCATTCAGAAGAGAGCTATACGTCTCATTGGTGACCCTACCCTCTTGCCCACCGACGTGCTCTTTTATAGATATCTTCACGGGCACTGCTCAGAGGAGCTTTCTTCCATTGTTCTTTCACCTGCTGCCACCAACAGTTCTAGGGGAACAGAGCGAATGCACCCTTATATATATATATATATATATATATATATATATATATATATATATATATATATATATATATATATATATATATATATATATATATAACCGCGTCCAGAATTTATTAAAACTCGACGTTTCGACTCCTGTCTTGGAGCCATTTTCAACAGGTAAAGGAAATATGTAAGGACACTCTAAGGCCTCAATCTGCCTACTCCTTAGAGCGGTGGACAAAGTGGGTTTAGTTATTGTATATCGATTACATATATATATATATATATATATATATATATATATATATATATATATATATATATATATATATATATATATATATATATATATATATATATATATAGGCGCGTTTGCAAATGTGGTGTACGTGTAGTAGAATATTAAAAGTAATAAAAAAAAAGTCTGTGGCCAATGGAATGTAAGTTCCGAAGTCATATTTACCGATGCCACCACCACCAAAGAGACTGAAGATTTATAATATATGCGTGCATTCAAGAAATATATTTATTGTAATATTAAATCACTGACACTTTGTAGCGTAAGAAGTTCTTATTTGACACGTTCAAACCGTTTAACCACCCACTTCTACGTATAAAATTTCTTGCATTCTAGACATTAACATGATACTATGTAACACAGCCATATAGTAATGTGTGGAAAATCAGTATTGTTGGCGGTTTATAAGGCAATAAGAATACGATTACGTGTTTAACTTTTGGAATGCACACAAGCTAAACGAAGTAATATATTTTTCGCCATTTCGGGTTAAACAGGCTAAAAATTTAATATCTTAAAGTTTTGCGTGGAAAAAGTTAATAAGTTTCTTTAAAGGTGTGCAAGTTTGTAACACAAAAACTCGTATTCCAGATCTATTTTAATTTTCCGTATGTGTGGTTGGAGTATGTAAGTTTTAATTTTAAGATATATTTTTAGTATACAGCAAGCGTATAGGAAGATAAAAGATGTTAAAAGGAAAAAGTTAAAGGGCTTGTTAGATTAACATTTTTAAGGCAGGTTTTTCCATAATGAAAAGCAGGGTCAGATGCATCCTTGTTCATTTTGAAGATTGACAGTGACTGAATGAGCCAGTTCTCAAAGTCAAAACTCTAATTTAAAAAAAAAATTATTTTCATGCGAAGAAAATGCAATATCTTATAAAAGATGTATTTAATATATTTAAATAAAGACCTTCGAAATTGTGTTAATGTGTAGGAGCTGAATTTATAATGTATACAAGGAATCGCGGGAAACTACAATGGGAAAGTACAATGCTCGAAAAAATGTCATTTTAAAACTAGAATGGCAACAGCAACTTGTAAGAGTGTTTGTAGAAATCGTCGCTTTAGTGAATTTTCGAAGAAAAAAAATCGCTTTTGAGGAGAGCATGATGAGATGAAGGCCAAGTGAGTTTCCAAAAGTAAACCCCCACTATGTGAAGACTGGAACCTGTGATGAGCACTGATAAGTACACTTGGAGAACCCCAAAATCACCACAACACATTTTATAAGACCTAACGATCGTTTCTCCAGCAAATATAGCAGGTGATAGTGGACTTAGCAGGTGGTAGTGGACTTTTCCTTTACGTGATAGTAAATGATTTTTTTACGCCTGAGGAGGTACCAACCCTTACATCAAGGGCCGGTGAAGTCCCAACGGACGTTTCCGGTTCTGGTGTATGACTCAGTTTCCCTTATAAACAAAAATTATCATGGCTCCTCCATGTACAAAAGATTCCGGAGATAAAATACCCCTCCATTCGGATCCCCGGGAGAGGGGTATACAGGGGGCGCCGGCATTAAGATTTAACATAGGCTTCTCGAATATATGTGGTCTGAATTCTAACCTGAACTCCGTCCACCATTTCCTCCAGACTAATAGGCCCCAACTCATCTTCCTCACCGAAACCCAAATCAGTGCCAAAACAGCCACTAATCACCTTAATTTCCCGGGGTATGAGCTCCTTACTTCCTTTAGATTGCATGGAGGTGTGTGCGCATACGTCAGTAGCAATCTACCCTGCACCAGACTCCCCAATTTAGAAGCTGGAAGAAAAGATATACTTTGGATGAAAATCTCTCTCAGGGCTGCAACTAAATTCATCTGTTGCATTTACCGGTCACCTTCTGACAACAACTTTGTCCAGCTCTTCGACTACCTTTCTGAAAAAACCGACCATCTGATTTCTGAATATCCTTCCTCCGAGGTCACTATTCTTGGTGACTTCAATGTCCATAATAAGGGATGGCTAAGATCTTTAAGAACCGATCCACAAGGGAAAGCAGCGGAGGCATTTGCATTCAGCAATTCTTTAGCCAATATGGTTCAGCAACCTATTTTCTTTCCTCGCATCCCAACACACAGCTCAAATCCCTTGGATCTCCTTCTTACTACAAAACCTGAAAGCTATAAGATATCAGTCACCGCCCCCCTTGGTCGCTCTGACCACGACATGGTCACTGCTTCCTGCGCAATGCAACCCGAGGTAACACAATCATCACATCCACATATCGTTTGGCACTACAACTCCGCGAACTGGGACGAAATGCGGGCTTACTTTTCCTCATTTCCATGGGCGTCCGTCTGCTTCTCTCATCCTGACCCCTCTGATATCTCACAAAACGTCACCGAAACTATTCAAGATGGCACGGGATTATTTATTCCACGCACACAGAAAACCTCTTAAGCCACTCAAAAGCCCTTGTTCTCTAAATCATGTGACAAGGTCAGACTTCAAAAGGTCAAAGCTCACAAAACGCTTCTACACAATACCAGTCAATCAGATTAATGCCTGCTTGCATTTGCTATTAAAAACATTTTTATGACAATTCACTTCCATAACGCACTTGCTGCGTCCAGACTTTTAAAATTGTGCGTCCATCGAGGTATTAAATGTTTTGTTTTACATTTACACTGTACAGTTTCAATTTGCTAAAATTCATTATGCTTTCTGCCGTGAATGTCAATGCCTAGAACGCCAGCCAAACATGAAAATAGACCATTCGCTGCACAAAGATAAATAAACATGATCTTAAACCATGTTTTATGCTTCTACAGTTAAAAAAACTGAATGAACACACCATATTGGACTCATGCCCGCTCGTGTATAAATCACCATGAAATTCGATTTCCAATAAAAAAGTTAAATTATCGTGTTTATTTTCAAACTAGGTTTGTTTATTACCGTAATAATGACATTGTTCAATATAACAGCTTTATTCTTTTTTATAAAGGTTCTTTTATAACACATCTTTGTTGTTTTAAGCTAGATGATTTATTCGACACTGACCGGTTTACAAGAAATAAATAGTGTTTAGTTTTTTTTAGAGAATTATTTATTTTCGTCAGTAGTCATAGTTTTATTGTTTACTGTATCAAATTGCTGTTCTATTCTTGTCTATTCTGAAATACGTTGCTTAATATTTTCTAATGAGTCATTCTGCGCTGAAAGGCAAATACTCTAACCCACGACAGGCAGTATGGATTCCGTCAGCGCAGATCAACTGCCGACCTCCTTTCCTCCTCCTTCTGGGAACAAGTCTTTGGAACTACACGGTGAATCCCAGATCGTCGCTCTAGACATATCCAAAGCATTCCACCAAGTCTGGCACGCAGCGCTGTTTAATAAACTTCCGGCCTATGGCCTACCATTAAAACTCTGTACCTGGACAGCAAATTTCATCTCCAACCGGAGCATTTCTGTTGTCGTGGATGGGCATTCCTCTAAACTGTATGCAATTAATGCAGGAGTCCCTCAAGGTTCAGCTTTCACCCCTACTTTGTTTCTTCTCCACATCAATGACCTCTTCTCTAGCACATCCAACCCAATTCACAGTTACGCGGACGACAGCACCCTCCACTCAAATATGCAATATCCTAAGCCTGTCTCTTTAGCCCAATTAGATGAGGATCGCAGATTCATGGAGGGTTCTAGCTCTGTGGATCTCCAAAAAATATTGGACTGGGGAATTAGAAACCTTGTACAATTCAACTCCACCAAATCTCAGCCTTGCCGTCTATGTCATAAGAGATACACCAGCCCTAGATCGATCACAATGAGCAACCAAGTTATTCAAAGTAATGAGTCCTTTTCACTTGTTGGCATTTCTGTTGATCGAAATCTCAATTGGCACCAACATGTCACGTCGATTGCAGAAGCGGCTGCTAAGAAATTAGGTTTCCTCTTCCGGGCTCGCAAAAACTTTTCACACCAGCTAACCTCGCTAAAAAATTCATCGGAATAACAACAACCTGATTAGATAACGGTAAAGTAAAATGGGACTAAAATGATAAACAGTAAAGTCACTAACTATGATTAGAACTCGTCATGTAGGATTCCATTATCCGATGTACAGAGGTTGGCCTACTTAGCTACGCTCGGCATGTATGTACTAGCAGATATATCCCGTAGTACACGTTAATTGTCTAACGTCTTTAATTTTTACACAAAACAATTTTGATTTACAATGGATTTTTTGCTCATATTTTAACGAAATCAAGGAAAATACAGACTTAGACATATATCTAGGAGCTTGTTAGTCATTTCTTGTGGTATTTTTGACTCACATTCGTACTCCTACCATAATATTCAATTTTGACGTTTTAACTTTCTTGAATCAGATTTAGTTAATTAAAAATTAATTTACCTCAACATTTTTGTCTTTTAACAAAGAAGTCTGAATTTTGATACATAAGATACTCTTTAAGACAGAAACCAGCGTACCAAATTTAATTGGCCTTACTTTGTTATTTCCGGAGATATAAATTTGTTTCGAAAGAAAACAAAATTTTTCGGGAAAACCTGGGCCGATTTACCTGACTAACGAAGTTATCCAAGCCACTTGCAAAAGGAAGGTATTTACTAAATTTGATCAAAATCTGCCCCAACATATAAAAATTGAAACTGACCCTGGATATGGGCTCTAGAGGGCCTAGTTCGCGCTCATTTGAAGAAATTTGTTCAACATTCAAAAGCCGAGATCTCCTCACTAGTGAATTTTTTTTAAAGAAAGTTCACTAAAAAAATGTTATTACTCACTTTTGTTTTATTCATACAAAAAAGAAAACATTGGTGTTGCAGGATAAGCTTTAAAAAGATGTATCACACTACTCACCATCCAATTTCCAAATTTAGAAGCGGTAGGTACCCTTTAAAGAGATATGACGATAGGAGTGAGATTTTTATATCAAAAAGTACGTTTTTGACAATAAAAATAGACCTCATTTTGAATTTTTCTTAATAATGGTCACTTTATTGAATTTATGCGTTACTTTATAGCACATTGTATATCATTTTTAAGGAGAAAAGTTCTAGACGCAGCAAGTGCGTTATGGTAGTGATTTTTTATTAAATGCTTCAAATTTGAATAACTCAATTTTATGTAAACTTAGACAGTTAAATTGTAGTATGTGGCAAGGTCTTTCTCAAGGCAACATATCCACCAAATTTTATTAAAATAGCTTTGTAATTTTTGGAGAAAAAATTTTTTTCGAAAGAAACTTCAAAATTTAAATAACTTAATTTCTTATAAATGTAGAAAGTTGAGTTTTGGTATGTAGTAAGGTCTCTTCCGATGCTATATATGCACTAACTTCCATTAAAATATATATGTAATTTTCGGAGAAAAAATTTTTTTTCGAAAAAAACTCAAAATTTTCTCGGAAAACCTTGTTCGATTTTCTTGAATCACGAACTCATCCAAGCCATTAATAAAATAAAGGCAAGTTTCATCGAAACTGGTTAGTTATTTTTTGAGTTAGCTGTTGGATATATATATATATATATATATATATATATATATATATATATATATATATATATATATATATATATATATATATATATATATATATATATATATATGAGACATGCTTGGTTCTCGGGTTAAACCGCGTCCAGAATTTATGGAACTTCGACGTTTCGGCTCCTGTTTTGGAGCCATTTTCAAGAGGTAAAGGAAATATGTAAGGACACTCTAAGGCCTCAATCTGCCTACTCCTTAGAGTGATGGACAAAGCTGGGTAAAGGAAATATGTAAGGACACTCTAAGGCCTCAATCTGCCTACTCCTTAGAGTGGTGGACAAAGGTGGGTAAAGGAAATATATAAGGACACTCTAAGGCCTCAATCTGCCTACTCCTCAGAGTGGTGGACAAAGGTGGGTAAAGGAAATATGTAAGGACACTCTAAGGCCTCAATCTGCCTACTCCTTAGAGCGGTGGATAAAGGTAGGTTGGGTTGTTGTAGCTCGATTACGGGGTCTCAATCTGCCTACTCCCCAAATCTCGCCGGAGATTGTCTGTGAGGTCTCAGTGTGTTCAACCCTAGGCCTCAGAGAGATCTTAACCCGAGAACCAAGCATGTCTCACATTAAAGACCGCGGAAATCCTGCTGAATATATATATATATATATATATATATATATATATATATATATATATATATATATATATATATATATATATATATAACATATAAAAATTGAAAGTGATATGGGTTCTAGGGGCCCTAGTTCGCGCTCATTTGAAAAAATTTTTTGCAAAGTCTCACCATCGATACCTCTATTAGTGAATTTTTTAAAATAAAAATTCACTAAGATTGCATAAACCATTCTTAATTTCTAGAAAATAGAACGAAATATCTTGAGTTGGCTGAGCAAAGAATAATCGGAATTATATCGATTCGGATATGAGTCCCAGAAAGGGCCCCAATGAACTCACTAAAGTCTTACAAACTTTACCTCATTTGAATTTTTTTCACGAAAATTCGCTATGTTTAACCTTGATATAATGGAGAGTGTAGATTTTCTCGACTTGATTGCATTTGATTTCTAGCAACAATTAAGCGTAACAAATCATCTTATAATCTTATTTTATTTCGCAGTCTCTTGGGTAGACAATAAAACAGACATCTAATAAAATGAAAGGTTCAATGTCAAAGTCAGTGATGTAATAATTGATTGTTGTTAATAGTTTCTAGTTTGCTTGTGTCGGTCCTTTTATTAGAAACCAAACATCTGTACAGTAATTTGTACACATATTAGGTAACACGAAGCTACTACCTACGCCTCAAGTATCCCATATTTGTTTATGCAAATTTACATAACAAAATGTACAATTCCGTTGTAAAACTCTTTATTTATCACATTTGTTATTGGATGTTATAAAGAGTGTAAAGCAACGTAGTTTTCTTCCAGAATTGTGGAAAATATAAGTAATCGACTTTGGTTTCAAATTTTTCCCATTCAAGTCATCTAAACAAACCATCTACATTCTAGGTATCTGTGTAGGCTGCTTTTAACACCGTTCGTTCATATAGGCACAAAGTTATTTACCTAATACATCTAGAGTTCTGAAAATTGCCACCTATTAATTAGTGAATTTTCTTAGAAAAAATTCACTAATGGGGAGATCGCGACTTTTGAAAAAACGTTTTCGAATGAGTGCGAACTAGGACCCGTATACAGGTGTTTCGCAACGCAATGTACTGTAAGGGGTACGTTTTTTTTTCATACATATTGAATAATAGTAAACGCAACCCTTCGATGATACAAGGTTACAACCCTTTTAGTAAACAATAGAAGTAACCTATTATAATAATAACAATCAACTAACGGTCACATAATATAATTACATAGCTCAACAATCAATCACCAGTCGATATATTACTTAGCAGTTGTGTTATCTACTTAAGAGAAATCATGAAGGCAAAAGGTTTATTACTTGTCAGAATGATGGCGAAGCCTTAATGTACGGGCGTAATGAATCGGACGAGCGGGTGCCAAATGTGTCCAGTAACAACATCACTAACGTGTAATTAAAAATGTACCTGAACACATCATTGCTCATCTAAAGCACAACCTAACATATATACGAGGGGCATTCAATTATTAGTTTATCAATCATTTACCAATTACACGCTCCACTGAGCGACTCGACATCAATAACTATTTATACTCACAGCTCCACTGAGCAACCTAACATTAAGAGCAGTTTCGACATAACGCTCCACTGAGCAACTCCAACATTAATAGCAGTTCATACTCAAGGCTCCACTGAGCCACATTATACTCTCTCAACAGCGCATATCAGTGCCTCAGAACTGCTTCTCAACAATGTCTCTAAATGCTCAACCATTAGTTTCTCAAACAATAATTACTCAAGTAGTTACTCACACGATAGTTACTGAAATAATAAATACTCAAACAATAATTATTCAAACATTAGTTACTCAAATAATAGTTTCTAAAACAATAGTTTAGCCTGTGTGTTTTGTTGGGCGCTGTACCCGAACACTAGGTCCGTGCCGGCTTCCAGGTGTGCAATGAGGCACAGTTCAATACCTCACCTAGAATGCTCGTACTGACAGAGTTGAATACCGAGAAGTGCAATGGACTAGCTCAATACTGTGCTCTTCTCCAAGTACCCCAACTCCCCCACTCGGACTGACCGTGCAATGAGACCAACAGGTGAACTGGCCACAGTGTCTCGGACAAGCTACCAGATCGACAAATACAACAACGGTTCATACACATGAATACTGAGAAAGTGCAATGGACACAAAGGGCGAACACAGCAATGTGCCCTTCTCCAATATCCACCGCATCGCCACGGGCGGGTGCAATGGATACTGCTGTACCCCCACCATAATGTGACGATGCCACAAAAACCCACCGTATTGTGGTTACGTAACCTGGGCCTAAACCAAACGCCTCTACCAGTATGACGCCCTACTGGGTGAGCAAACAGCGAAGGTGTCCCTCACACCTTCCAAACTATCATCAATTTACTTTCAAACAGACCCTACTTTATTTACTCTAAACAAACTGACATAATTCAACTCTTACTCAATTTATGAATATTGACTTAACCTCGTATAAGTAACAAGCCTATTTTAAACTTGGCTAATCCCTAAATTATTTCATAAAGCCCCTTTATTTGAATATGATAATTACTTCTCAATTTATAACTTAGCCTCGTATAAACAATAAACGTAATTTAAACTGAGCTATTTCTGAAATTATTTCATAAGGCCGCTTTATTTAATTACTTCTCAATTTATAACTTAGCCTCGTATAAATAATAAACCGACTTTGAACTCTAGCTACAGCCTACTTTTATAGGAGCTATTTATTAAATGATTACCTAAAACCACCCCTAATCATATACTTATTGAAAATACTCCTCAATGTATAACTTAAACAAATGAGAACATGTACAATAAACAAACAAGCCGTGTTCAATGAGAATTCACTCACTTGAAAAAAAGTATATATAACGTGCACTGTAAATTACACTAATATCGAGCATATTTTAATGCAGCTCAGGTCATGGTCCACGCACAAATGTGGAGGTATTCTTTACTTCAACCGATGCTAAGTGGAATATAAAATGACTAGTGCGAGGCCCTTGAGCCAAAGAGGGATGCATTATAACCACACACACCCCGCACGTCTATCTTTAAGTAACCAATTTTTAAACGCTGATCGCTTGACACTTTGGATCTAATGGGAATACTCTGATTAGTTAAACGTATTCACCCAAGAATGTGTCTGTTTAATACATATAGAGAATTTTCATAATAAAATAGCGTTGTGAGCAGGGTGAGAAAATACATTCCTTACAGTACACAGAATGTGTGCGTATAGGGGACCTCAAAACCAAACCCGATTATTTATATAAAATTTTTCTCTGACGACCATGGTTGGTGAGATATTGACCTCGGAAGATTCTTTAACAATTACAAGAAACAGCTGTATTGCAGCAGTGCCCTAACATAGAACAACTAAATTTGGTGGATGGTTTTCTTTTATCAACATCGCTATTTGACAAAAATTTTAAGTAGCTATAAACTCAAAAATGGGTAAATAAGGGGTGGTTCACCCTTTCAATAACAATATCGCCGCTAATGTTGCTCAATGTCAAGCGGTCCTTTGAACAAAGGCTACAATTATGCATTGAACAAGATGGAAGTCAGTTTGAACATTTGTAGAAATATGTTTATTATAATTAATCTTGGTTTTTCTGTTCTTATTTTAGTGAATTTTCTTAAAAAAAAATTCACTAATGAGGAGATCCCGACTTTGGAATTTTGAAAAAATTTCTTCAAATGAGCGCTAATTAGGCCCCCCAGAACACATATCCGGGGTCGGTTTAAATTTTTATATGTATATATATATATATATATATATATATATATATATATATATATATATATATATATATATATATATATATATATATATATATATATATATATATATATATATATATATAAATATATATGTATCACACCGATAACTCAAAAAATAATGGGCCGATTTTGAATAAATTTGGTGAATAAATTCCTTTTGCAAATGGCTTGGATAAGTTCGTTAGCCAGGAAAATCGGTCAAGGTTTTCCCGGAAAATTTTGTGTTTTCTTTCGAAAAAAAATTATATCTCCGGAATTAACAAAGCAAGGGCAACCAAATTTCATGTGCGGATTTATATCATTATAGGCAAGTTAAATTTAGCTCCGTAGGTTAAAGGATAAAAAAGTTACAGGCATTCTAAGAAAAATAAATTTGGATTTTCCTCAAAACGTCAAAATTGCGATTTTAAACGTCAAAATTGGTGAGTACATTCCTTTCGCAAGTCGCTTAGATAATTTTGTTAGCCAGGAAAATCCGCCGAGGTTATCCCGGAAAAATTTGTGTTTTCTTTCGCAAAATATTTATATCTCCAAAATTAACAAAGTAAGCTGGTTTATATCGTTATAGGTGTGCCACCTACCAAAATTTAGCTCTGTAGGTCAAAAGACAAAAAAGTTATGGGCATTTAAAGAAAAATAAATTGGGGGTTTCCTCAAAACGTCAAAGTGACAATTGAAAACGTCAAAATTCGCAACATTTAGGCAAATAACTTGAATCTAATACGGGCTATGGAAATAAAATGTCTCAAGAAGAATGTTTTACATACACCGAACTCTTAGTTTCAACCGTCATTGTCCTTCATTTTACTAAAATATTTCCAGAAAATTCATTTCTAATAGACCCTTTCTCTGATGCTTGGCAGTAGCCTTAGCTATAGAGTTTATTGTTTAATGGTATATAATTTTTGTCGAATTTTCGTAAAAAATCAATAAAGCTCAATATATTCGTTATTATACAAGATATGAAAAAATATTGTATACATTAATTGTACGGTGTTTTGAGCTACATCTTAAAAAAGTATTGCGACAATCACAGACAGGCTGGCCCATAAGTCGTTGGTGATACAAATAATTTTTTTGTCGAAAACGCCTTATTTTTTTGCATTTTCCATCGAAATATAATGCATGTTTGTAAGTTAAGAAATTCTGGAGGCAGCAAGTGCGTTGTGGTTGCGAATTTTGATTAAATGCTTCATATTTGAAAAGCTCAATTTGCTATTAACCTATAAGGTTGACCAAGAAACGGATTTTTTCAGTAACACTTTTGGTTAACTTATGGAAATTTCTGTACGTTTTCAAACAATCAAGTTATTTTGATGAAACATGGCACATTGTTTTTACTATATATGTTATACTGGTAATCAAATTTGATGCCTGCTTTTTCTATATAGGTTATACTGGTAACCAAAATTAATGTCAGCTTTCTTAAAAAGAAAACACACATATTTACAATAAAAATATTTTTATGAAAATTCACTACCATAACGCACTTGCTGCATCCCGAGATTTTTTATCATTTGTTCACCTTGGATTAGTTTCCAGATTGAATTTCAAACAAAGGAAGTTAAATTTGTTGTTAAAAATGAAAAAAAATCGTATTTATGCAAAAAGAATAGTGCCAGAACCGCTTCACTTGGATATAGTGAGCCCTAGTATCATATGAAGGGGAATTATTTTCTCTATGAAATGCAGCAAAAAATATAAGGTGTTCCATTTTAAATAAATGAAATAATCTGCTTTGAATGTGCCGACAATAAAACTTTAATTTTTGAACGCCTGTAAAGTATTGCGAAATATTGACCTTGACGAGATCCCAGCAATTGTTCTCAAAAAATGCGTACCAGAACTTGCTCCTGTCCTGATTCGTCTGTTTCAGACATCTTACAATACAGGCATATTCTCTAGTAACTGGAAAACTGCTCAAGTACAAACCGTCCCCAAAAAAGGATCCAAAGCGCTTCCTAGCAACTACATGCATATTTCGCTCCTTTCAGTCGTCTCTAAAGTGATGGAAAAGTATATAAACACAGAATTACTACAATTTCTTGAAAAAGACAGTCTAATTCACAACAAGCAGTATGGATTCCGTCAGCGCAGATCAACTGCCGACCTCATTTCCTTTGTCACTCATTATTGGAACAAGTCTATGGAACTATACGGTGTAACCCAGATTGTCACTCTAGACATATCCAAAGCATTCGACCAGGTCTGGCACACAGCGTTGCTTAATAAACTTCCGGCCTATGGCCTACCACCAAAACTCTGTACCTGGACAGCAAATTTCCTCTCCAATCGGACCATTTCTGTTGTCGTTGATGGCCATTCCTCTAAACTGTATACAATTAATGCAGCACCTCAAGGTTCAGGTCTAGCCCCTACTTTGTTTCTTCTTCACATTAATGACCTCCTCTCTAGCACATCCAACCCAGTTCACAGTACACGGATGACAGCACCCTTCACTCAAATATTCAATATTTTAAGCCTGTCTCTTTAGCCCAACTAGATGAGAATCGTAGACTCATGGAGGGTTCTGTCTCTGTGGATCTCCAAAAATATTAAACTGGGGAAGTAGAAATCTTGTACAATTCAACTCCACCAAATCGCAGTCTTACTCTCTATCTCATAAGAGATACACCAGCCCTAGACCCATCACAATGAACAACCATGTTATTCAAAGTAATGAGTCCTTTTCACTTGTTGGTATTTCTGTGGATTGAAAACTCAATTGCACCATGTCACATCAATTGCAAAAGCGGCTGCTAAGAAATTAGGTTAGGTTTCCTCTTCCAGGCTCACAAATACTTTTCACCAGCTAATCTCTATACCTTATATACTTCACAAATAAGGCCAAACATCGAATACTGCTCCCACATTTGGGGTGCAGCTGCCGCTTCTACACTCGCTATCCTGGACTCCATTCAAAACAGAGCTTTTCGTCTTATCGGTGATCCTACTCTCACCCAAAGGCTGCCATCCCTTGCCCACCGACGTGCCGTTGGTGACCCCTCTCTCTTTTATAGATATCTGCACGGGCACTGCTCAGAGGAGCTTTCTTCTAGTTCCTCCACCTGCATATTCCCTAGTACAACCCGTCCCCAAGAAAGGATCCAAAGCGCTTCCTAGCAACTACAGCCCTATTTCTCTCCTTTCAGTCGTCTCTAAAGTGTTGGAAAAGTATATAAACACCGAATTACTAAAATTTCTTGAAAAACACAGTCTAATCCACGACAGGCAGTATGGATTCCGCCAGCGCAGATCAACTGCCGACCTCCTTTCCTTTGTCATCCATTCTTGAAACAAGTCTATGGAACTACACGATAAATCACAGATTGTCGCTCTAAACATATCCAAAGCATTCGACCAGGTCTGGCACGCAGCGCTGCTTAATAAACTTTCGGCCTATGGCCTACCACCAAAACTGTGTACCTGAACAGCAAACTTCCTCTCCAACCGGAGCATTTCTGTTGTCGTGGATGGCCATTCCTCTAAACTGTATCCAATTAATGCAGGAGTCCCTCAAGGTTCAGCTTTAACCCCTATTTCGTTTCTTCTCCACATCAATGACCTTCTCTCTAGCACATCCAACCGAGTTCACAGTTACGCGGACGACAGCACTCTCCACTCAACTATACAATATTCTAAGCCTGTCTCTTTAGCCCAATTAGATGAGGATCGCAGACTCATGGAGGGTTCTGTCTCTGTGGATCTCCAAAAAATATTAGACTGGGAAAGTAAAAATCTTGTACAATTCAACCCCACTATCTATCTCATAAGAGATACACCAGCCCTAGACCCATCACAATGAACAACTAAGTTATTCAAAGTGATGAGTCCTTTTCACTTGTTGGCATTTTTGTGGATCGAAATCTCAATTGGCACCAACATGTCACATCAATTTCAGAAGAGGCTGCTAAGAAATTAGGTTTCCTCTTCCGGGCTCGCAAATATTTTTCACCAACTAATCGGTATGCCTTGTATACTTCACAAATAAGGCCAAACCTCGAATACTGCTCCCACATCTGGGGTGCCGCTGCCCCTTTTACACTCCCTATCTTGGACTCCATTTAGAAGAGAGCTATACGTATCATTGGTGACCCTACCCTCACCCAAAGGCTTCCATCCCTTGTCCACCGACCTGCCGTTGCTGACCTCTCTCTCTCTCTCTCTCTCTCTTTTATCGATATCTGCACAGGCACTGCTCTGAGGAACTTTCTTCCATAGTTCCTCCACCTGCTGCCCCCAACAGATCTACCAGGGGAACAGAGCGAATGCACCCTTTTACTGTCCAGGTCACCAGACATAGACCATCTTGTTATGTCCGCTCTTTTGTCCCGAGGACTTCCAAGTTGTGGAATTCCTTGCCGGCACAGGTTTTTTCTTCTCCTCCGAACCTCCAAACCTTCAAGTCCAGAATTAACAAATTTCCTCTTTCCTCCTTGTCGACACCAACGGTATGATAGTATTTAGGCTGTAAGCCCTCGTGGTGTGTTGTTGAAATATAAAAAAAAATTGACTACACGGGTAGTTGATGAAGTACCAAATCCACCATCAAAAGCTAGTGAGATTTTCCACGATATCATCTGACAATGGAGATAAGGTTTTTATCGAAAACCTCACATTCGTCGAAAAATTAAAATATCTGGGAAACGGTAATAGCCAGGTATAGGGATCGTTGGAGTAAATGAACCTTATTTTTCCCATAGAATTCAAACGTTGTCAAATACCGGGTGTTCCATAAGAAAAAACATAATTTTGAGGTCACACTTTTTTGGATCACCCTGTATATTTGTAAATAATTTTAAGTTGTAGTTCTTTTCAACCTACACAATCTCCGTTGGAAATAATGAAAAATATAGACGTGAGAGCCCGTGGCGTATGTGGTGGGCCACCCTATACATACATACATACATACATACATACATATATATATATATATATATATATATATATATATATATATATATATATATATATATATATATATATATATATATATATATATATATATATATATATATATATATATATATTAAACAGGTGCGTTTCAGTTGGGTGTATTGTCAGCCCCGGCTATATTAGGGTAGAAATGGACCAGGGCTGACAATTTACTAAATTGTTAGTTGGTTGTATATAGTCTCTATTTTTTAACACTTTGTGTTATTTGGGGGTGGCGTGACAACATACTACCTGGTTCCGCAACTAGGTGGCAGCATGTTGCTTCGTGTCTCATCACTCACTTAGTGATATGCTGTGCTTAGAGTGATAATGAGCGAAGAATATAATGGCAAAATTAACTTACCCGCTAATGCCCTTGCGGCAAAAACATAATGGAAACATTCATACCCAAAAAGTCATTGTGTGAAATCTCTCCGACGGAGGTATGGACTAAGGTCCGGTACTCCCAGGGAGGGGGTTTTAGTGAGTACAGTCTCACAGTACCTCGATATCTCACGGCACCTACGGGGCCGTGAATGGGGTCTGCATGAGCATCCCCCCCTGTATCAAAATAAGGCAAAATTCGAGAAACACAATCATGAAAATGATGAAAGTTTCCGTCGGCAATAGTACGGTATCTCGGAAAATACTCGTGTGGCGTCATTTTCTTTGTCATTTTCGCCATCTACGCACAAAACTACGTGGTTATTCAAAATTTCATCAAAATCGCTTATATGTTATATGTCAATATAGACAATTACCTTAAAGTCTGTGAATCAGATGAATTTATTTTATTTACTGTAAATTTTTGCAACAAATTTTCAAATAATAGATTTTTTAATAGAGAACAAAGGGATCTTTTTAATGGGGTATCAAAAGCCCATACTTCGCATTTAAAAATTTGGAGGTTGTCACTGTCAATCGAAAGGGGTTGAACGTATGGGTGAAGTTTTCACGTTGCAGCATGTCATTTTGTAAATCTAGAATAGTGTTTTGGGATTTTTTCTAAATATGTCAAATTCCATTTCACTGTTCCACTCTTATGTATTAATCAACGACAATCTGCGTTGTTTTGACCTTGCAGATCGCTGACAATGTAGTTATTCCCGTGAAAGTTACATAAATAATCAGGAAAAAATAAAATTATTTTTAACATTGTGCTAAGAATAAACAAATAGTAATTAGGTATGTATTTAATTAGATATAACTTGTTTATTGAATGTTCCCCTACATTAAATGATTATTTAAAATGTGTATAAAACTACAAGGTTGATAATGAATTAAGGTAGTCACATAAAAAAACACAGCTGCCATCCTCCGCCAGTATTAGAAGATTTTTTAATAAGTCTATCTTCGATTTCTGTAAGTTCCATAAGTTTTATCATTAACTAGCGAGGAACCGGTCACTGAAAGAAAAAAAGCGTGCGTGTTTGAAATTTGTTTATTAAAGTGCTTTTGGATAAACAATATTTTTTGTATTCCCATCTAAATTTGAAGGTTTTCCGACGCGTGAACAGGCCATGTAAGAAGCATGGATTCACACAATCACCAAAACCAATTACCAAACACACCACCTGAAATGTCTCTGTTGCACGTGCTGTAACATCTGCGCACTTATAGGCCTGAAACACGGGAATTATCAATTACCACACACACTGACTGCTGCCAAAATTTAGTTCTTTAACTTCATAGAAAATTGAGTTTTCGGCATTTTTCTCAAAAGGAGTTAGAACGCAAGATTTTTTGATAATAGAGAGAAATCGATGCTAACACTTTCGAAAGAATTCTTCAAATGTGCGCGTACTAGGAACTCTAAAATCGATCTTCAAGGTCTGTGTAAATTTAAAGTATTAACTTTACTAATATGCCGTATAATAATAGTGTACAATTCTTATGAAAATTCGCTACTATAACGCACTTGCTGCGTCCCTAAATGCTTTATTTTTATATCAGTATATGTCGTTTAAGCGTAAACTATGACATTGTAGTGTAGCAAAAAGGAGCCTCGGTGGTCCAGGGGTAAGAACGTCTGCCTCTGAACCTAAGAGTACTGGGTTCGGTTCCCAGGGTTTCCCTTTCACTTTTTCAGTACAAGCTATAATAAATAACAGCAACTGAGGTTCTGGCATTGTATTTGAGCAAGTTGAATGTCTACACATTCCGCCCTTCGGAGGGGGCATAAATCCGTCCGTCCCGTGTCCATGCAATGTTGGGCACGTTAAAGATCCCTACTCTCCTTACAGAAAGACGGAGATTCGGCAAAATTTCCAGGACAGTGAGGTGAAACTGCTCCCTGGCGTCGGTGATTGGCCATAGTCGCGGAAATAGGCCGACATTAAAGTTTAAAAAAAAGTGTACCAAAAGGAAAATGTTGTAGAGTACGAACAGAAGCTGCAGAACTGGCAAATGAAATGCTGGGCAGAATTTCGGGAAATATAAAAAAACGAGAAGGACTTGTTTAGAGATGATTGGTGGCAATATAAACATTTGATGAACAGAAAAGAAAAACGAGACTTGAAATGAGAAGTTTGGGTTATATAAATGTTTAAAGGCAACCAACAAGCTGGATTGTTACTGATAATCGGCAATCAGTCCAGTTTGCAAAACAGAAGGAAACAAGAAACCACAGAGAAGGCTTTCACACATGTAGGGGAAGTACGGCTGTGATGGCACACCGGCTATGTTGGCACACCTCTGATATTCACCACTTCTTATGCAGCCAGCGATACAAACGTGTACTGTACTTGAGTAGTGTGATGCGAAAGCTGCGCCGCGTAATTTTAATCATCATAGTTTAACTCATAAACTTTATACAATAAAAAATATATTTTGGTAAGCTTCAAGTTCATTTTTGTATGTTCTAGTATGACTAATAATTCACTTAAATTTAAAGGTAAAATACTTTTATAGCTACTAAATTGTTTCGTTGTGCCTAACCTATAATGTGGCATGTTTGCACGTTATTTATTTACACGGTTGCCGTTCTCTATTCAATTTTCTAAAGTAAAGGGATTTCGGCTATGATGGCACACCAATAATTGGTTATGATGGCATAGTGTGCCATCATAGCCAAACCATCAACATTATTGATTAAATATAATTCGCTTAGTAAAAGATATTATCGTTGTATTGCAGCCATTAACCCCCCCCCCCCCCTCTTGAAATCATGAACAACAAAAAGCAAAAAATTGATAGGCAGAGCTGGTCTGAGGAGAATATGAACCAAGCAATCAAAGCTGTCCGGTCTAAAGAAATGGGATGGAAATTGGCTTCCAAAACATTTAATGTACCGAAAAGTACTCTAAGGCGAAGAGCAGAGGACAAAAATAAAGTATTACGTGGTAGCAAAAAGGGTTTTTTAGGCGGAAGTGTTAAAGTTTTCTCCGATGAAGTTGAAATGCAACTAGTTAATCACGTAAAATCGTTGGAATCTAGATTTTTTGGCTTGACGTGTTCTGATTTAAGAAAACTGGCATTTGAATTAGCTGAAAAGATGAAATGCAAACACAGTTTTAACCAAGAAAAGCGAATGGCTGGATGGGACTGGTTTCATGCTTTTGTAAAAAGGAATCCGTCGATTAGTTTAAGGCAGCCTGAGGCCACATCACTAGCGCGGGCGCAAGCCTTTAATAAAGTTACAATAAGCAAGTATTTTACTACCCTTAAAATTATTATAGATCAATACAAGTTTGAGCCTGACCAGATTTATAATATGGATGAATCGGGATTATCGACCGTACAATCAAGAACGGATAAAATTTTGGCCTCAAAAGGACGAAAACAAGTAGGGTCGGTAACGAGTGCAGAAAGAGGACAACATTTTACTGTTGTATGCTCCATCAATGCCCTTGGAAATTACATACCTCCTGCTATAATTTTCCCGAGAAAAAACATGAAACAGGAGTTGTTGGATAATGCGCCCCCAGGGTGCGTTGGATTCCCTCAAGAAAGTGGTTGGATGACTGGGCAAGTTTTCTTTTTTTGGCTAAAACATTTTATTAAATTTGCAAAACCCTCAGCTGAAAAGAAGATTCTATTACTTCTCGATGGCCATTCCAGCCACAAACACCTAGACGTGCTAGAGTTCGCAAAGCAAAATAATATAATTTTGTTTTGCTTTCCACCACACTGCACCCATAGGGTGCAGCCATTAGATGTTAGCTTCTATGGCCCTCTAACTACTTACTATAATCAGGCTCTTAGAAGGTGGCTACATACTCATCCTGGTCGAACAGTAACTCACTTTCAAGTTGGTCACTTATTCGCAGAAGCCTATACTCAAGCTGCTACCGTCGCCAATGCTGTTAATGGCTTTCGAAAAACAGGGATATGCCCATTTAATGAAGATATATTCCCTGACTGGCAATTCCTTCCTTCAGAAACAACCAATGTGGCAGAAGACAATTTATCATCTACTTCAGGAGAACCATCACAGTCTTCAGTGCAAGAAGTAACATTACTACAATCCAAAGCGTCTACTTCATGCAATAATCAAGTTAACCATGCTGAAGATGAACAATCTTTTCAAAGAGATGAAGAGTTACCTAAAACTACAACTGAAGGTGATATACAGGAAGATGTTAATTGTTCAGTTCTAATATCACAAATATCTCCTGTTCCGCAAGTAACTTCTCGACAAAAGCGAAAAAGAAAAGGCGGCGAGGTAGGAGTATTAAATACAACACCTGACATTGATATGGCAAAAGCAAGACACGATGAGAAGAAAATCGTTGAACAACGAAAAGCTGCTCGCTCTGCAAAGAAAGTGTTGAAAATACAGGAAGATGATGATGAACCAGAAGAACCTTTCCCAGCAGACGAGGAAGAGGATGATGTGGGTTGCATATATTGCAATTCTTTATTTTCATTATCCAGGCCAAAGGAACCCTGGATCCAGTGCCAACATTGCAAGAAGTGGTGCCACAATGCATGTGCAGGTATCGACAGAAAAACTAAGATGTTCATCTGTGAATTATGCAGTGACTAAATTCCCTACCGTTTTCAATGATTTTAAATTACATTGTTTTATATGAAAATTATTTAATTTTTTTCGACGAGTATATCATAATGACAGTTTATTTATTGTATTCTTAATATATTAGTGCAAAAACAGATTTTATATCTTCAATAACTTTTATGATTTCCTGAATTTTTTCCTTAAATGACATTATATAACAGGTTTACTTTAACAAAATGTTTTATTATGAATTTCAAATAACATATCATTTAAATTAATTGAAAGCTGTTAGTGTGCCATCATATCTGAACATGTGCAGATATGATGGCACACCACACAACTCACATAAATTTAATTCTCCCCGGTTTACATAAATGTTTAGAAATAATTTATTTATTATTAGTTAGTAAACACTTTATTACACATATAACTGCAAATATACCTTAATTATCACAAATTTAACGCAAGTTACAAGTGATCAAAAAAAAGGGGGCCATCACAGCCGTACTTCCCCTACGTCGTAGGTACCTCCTAAATACAGTTTGTGTCCGTTTAACACTCCTAAAATATGAATATAATTATTAAAGATTTATATTTCCTTTCCGCTAAAGACCAATTTTCACTTGAATTCATTATTATATTAAGAAAGACTATAAAAACAGTTCCTAGAATTGAAAACTCGATATTCATTAACTGAATTAAACGGAATAAAATGCATTGATTGTTGCTTTAATATAAATTCTAATTTTATTGTTCTCTTGTGTATCAAACGATGTTATTACGTAACTGCCTAAATTGAAACGATCGTAATTCATCCTGTCTATTAACTGCTGCTGTAAGAAACGACATACGCAACTAATATTATCGATTAATGGTTGAATTTGGTTAAATATCTTTCAGTTTAATCTGTCGAAACTATTAAGAGACGATGAATGAAATTAGTTTCACCTTGTATGTATTATGTTTCTCGAGTGTAATGATTTTCTTCTCGTGGAAATTCGTTTATGTGTGCTACAACCTGTTGAATTAACTTTCCTTCTCGAATCTTTAAACATGTTTTGCCTGATTTTTTCCTCTCTACCAATCCCTACACTTTATGTTTTTTTTATTTATTTAATATTATTGGCTGCGGCATCTCAGGCCATTAGCATATTCATTTCCCATCATTCAATATTTTTACAAATTTTCCAGACAAAGTCAACTTGGCTCGCCCAGGAATCGAACCCGGGACCTCTCGCTTAGCAGGCTGGCACCTAGCAACCTGCGCCACGAGGGCGTCACTTTATGGTTAGAATGTAAAAAATACTGAAAAATATCTTAGGACTTACTTGCCTTTTTTTCAAAAGAAAATTCACTAATAAGATCTCGACTTTTAAGTTTTGAAAAAATGTCTTCAAATCAGCGCAATCTAGCACCCCTAGAACACATATCCGGGGTCAGTTTGACCCTATATATATATATATATATATATATATATATATATATATATATATATATATATATATATATATATATATATAGGGTCAATAAGTCCCTGACTTTTTGAATGAAACACAGGTTTTTTGACAAAAAATCATTTTATTTCTCAACATAGTCTCCTTTCAGCTCTATACACTTCGTCCCACGTTTATACAATTTTTTATCCCCTCCAAAAAATAAAATTTGTCGAGGTCCTCAAAATAGATATTTGTTTGTGAGATGATTTCATCATTGGAGTCAAATCTCTTTCCACCGAGCCATTTATTTAAGTTTGGAAACAAGAAATAGTCACTCGGGTCTAAATCCGGAGAATAGGTTGGATGAGGGAGCAATTCGTAGCCCAATTTATGCAATTTCGCCATGGAGACTACACATGTGTGCACCCTTGCATTCACTTGGTGGAAAAGACGTTTTTCTTGGCCAAATGCGGACGTTTTTTCTTCAAATCGTCATTGAATCGGTCCAATAAGATGGTATAATATTCGACGTTGATTGTTCTTCCATTTTGAAGGTAATCAATCTGGATTATACCGCGTGCATCCCAAAAAACGGTCGCCATGACTTTATTGGCTTACAAACCCACCTTGGCCTTTTTCGGCGCCCATTCGCATGGAGAAACCCACTGTTTTTACTGCTGCTTGGTCTTTGGTGTGTTGTGGTGAATCCATGTTTCGTCCACGGTTACGAAACGGCGCAAAAACTCGTCCCTATTGCGGTTGAATAACGTCAAACACTCCTTCGAAGTTGTCACATGATTGCGTTTTTGGTGGATTGTGAGCAAACGCTGCACCCATCTTGCGGATAGCTTTCTCATACCCAAGTGATCATGCAAAATCGAATCCACTGAGCCATGTGATATGCCTATGGCTTCCACAATCTCCCGCACATCCAATCTCCGATCGGCCAACACCACATCGTGAATTTTTTGAATTGTTTCGGGTGTAGAGACCTCAACTGGGCGTCCAGAACGTTCGGCGTCATTTGTGCTTGTACGGCCGCAACGAAATTCAGTAAACCACTTTTTTACCATGGAAAATTTAAAATATTTTTATGAAAATTCTCTAACATAAGGCACTTGCTGCGTCCAGATGTGTTTATTATCCACTATATTTACTTTGTTTTAGGCACATGAATACCTAATTATTTCCATTATTTAGTTACGAAACCCGATAACAGGCTACGTACCTACTTCAGGTGATAAAGCCTATTTTTTTATTTTCACGGCAACTTATCATATTTTCATGGCCATGCGCTCGATTATTTTAATGGTTTTATGGCTTGTTATAGTAAATTAAACGTTATTGTGTTCTGTTCCCATTAAAATTACTTTTAGCGGAAGTAATAGAATCTAATATGCTTAATATACTAAAAAATTAGGCATAATCAAACATAACTGTTTGATCGTGTAGTTGTTAGCCATTGTTCAAATATTAAAAAAACATAAAAGCTTTTATTTATGTATTTACACTACGCTGATAAATGTTTATATTACCCTAGCAACTTATTACAAACAAACCAGCTTTAAAAAATTCTACAACAAATTAAAGACGCAGAAAGAAAGCAGTTGATTAAGAATTTGCCTCGTCAGTTACAAAACATATGACATAGGGGACTCAAAACTTCATTTTAAAATTGGCGTGAACTAGGGATGCCGATTCTGAATCGATATTTTCGAGAAAAAACATCGATTTTACTAATCGATTTTGAATGTTGCGATTTATATTTGAAAGCGAACATTTTCGAAACTTCGATCTCTCGATCTTTTAATATATTTAAACAACAAATTTGGTTCTGGATTTTCAAATCTTGATTTTAACAGTCTTTGATTGGTAGCAAAGGACAAACTACATCAACAGTGGGCTTAGCTAACATGAATAGTTTGTTTCGTACTTAGTAGTAGTAGGTGGTGAAATATGTAAAACAGAACTTGAAGGCGCTGTAAATTAGAAATGACACGACAATTATAAGTTAAATGCTTCTTTTTAGATAATTGAAATAAAAACGATTTCCACAGAGTCGATCTTTCTTTCGATTTAATCATGGATGGATCTTTTTCGTGTCGATCTAGATCGATTTGCAAAATCGATCTTTTTCCAAAAGATCGGCATCCCTAGTGTGAACCGATTTCTAAGATTCTATTGACTGATAGATATTCTCCGTAACAGAAGTCTGCGCTGTTTCAATTCTCTCTCACTATCCAATTAGTGTGTTAAAGTCAATATATCAGCTTTCTGTTGGAGCATGAAAATTTACAATACTAATACTAATCATCTTATCTTCCGCCTTAATTCTCATAGAACATAATCCGTCTGATTTTGATTTGAAATATTTAACTCTTCCCTGTAGTAACTTTTCGCCCATTAAAAATCCGACTCCCTATCTTCTACTATCGCTACCACAAGATATACACCTTATGAATATCGTTTCCTTTCCAATCACTTTCCTGCAACGCCACTATTTGCATGTTATATTTCTTGAGTTTTGTAAAAGTCTGGACGCAGCAAGTGCGTTATGGAAGTTAATTTTTATACCAATGCTTTTAATAGTAAATATGTCTCTCTAACGCAAGCAGTCATCAATCTGGTTACCGGTATAACCTATGTAGTAGAAACAATGCATCATATTTTATCAAAATAACTTATTGTTGGAAACGTACAAAAATTATCCGAAAATAAACTTAAGATGTTTCCAACAAAACTGGTTACCTAGCCAATAAACCTTGGGTTAATAGCAAATTGAGTTATTGAAATTTAAAGAATTTAATGAAAATTCGCTACCAAAACGCACTTACTGCGTCTCGATTTATTTTCTTACAAACGTTCATCATATTTCGGTAAAAAATGCAAAAATGCAAGAATATAAGTTGGTATAAAAGTATATATGTTCGAAAACAAAAATTTTAGGTATCACCAACGACTTATGGGACACCTTGTGATTGTCAAACTAATTTTATAGGATGCAGCTCAAGACACCTTATAATTAACGTATACAACTTTTTCTCGTATCTTGTATAATAACAGTTATATTGAGCTTTACCGTAGAAATGCGTTACTCTGTATATATGTAAACAAATAAAAACTGAAACTAAACCCGGATATAGATTCTAGGGAGGCATAGTTTGCGCTCATTTGAAGAAAACTTTTTAAAATTCAAGTCGCGGTCTCCTCATTAAAGCATTTTTTCTACGCAGATTAACTAAACATTATAGACCGTTACGCGGACGACGACAGCACCCTTCACTCAAATATACAATATTCTAAGCCTGCCTCTTTAGCTCAATTAGATGAGGATTGCAGACTCATGGAGGGTTCTGTCTCTGTGGAAAAAATATTAGACTGGGGAAGAAGAAATCTTGTACAATTCAACTCCACCGAATCTCAGTCTTGCTTTCTATCTCATGAGAGATACACCAGCCCTAGACCCATCAAAATGAACAACCAAGTTATTCAAAGTAATGAGTCCTTTTCACTTGTTGGCATTTCTGTGGATCGAAATCTCAAGCGGCTGCCAAGAAATTAGGTTTCCTCTTCCGGGCTCGCAAATACTTTTCACCAGCTAATCTCTATACTTTATATATACTTCACAAATAAGTCCAAACCTCGAATACTGCACCCACATCTGGGGTGCCGCTGCCGCTTCTACACTCGCTTTCCTGGACTCCATTCAGAAGAGAGCTATACGTCTCATCTTCTTAAAAAATTTTAAGAACATTTTTCTCGAAAACGGTTAGTTTTATCGTGATACAACAACAGGACTTTTTTGAAGATTTTATAATTCCCTTTAAACGTGTATTGTTAGATTTGAGATAAAGATTCAAGCAAAAAGGTTATGAGTCGTTATCTGTTGGTTTTTATCGTGATGCAACAAGAGGACCTTTTTTTGAAGATTTTAGAATTCCCTTTAAACGTGTATTGTTAGATTTGATATAAAGATTCAAGCAACAAAGTTAGGAGTCCTTATCTGTTGGTCACGGTCAGTTTAGGCCTTTAAATTTCGATAGATCAATGTCAAATTTGCAACATAAATACAGAGTTGTATTATATACGTGTGCACCAAATTTGAAAAGAATCAATCAACGACAAAAAAGTTATCGACAAAAAATTAAAAACAATTTTTTTTGACGCCCTATAACTCCGTTATTTTCGAGTTTTCGAAAAACTAAATAGAAACTAGTGGCATTAATTTTTGAGTAGAATAACCCCCTGAATTTTCTGCTCAACATTTCCGGACGCCCTGTATTGTTATATTAGTTTATATTCTTTAAATTTTTATATTCCTTTAATTTTTCATTATCATTTTATTCCAGTTTTAGTGAATTTTTACTTTTAAAAAATCACTAATAGAGGAAATCGATGGTGAGATTTTGCAAAAATTTTTTTAAATGAGCGCGATTTAGGACCCCTTGAACCCATATCCGGGGTCAGTTTCAATTTTTATATGTTTATATATATATATATATATATATATATATATATATATATATATATATATATATATATATATATATATATATATATATATATATATATATATATATATATATATATATATATATATATATATATATATATATATATATATATATATATATATATATATATATATATATATATATATATATATATATATATATATATATATATATATATATATATATATATATATATATATATATATATATATATATATATATATATATATATATATATATATATATATATATATGTCCAACCGATAACTCAAAAAATAATTAACCGATTTCGGTGAAACTCGGCAAGTGCCTTTCTTTTATTAATGGTTTGGATGATTTCGTTATCCAGGAAAATCTGATCAGGTTTTCCGGGAAAATTTTCAGTTTTCTTTCGAAAAAAAATCCTCCGAAAATTACAAAGCTATTTAAATAAAATTTGGTGAATATATTGCCTTAAGAAAGACCTTACTACATACCAAAATTAAACTTTCTAAGTTTACAGAAAATTGAGTTTTTCAAATTTTCAGTTATCTTTCGAAATTTTTTTTTCTTCGAAAATTACAGAGTTATTTGAATGACACTTGGTGGCTATGTTGCCTTAGGAAATACCTTACTACATACCAAAATTCAAGTTTATTGAAAATCATGTTTTCTGGGAAAATTTTGAGTTTTCTTTCGAAACAAAATTTTTCTGCGAAAATTAGAAAGCTATTTAAATAAAATTTGGTGAATATATTGCCTTAAGAAAGACCTTACTACGTACCAAAATTAAACTTTCTAAGTTTATAGAAAATTGAGTTTTTCAAATTTTCAGTTTTCTTTCGAAAAAGATGTTTTTCTCCGAAAATTACAAAGTTATTTTAATGACACTTGGGGGCTATGTTGCCTTAGGAAATACCTTACTACATACCAAAATTCAAGTTTATTGAAAATTAAGTTATCCAAGTTTGAAGCATTTAATAAATATTCACCACCATAACGCACTTGCTCCGTCCCGAACTTTTATTATTTGTGTTATTATTTCCCTTGTTTTTTTACTTACGCTATTTTTTATTTCTTTTCAGTTGCTGTTAGGACTATCTGATGCATGCGAAGTGGCCTACTATACTTACATATATGCAAAAGTGGACCAAAAGTTTTTCAGACAGGTGACGTCTTTTACGATATCAGCAACTCTGATTGGACGGTTTATATCTGGCCTGCTCGCACAACTATTGCTATCCACTAACTCTCTGGATTTTGGACAGTTGCATTATATTACTTTTTCAGGTGAGTTGACCACTAATAAGAAACTAAAATTCACTGTCTACACACAAAATATTACGATATAGCCCAACTTGCCTCAGTACAAAAGTCAAAATCAAAAAAAGTCTGGATGCAGCAAGTGCGTTATGCAAGTGAATTTTTATAAACATGTTTTTAAAGGATTTTTTCACGCCCGAGGAGGTGCTACCCCTTACATCAAGGGGCCGGTGAAGTCCCAACGGACGTTTCCGGTTCTGGTGTATGAGTCGGTTTCCCTTATAAACAAAAATGATGATGGCTCCTCCTTGTACAAAAGATTCCGGAAGTAAAATACCCCTCCATTGGGATCTCCGGGAGAGGGTTCTACAGGGGGCGCCAGCATCGAGATTTACAATATCCTTCTCGAATATATGTGGCCTAAATTCTAACCTGAACTCCGTCCACCATTTCCTCCAGGCTAATAGGCCCCAACTACTCTTCCTCACCGAAACTCAAATCAGTGCCAAAACAGCCACTAATCACCTTAATTTCCCGGGGTATGAGCTCCTTACTTCTTTTAGATTGTATGGAGGCGTGTGCGCGTACGTCCGTAGCAATCTACCCTGCACCAGGCTCCCCAATTTAGAAGCCGGAAGAAAAGACATACTATGGATAAAACTCTCTCTCAGGGCTCCAACTAAATTCATCTGTTGCGTTTACCGGCCACTTTCTGACAACAACTTTGTCCAGCTCTTTGACTACCTTTCTGAAAAAACCGACCATCTGATTTCTGAATATCCCTCCTCCGAGGTCACTATTCTTGGTGACTTCAATGTCCATAATAAGGAATGGCTAGGATCTTCAAAAACCGATCCACAAGGAAGAGCAGCGGAGGCCTTTGCAGTCAGCAATTATTTAGCCAATATGGTTCAGCAACCTACTTATTTTCTTCGCATCCAAACACACAGCTCAAATTCTTTGGATCTCCTTCTTACTACAAATCCTGACTGCTATAAGATATCAGTCACCGCCCCCCGGGGTCGCTCAGACCACGGCATGGTCACTGCTTCCTGCGCAATGCAACCCGAGGTCACAGTCATCACACCCACGTATCGTTTGGCACTACAACTCCGCGAACTGAGACGAAATGCGAGATTACTTTTCCTCATTTCCATGGGCGCCTGTCTGCTTCTCTCATCCTGACCCCACTGATATATCACAAAACGTCACCGAAATTATCCAAGCTGGCATGGAATTATTTATTCCACGTACACAGAAAACCTCTGCAGCCACTCAAAAGCCCTGGTTCTCTAAATCCTGTGACAAGGCCAGACTTGAAAAGGTCAAAGCTCACAAAAAGCTTCTACACAATCCCAATTCAAGCAAATCGTCAAGCATTTAACGACGCAAGAAACCACTATATCCGCATTCTTTCTGAGGCCAAAAACTCGTTTAATAACCACATCAAACACAAAGTCCTCTTAAGCTCCAGCGGCAGCAAACCCTTCTGGACTCTTGCTAAATCTATTGGGAATAATTTCTGCAAGAGCACGTTCCCACCTCTTGTCTCAGGGGATGGAATTGTTTCTACCGCCCTGGGCAAGACTGAACTTTTTGCCTCGTTGTTCGCCGGCAATTCTACTCTCAACCCACCTCCAAATGTTCAACCACCAACAGTCCCCAATATCACGCATAAAATGACGGATGTCATTTTCAAAACAAAAAAGGTACAAAAGATGCTCTCTTCTCTTAATACCAGGAAAGCCTCTGGCCTTGACGAGATCCCAGCAATTGTTCTCAAAAAATGCGCACCAGAACTTGCTCCTGTCCTGACTCGTCTGTTTTAAACATCTTACAATAGAGGCATGTTCACTAGTAACTGGAAAACTGCTCGAGTACAACCCGTCCCCAAGAAAGGATCGAAAGCGCTTCCTAGCAACTACAGGCCTATTTCTCTCCTTTCAGTCATCTCTAAAGTGATGGAAAAGTATATAAACACCGAATTACTAAAATTTCTTGAAAAACACAGTCTAATTCACGACAGGCAGTATGGATTCCGTCAGCGCAGATCAACTGCCGACGTCCTTTCCTTTGTCACCCATTCTTGGAACAAGTCTATGGAACTACACGGCGAATCCCAGATTGTCGCTCTAGACATATCCAAAGCATTCGACCAGGTTTGGCACGCAGCACTGCTTAATAAACTACCGGCCTATGGCCTACCACCAAAACTCTGTACGTGGACAGCAAATTTCCTCTCCAACCGGAGCATTTCTGTTGTTGTGGATGGCCATTCCTCTAAACTGTATCCAATTAATGCAGGAGTTCCTCAAGGTTCAGCTTTAGCCCCTACTTTGTTTCTTCTCCACATCAATGACCTCCTCTCTAGCACATCCAACCCAGTTCACAGTTACGCGGACGACGGCACCCTCCATTCAAATATACAATATTCTAAGCCTGTCTCTTTAGCCCAATTAGATGAGGATCGCAGACTCATGGAGGGTTCTATCTCTGTGGATCTCCAAAAAATATTAGACTGGGGAAGTAGAAATCTTCTACAATTCAACCCCACCAAATCACAGTCTTGCTTTCTTTCTCATAAGAGATACACCAACCCTAGACTCATCACAATAAACAACCAAGTTATTCAAAGTAATGAGTCCTTTTCACTTGTTGGCATCTCTGTGGATCGAAATCTCAATTGGCACCAACATGTCACATCAATTGCAGAAGCGGCTGCTAAGAAATTAGGTTTCCTCTTCGGCGCTCGCAAATACTTTTCACCAGCTAATCTCTATACTTTATATACTTCACAAATAAGACCAAACCTCGAATACTGCTCCCACATCTGGGGTGCTGCTGCCGCTTCTACACTCGCTATCCTGGACTCCATTCAGAAGAGAGTTATACGTCTCATCGGTGACCCTACCCTCACTCAAAGGCTTCCATCGCTTGCCCACCGACGTGCCGTTGGTGACCTCTCTCTTTTTTATAGATATCTCCACGGGCACTGCTCAGAGGAGCTTTCTTCCATAGTTCTTCCACCTGCTGCCCCCAACAGATCTACCAGGGGAACAGAGCGAATGCACTCTTTTACTGTCCAGGTCACCAGACATCGAACATCTTGTTATGCCCGCTCTTTTCTCCTAAAGACTTCCAAGTTGTGGAATTCCTTGCCGGTACATGTTTTTCCTTCTCCCCCGAACCTCCAAACCTTCAAGTCTAGAATTAACAAGTTGCCTCTTTCCTACTTGTCGACACCCACGGTACGATAGTATTTAGGCTGTAAGCCCTCGTGGTGTGTTGTTCAAATAAAAAATAATTAAAAAATAAAAAAAGTGTCTTTTTTGTTAATGAAAGCAGGTATAACATTTGGTTACCAGTATAGCCTATATTATAGTAGAAACAATGTACCATATTTCATCGAAATAAGTTTATTGTTTGAAAATGTACAAAAAGTTACCTAAAATAAACTTAAAATGTTCCCGAAAAAACTGGTTTCCTACCCAACAAACCTTAAGTTACTAGCAAATTCAGTTATTGAAATTTAAAGCATTTAATGAAAACTTGCTAGCAAAACGCAATTGCTGCCTCCCGATCTTCTTTTGTCACAAACGTGTATTATATTTCGATTAAAAATGCATAAGAGGTGTTTGATTTTAAAAAGTCTGGACGCAGCAAGTGCGTTATGGTAGTGAATTTTCATAAAAATGTTTTTAATAGCAAATATGTGTTTTTTTTTTAAAGAAAGCAGGCATCAAATTTGGTTACCAGTATAACGTATATAGTAAAAACAATGTGCCATGTTTCATCAAAATAACTTTATTGTTTGAAAATGTACAAAAATTTCCGAAAGTAAACTTAAAGTGTTCCCGAAAAAAACTTGTTTCTTGGTCAACCTTATAGATTACTACCAAATTGAGCGATTCAAATGTGAAGCATTTAATCAAAATTCGCTACCATAACGCACTTGCTGCGTCCCGAATTTATTTTCTTACAAACATGCATTACATTTCGATGGAAAATGCAATAACATAAGGCGTGTTCGTCTAAAAAAAAAAAGAAAAGCCTGAGATTGTAGAAATAATTTTTTTAAGATGTAGCTTAAGACACCCTATAATTAATGTATACAATTTTTTCGTATCTTGTATAATAGCGGATATATTGGGCTTTATTGATTTTTCACGAAAATACGACAAAAATTATATACCATTGAATTTTAAACTCTAAGACTACTGCCAAAGCATCAGAGAAAGGGTCTATTTGAAATGAATTTTCAGGAAACGTTTGAAAATTCCTTCAATCAGGAGAGTGTTTAGGATTTTTAGTACCTTCTCAAAGTTCTCTATATTGGTACTAGTGACATTAGCTAAAGCAGTGCTCACACCATATCCCCTCCTGAATTCACATTGTACATCGAGAAGTAATTTATTGTCATTGAAATAGCCAATTATTTGGTTATACATAATTCTGTTAAAATTTTTAGATACGATCGGCAAAATACTAATAATTCTGAGGTCAGAGAATTATTTAGGATCTTTCTGTTTAAGCAGTGGTATTCCGTTGTCTTCAACCCCAACAGCCGCCATGGAGGTGTTGCTGGGTCTGAACCTCCCCCCCGCCCCCTACACTTAGTTATTATGAGGGAGGCCAGGCTAGGACTATATATACTAGCCTGCAATGGTAGACTGAAGATCAACACAGGCTTCAGGGGCCACTGCAAAATTCAGGAGATCGTGAAGGAGCCCATGCTTTAAATAAAGTCTGACGTTGCGAGCCCGCGAATCTGCAGGGAAAACAACTTTAAAGTGGAGATCCCCGACCGTGAGGCATGGCGGGAGGAGACGCCGGGCATACCACGGGGCGCGCTCGCCTTGTTCACGGACGGAACCGGCGGGGAGCGTGGGACGGGCGCAGATATTTATCTGGAAGGACCGAGTGTAAGTCATAGTATTTCCCTCGGAGCCCATGCAACGGTCTTTCAGGCCGAAATGTACGCCATCCTGCACTGTGTACGGAAGAACAAGAGAAGAGGCTACACCAACAAGCGGATCCTCATAGCCACAGATAGCCAGGCAGCCCTTAAGGCCCTAAGTAGCCCACGGGTGAATTCCTGGCTGGTGAGTGAGTGCTGAGACGAGACGAGCGACGTGGCTGGGAAGAAAGAGGTCACCCTCATCTGGGTGCCGGGTCACTCGGGGGTCAAAGGCAATGAAGAAGCTGACACTCTCGCGAAGAGAGGGTCAGCAGAACCATTTATGGGACCAGAACCGGCTCTGAGCGTGACAAAGAGCACTGCCAGGGGAGCCATTAAGTCCTGGGTCAGAAACCAACACAAGGTGTACTGGGCAGACTGTCCAGGGATCAAACATAGGAAGTTAATAATTGACGAATCCAGTTCAAAGAGAGCTGTGAAGCTGCTAAATCTTAGCAGAGGACAGCTCAGAAACATAGCAGGTCTCTTGACACATAGCCGTCAAGAAACACCTGCATAAAAGGGGCGGTTCGAGGGGGACCTCGCATGCAGACTCTGCGGCGATGGGGAGGAATCAGCCCAGCACATCTTGTGCGAGTATAAAGCTCTGGACCGCAAAAGACAGCTGATCTACGGTCAGTCTAGACCGGAGACAAAGCATTATAAAACTTCACCTTACCAATCGCTGTGCAGACTAGTTGAAGGCACGGTGATTCTGGAATAGGTGGAGTAAAAAGACTAGGGGCATGGCCAATAAACCAAAGGTTGCAGTGCTATCGGGGCGGCAAATACGCGGACGAGCCCTGAGGGAGGAAAAAAGTGGTATTCCGTTACCAATCTTCCACTGCAGAAAAGAGTGCTTTCTTTATATAAAAGATTTTATAGTACAAACGATAAATTTATTGATAAAAGGACTGCAATACTTAAACATAGCACAAGAATTTATCACCTCCAGTAGCGTTAGTTTTGATACTGTTAAGTGCCATGTCTACCATTTCTTCACTAGTAAGTGTAAACGCAAATTATTTTGCTTAGCAAATATTATTTTGACTATAAAATTTTCTCAAGCTGTCACTTTTATTGTTTACGGTTTGAAAAAAGAAGGAAAATAATCAGCTATTTTCTTAGAGTCAGAAGTAATGTGGTAGCTTAACCAAGTTAGAAAGCATAACTGTGAATATACCAGGTGTACTATATGAACACTGCTTCAGCAGTTTACATCAACATTATTAATGAAAATGGCGATACAATTTACTAAGACAATTTTTTTTCCAGCTTTAATTCTTGCAACATGTTGGAGTATCTTCCTACCATCAGCCGGAAACAGCGTCTACTTTCACCAGGAAAACCACGTGAAGACGAGCATCCTTAGTGTCATTTGTAGTGCCTTTGTTTTAATGAAAAAACACTTCATTGAAAGTTTTTCCAATACGTATGTCTTAAAATGGATCATTTGGTTAATTTTATCAACCAGTGGATACATTCTTGTCGTGACTTACACACAGTTGTTATGGGGCGAAGTGAGTGGGGCAGAAGGCCACAAATATCCTTACAATGGTACAGCCGAAGCGTTAGCTACAATGACTGGATTTCTAACAGCACTTTTTGCTGGTTGGTTACAGGTAGACTGGACGTATAAAGTCGAACTTGCACTTACCGTAAATTCTTTATTGCTGGGATTTATAACGCTAGTATCATCTCAAGCCTCTTCAACACTGACTTGTTTCATATGTTATGCAATCTATGCTGGTTTGTTTTTCTTCATGTCAACAATTGCAACTAGTGAAATTGTGAAACATATACAAGAAGACAGTTTTGGATTAGTGCTTGGTGTTAGTACATTTTTCAGCCTTATTGTTCAGTCTGTATTGACGATAGTTATAGTGACCAAAGGAGGTGCATTGGAACTAGCACCTCGTCAGCAACATACAATCTTCGGACTGTATCATATTTTACTCGCTTTGATATATATAATCATTGGGTTCACTAATTGGGCAAAGGTTGCTGAACAAGTATATAGTAGATCATTTTAATGCTCAACCTACTACAGCAGGCTTGTTTACATGGAAAAAAAATATTTATGTAAATTTAGTTTTTGTATAGAATGGACCAATTGATAGATGCCTCTGCCAAAAAATAAGTAGCTTTTACTTATATATTTTTCTTATTAAGAAAACAATCTAGATTTTGCAATATATTATTGCATCTTTTTATATTTTGTGACATATTTTTTACATTATATTTAAATATAACCTTAGTACCACATTTTCTATCCATATTTCTTGTATAAATATGTCTTGTTAAGTTATTATATGCTGTGACTAGCCTCCCGGTGTTTGGATTCAGGTCAATCCTGGCTATTATGACGTTAGCGCAGTGTTGCCAACCAAAAAGGGTCATGTTATCGTGTTAACCTGTCAAATATTATCGTATATTTTTATAAATTATCGTATACTGGTACCCCCACTAAAATCTTTTAAACTCTCAAAATTTTGATGCTATGTTTATTTAAAGCTGCTAGCGGCTTTGTCGACAAACCAAAGTTATCTCGTGCTGTTGCAGAAGTATTCTCCTGGATGGCAATATGCGATTTGTGATGTACTTGCTAGAATTTTGTTAATAAGAATAATGTTGCACTGCAATATGCACTACATTTGCTTTGGCCACGGCAAGTGTTTTGTGTTTTATTTTTATATAATTGTTAATTGTTTTGTGATGAACTTTGGCTCAGCAGATGCCCGACGGATATTGACAATCCGTCTTTTGGGCGTGTCCTGAAATATTCTAACTTCCATTTCCTAGGGCGCCATCTTTATTCCCTATAAATAGGACGAGGTTAGATCCCCGTGAGGACTTCTGCTAACGCCCTCGTAGAACACCAGAATTTACTGTTTCATAACGGCCTTGTCCTAGGGTAGCCAAGTGGAGAAAAACTATAGCCAGGGGTCAAAAGTTATTATTTCCCACAGAGTCCCTGGAAGTTAAGTAGGCTTTAATTACTTACTCCCGGATAATGGCGTTTTTCCCATCTTACACAGATGGAAGCAGAAATATTATAAACAGGTAAATATCAATTAAGATATACCTCTGCTAGTTACAATCCGTCCCAGGATTCTAGCTTAACCCACGTGCATTAGTGCAACTATCTAATAGCGGTGCAGTGAAACGCAACTAATTTCCTAAAAGCTTCTAATAATAATAAACATATTTACAAGCAAAAGTTACAGTATAAAATTCCATGAAATATTAAAACCAAAAATTCGCTACAAACCATGCGATTAAAGGGACATTTTGTCTCATGCCAGATAACACTATCTTAGACAAGACATTCTTTCACAGTGAAAAATATATGACTATGCTAATATTTTAAAATATAAAAATGTTCGATAAAAAATAATTTGCGTAGAATTATTTTTACCCTTTTACAATAAATGGATTATTATATTAACATTAGCACAGCATTGATAAAGCATATGAAAGCAACGTCAAGCGAAAAGCGACATGTACATGTATCACATGGGCAGTAATACTCCAGTGTAAATTCACCAGTTCGGCCTAGGGTACTTGTTTTCCCGTGGGGCCTATTACGTTTGTTATATCTGTCCCTAATCTGATATTTACATACTATTCAGAACAGCGCCATCATCAAACCCCCGACAATACCGTCCTTTGATCTGATCATGGTCCACCCCATATAATATAAGTTGTCAGAGTCCCTAATTATTAACCAGGGGATGCTAATGGCGGTTCCCTGTGACTCTGTAACCCTTCAACGGGTAAACAAACAGCTTGCCACTTTTATGCCTACAACACGCTATATAATTAAACACCCTGTCTAGCTGTTGTTACACACCATTCAGGACAGCGCCATCATCAACATCATCATACCCCCCACCCACCCCCGACAATACCGTCCTTTGAGATGATCATGGTCCACCCTATACAGTGCAATTTGCTAGACACCCCAAATATTAAATATAAAATCCTAAACAACACTTTCAATACACAGGTTTCTCTTAAATGGGTAAAAACGAGACCAGTTAGTCACTTATTGTTACTGAACGCCAGGTATAATTAAACACCCTGTCTAGCTGTTACGCACGATTCAGGACAGCGCCATCATCAAACCCCCGATAATACCGTCCTTTGATCTCATCATGGTCCACCCTATACAGTGCAAGTTGCTAGACACACTAAATATTAAATATAAACTCCTAAACAGCACTTTCACTATTCAGGTTTCCCTTGAATGGGCAAAACGTGACTAGTTGACGTCACTTGTCTATACCGAACACACTGTGTTCACCTGATTTCAGTATCAATAACTCAATGCCTTTTTATAAAACATTGATACCCTGCCTAACGCCACCGGAATGAAACTAACCTTAGATAGATAGATAGATAGATATTTATTTCACAGATACAGCATAAAATCTGTTCGTGATAATGTCAGTATAAGCGATACATCAGTAAAACTAAAATTAAAATTTAAAATATAGCACGGTACAAACATGAAGCACATCACTTAATCTAAACAAAGAAGTCCTCGAGAGAGTAACAGGTCTTTTCCAACAGAAAATTTTTTAGGGTGTGCTTAAAAGTATAAAAAGTATTAGAGGCTTTCACAGCAGATGGCAGTTGGTTATAAAATTTACATCCATTATAATAAACATTCTTCTGGTATAGGGCAGTACAATGTGCAATAGGCCTCAAAATGTCTCTATTTCTGGTAGCATAACCATGATAAATTTGATTTCCTGTGAAGTAATGATAATTCTTATGAACAAAGCAACAAATTTCATATATATAAGCGTTGTAAAAGGTGAGAATGGAATACTTCTTAAACAAAGGTTTACATGATTCATGAAACTCCGCACCAGCCACCATTCTAACAATCAATTTCTGTATTAAAAAGACACGATTAGAGTCAGACACAGCACCCCAAAAAATGATTCCATAGCGCATAAGTGAGTTGAAGCAGGCGTGGTATACACTCAACAGGGTGCTTTCACCGCAGACATTCTTTAAACATTTCACTGCATATACACAACGCCTCAATCTAGTGCACAGAAAATCGACATGAGGTAGCCAGCGCATATGACTGTCAATAAATACTCCCAATATCTTAACATGACTGGAAAAACCGTAAACCATATCATCAACACATCTCATACCACCTGATCGAAAGCAAATTTTCACAGTTTTTTCGTGATTTAAGACTAATTTATTCTTGCCAGCCCATACATTCACCCTTTCGTACACCAAGCTACATTTCTGGGTCAGTTCATGGAAACTATCTGCCCTGACAAGAATATTTATGTCATCTGCATAACACACAACTGTTATGCCTAAAATGTGATGAATGTAAAGAAGAAGATCATTGACATAGATCAGATAAAATAATGGCCCCAAAATTGAGCCCTGAGGCACACCCTTACACAGGCCACGAGAAGAATATCTGAACACGGCCGTCACAGACCCTCGTTCAATTCTTTCGTATAATCCTACCACGCTGCTATTACCACAAATAGAAACAACGAAATACACCCAGTTAGTTTTACTATTTCCCACAAAACCCACTAGCTAAAAACAATAATATCACGGCGAGAACCTGTTCCGTTCGTGAGCTTAAGGCTTCTGTTTCTCTGCATTCTCTCTACCAGCCGCGTTATTGACTTGCGCCGGGCAACGTGTCCTGATAATCCCCATTGTGCGTGACCGGCCGGAAATTATTTCAAACAGATACACAGTTCATTCACTGCTCGCAGCGAATTTTCAAATTCTGAAATCAAAACCCAATGATTCGAATTTATTCTTTTCTAATTATTCGCTATTTGAACAGCTTAAATAAACTGCGCGCTATTCAAATAACCCAAATAAATTCGAACTTCATTACAGTTTATTTACTTATAACATGCCACATGATTTCTATAAAAATCATATGAGTTTATGAACTCTATGAATAATATAATAATAATATACACGATCTTTATATATGTTGTTTTTCATAATGTATTTATTACTTATTTATTTGATACAGACAGAAAGCAAGTTTGTGTAGGTGAACAAGCATTATAGAAAATACATAATCCAGGTGATCTACCAACTCCATGACAAACTTTAATGATACATGCGTTAATTGTAAACAGTTTTTATTATATAGATATGTGTATGATTCTTTTTATTTAAAACCTTAAAAGCTGTTACTTTAATGTGGCTTCTACCACTTTCCATAGAGTATTATAGGAGGGTGAGTCAAGTGGGAAGACGCCTTGGAGATAAACAATTTTTAAGGTTTCGAAACTTGATATCTACTGAATTCTTTTATCAATTTAGCAATAATTATGGATGAAGGTTGTGGCTAACCTTCAGTTATTACAGCCCCAAAGGACTGGAATATTTGGGGGGGTTGTATGTTTTGGATGTAAGCTTACAGCAGGAAGTGGCGTAAACCTCTAGAACCTGGTGGTGTTAGTAACTGGGAGGGGGGTCTCTACCATATAGCGAAGATCAAAGGATAGGTGGTATGGGGGGGTCCCCCAGTAAAAAAAGGGGATCTGCAGTCATATGAGTAAGATCAAAGTGTAGCTTTCTGGGAAGGACGGCTCCCAGAAGGGGGGATTTTTGAAATTTTTGATGGAGCAAGGGCATCCTATCGTGGGTAAATATATCTTTCGATGTCGGGGGGGCAGTTTCCACGCAGCAATCTGTTGATACTCGAGGGGAGGGGGGTTTGTCAGAGCATAAAACTGATTTTTGGAGAAAACATGGAGGAAGGGTTGGGGGGAGGGGGAAGGTGGCACCATTGGGTTCCTTTCTGGTGCGCTGTGGGATCAAAATAGTTGGGGCGGGCCTGCAGCGACACAGGTTTGGCAAGCCATCCACGGATGAATTTTGAAAAGTAATTTTAGAAAACTTGAAAAATAATAACGCAGCTGCGAGGGCAGTGTATTATAAGGACTCAGAGGGAGTTTTGTATAAACTAGACTCGAAAGATCGAATGGATAAGTTAATAATACCCAGGGGGTACGTAAACAAAGTACTTAAGGACTACAAGCATTTTAATATTCAAGTCGAGCACGCTGGGCTTGGATGCAAGTCTCACACCGACTGATCAACAAGTAGAGAGTTAGTAGAGTTCATTTCCTTTCATATTTCCTTAATTCCTTGAAAATGGCTCCAAAACAGGAGTCGAAACGTCAAGTTTCAATAAATTCTGGATGTGGTTCAACCCAAGAACCAAGTATATCATATAAATATATATTTACGGGGCCTCAATCTGAACAAGTTTAATTCCGTCTTTTTGTTCTTGTTGGCCGTTAGTCTAAGATATTGTGTTACTAGTGTTCGAATCAACAAGAATAAAAAGACAATTAAACTTCTTAAGACAGGTATTGCTACAAAACGGATATGACAACAATCATATACTACGAAACATTAGAAACGCACAACAACAAACCACTACACCACAACAAGAACAGACAGAGTCCACCCAAGAATACACAGCGTTTTTAGCATACATTAAAGGTGCCACTGACAAAATCGGCCGAATTTTTAGAACCCATAATATCAAAACCATATTCACAACAGAGCAAAAACTGTCAAATCTGATAAAAACTCCCAAGGATACGATTAAAAACGAATCCCACGGATTTTACGAAATTCTTTGTTCTGACTGTTCCCGAACTTATGTAGGACAAACAGACGCATCCAGAATAGAATATATGAACACACCCTCGCAGTTAGTAGAAAATCTAAACCCTCATCGGCGCTGGCATCATATTCATACAGGCCACAAAATAGAATTCGACAATGCCAAAACAATAGTTTACAACTTTAAAACCAGAATTATCTATGAAGCAATCAAGATCGAAAAACGTCCCGATTGTTTAAATAAGAGAGATGATGGTCTTCGTCTTCCGATTAGTTGGAAACCCATTATATCTTCGTTACAAACACAGAAAAAGACAATAAAATTAATAGGAAATTTCATCATTATCTGTCTCAACAAATTCCTGTAATCCTCCTAATCCTCTTAATCCTTTAAGTACCGTGACTAAAGCCCCTGACCGTGACCCGACTACTTTCACTGGTAACAAAGCAGGTAGATGATACGATACATACAATACAAGACTTGCAACAAACTGCCAGCTCTCTTAGACCTAGAGTTGAATATACTGAGACCTTAGAGACGATTTGGGGAGTAGGCAGATTGAGGCCCCATAATCGAACTACAACAACCCAACCCACCTTTGTCCACCACTCTAAGGAGTAGGCAGATTGATGCCTTGGAGTTCATGTCCTTACATATTTCCTTTGCCTCTTGAAAATGGCTCTAAAATAGGTGCCGAAACGTGGAGTTTTAATTAATTCTGGACGCGGTTCAACCTGAGAACCAAGTATATCTCACATTAAAGACCGCGGAGATCTTTATATATATATATATATATATATATATATATATATATATATATATATATATATATATATATATATATATATATATAAGTGATAGTATTATACTATAGTATTTAAAATAATCAAACATTTATTAAACATCTTTATAAAAGTTCTATTTTTCGAAGTTTTCTTTTGATAACTCAGGTAATTTGGATAAAATCTGAGAATAGAAAGTCACGATCTCATCAAAAAATGAATTTTTTTCTACGATAATGTGCCAAAAATTATATAAGCGTTAAGTCTACATACACCAAATAATTATGAAGCCGAGTTTCACTTCCGAATACATGAGTATCCAGTTTTCATTCATATCCATTTTCATTCTAAGTAGATTCGAAAAGATCAGAAGGCAGACGTGAAGTTAAGAGTAAAAGATGCACTACACTATCCACTACTCACAAAGGATTAATTCTATAGGATTCGGATTCGGTACCCAGTACCCACAAAAGGATTTGATCTTTAAAATGATTCAAGACCCAAGAATTCGATCTTTCCCACCACTAACTATTGTATGAATTGTTTCTGACCAGTAACAACAAATAAAATATGTATACTGAATGACATAACGTTGCTTCTGTCAAAACAGTAATAACTGCTACCAACTTCCAGCCATTAGAATCACCAATCCCCCAAATCGGGATCCTGGTACTTAATGGGTTAAGTCAGTTTGATCAAGGTGTACTATCAATGTCTAGCTGTGATGTCACAAGCAACAAATTCTTCACCATGAGTGAAGTATAAAAGACAAAGGTCATGCACAATAAGCCAAAGGCTGCAGTGCTATCGGGGCAGCAAAGACATGGACGAACCCTAAGGGCAAAAAAAAGGTAATCTGTGTGACTGGCTCTTACATACAATTTAATCTCCTCGAGGCCTTTCTCCACGTACTCTTGCCAATGACTTACAAAACTGAATATAATTATTATCTATAATACACAAATATTTTTATACTGAAAATTTTATAAAACAATTTTGCTCTTGCAATTTACATTAAGTGTCAAAATATATAAGAATGTATTTTTTTTACAACAGACAAGGGACCAGTTTGGTTTTTGTATTCAACCCTTCTTCAAAACCTTGTGAAACATGTTTTATAACTTAAAATCAGAGATAATGCAAACTGTGATCTATCAGAGCCGTTCCAAAGCACAGTGCTTAGTACTTGTCTAGGCAATTTTGTGCTTAGTAGCACTTTTAGATACCAAAGCTTAGTGCTTCGAGCACTTCAAAAAAGACTTAGTGGTTAGTAATGCTGAAAAGAGCTGAGACACTGAGACAGAAACACTTTCCATCAGTGCTTGGAACAACTCCAATCTATGATAGTTTACTGTGTTTGCTAAAATAAAATAGTCCTAATTTTTGTTAAGTAGCTTATTTGTACAGAATTTTCTTACTTATTTTACTACATTTTTACTTTTCTTTTAATAAATACATTTACATGTGTATCTTGATGTTACCTATAAATGTTACCAACTTTAAGTATTATGATGGAAATAAATCATTGTTTAGATAATATTTTGTTTTCATTAACTCTTGGTAATCACACATATAGCTCAAGTCAAACCCAAATCAGTGCCAAAACAGCCACTAATCACCTTAATTTCCCGGGGTATGAGCTTCTTACCTCCTTTAGATTGGATGGAGGTACGTCCGTAGCAATCTACCCTGCACCAGACTCCCCAATTTGGAAGCTGGAAGACACGACATACTTTGGATGAAACTCTCTCTCAGGTCGCCTTCTGACAACAACTTTGTCCAGCTCTTCGACTACCTTTCTGAAAAAAACGACCATCTGATTTCTGAATATCCTTCCTCCAAGGACACTATTCTTGGCGACTTCAATGTCCATAATAAGGAATGGCTAGCATCTTCAAAAACCGATCCACAAAGGAGAGCATCGGAAGCCTTCACAGTCAGCAATTCTTTAGGCAATATGGTTCAGCAACCTACTTACTTTCCTCGCATTTCAACACACAGCTCAAATCCCTTGGAACTCCTTCTTACTACAAAACCTGAATGCTATAAGACATCAGTCATCGCCCCCCTTGGTCGTTCAGACCACAGCATGGTCACTGCTTCCTGCGCAGTGCAACCCGAGGTCACACAGTCATCACACCCACGTATCGTTTGGCACTACAACTCCGCGAACTGGGACGAAATGCGGGATTACTTTTCCTCATTTCCATGGGCGACTGTCTGCTTCTCTCATCCTGACACCGCTGATATCTCACAAAACGTCACCAAAATCATCCAAGCTGGCATGGAATTATTTATTCCACGTACACAGAAAACCTTTTCAGCCACTCAAAAGCCCCGGTTCCCTAAATCTTGTGACAAGGCCAGACTTGAAAAGGTCAAAGCTCACAAACCGCTTCTACACAATCACAGTCAAGAAAACCGTCAAGCATTTAATGACGCAAGAAACCGCTATGTCCGCATTCTTTCTGAGGCAAAAAACTCGTTTAATAACCACATCAAAAAGAAAGTCCTCTCAAGCTCCAACGGCAGCAAACCTTTCTGGACTCTTGCTAAATCTATTAGGAATAATTTCTGCAAGAGCACGTTCCCACCTCTTGTTTCAGGGGATGAAATTGTTTCTACTGTCCTGGGAAAGGCTGAACTTTTAGCCTCGTTGTTCGCCGGCAATTTTACTCTCAACCCACCTCCAAATGTTCAACCACCGACAGTCCCCAATGTCGCGCATAAAAAGACGGATATCATTTTCAAAACTAAAAAGGTACGAAAGATGCTCTCTTCTCTTAATACCAGGAAAGCCTCTGGCCTTGACGAGATCCCAGCAATTGTTCTCAAAAAATACGCAGCTTCTGTCCTGACTCGTCTGTTTCAGACATCTTACAATAGAGGCATATTCCCTAGTAACTGGAAAACTGCTCGAGTACAACCCGTCCCCAAGAAAAGATCCAAAGCGCTTCCTAGAAACTACAGGCCTCTCTCCTTTCAGTTGTCTCTAAAGTGATGGGAAAGTAGATAAACACCGAATTACTAAAATTTCTTGAAAAACAGTAATCCATGACAGGCAGTATGGATTCTGCCAGCGCAGATCAACTGCAGACCTTCTTTCCTTTGTCACCTATTCTTGGAGCAAATCTATGGAACTACACGGTGAATCCTAGATTGTCGCTCTAGACATATCCAAAGCATTCGACCAGGTCTAGCACGCAGCGTTGCTTAATAAATTTCTGGTCTATGGCCTACCACCAAAACTCTGTACCTGGACAGCAAATTTCTTCTCCAACCGGAGCATTTCTGTTGTCGTGGATGGCCATTCCTGTAAACTGTATTCAATTAATCCAGGAGTCCCTCAAGGTTCAGCTTTAGCTCCTACTTTGTTTCTTCTCCACATCAATTACCTCCTCTCTAGCACATTCAACCCAGTTCACAGTTACGCGGATGACAGCACCCTCCACTCAAATATACAATATTCTAAGCCTGTTGCTTTAGCCCAATTAGATGAGGATCGCAGACTCATGGAGGGTTCTGTGTCTGTGGATCTCCAAAAAATGTTAGACTGGGGAAGTAGAAATCTTGTACAATTCAGCTCCACCAAATCTCAGTCTTGCTTTCTATCTCATAAGAGCTACACCAGCCCTAGACCCATCACAATGAACAACCAAGTGATTCAAAGTAATGAGTCCTTTTCACTTCTTGGCATTTCTGTGGATCGAAATCTCAATTGGCACCATGTCACATCAATTGCAGAAGCGGCTGCTAAGAAATTAGGTTTAACCTTCCGGGCTCGCAAATACTTTTCTTCAGCTAATCTCTATACCTAATATACTTCACAAATAAGGCCAAACCTCGAATACTGCTCCCACATCTGGGGTGCCGCTGCCGCTTCTACACTCGCTATCCTGGACTCCATTCAGAAGAGAGCTATACGTCTCATTGGTGACCGTACCCTCACCCAAAGACTGCCATCCCTTGTCCACCAACGTGCCGATGGTGACCTCTCTCTCTCTCTGTTTTATAGATATCTGCACTGGCACTGCTCAGAGGAGCTTTTTTCCATAGTTCCTCCACCTGCTGCCCCCAACAGATCTACCAGGGGAACAGAGCGAATGCACCCTTTTACTGTCCAGGTCACCAGACATAGAACATCTTGTTATGCCCGCTCTTTTGTCCCGAGGACTTCCAAGTTGTGGAATTCCTTGCCGGCACATGTTTTTCCTTCTCCCCCGAACCTACAAACCTTCAAGTCCAGAATTAACAAGTTGCCTCTTTCCTCCTTGTCGACACCCACAGTACGATAGTATTTAGGCTGTGAGCCCTCGTGGTGTGTTGTTGAAATAGACTAGAGTCGGCCTGTATATGCCACTGCCACTTGCGTTAACACATGCATCGAAATGGTCTCGGTCAAGAGACCGACTGCCGGCTGTGTATGGTGAGTGACGAAACAGAGCATGTGCTATATTCCTGTCTGGCTGCAGACAGGACAAGGCACATGCACTTTGGCAAGGCACAGCTTGTACCAATAGATATGACATAACTTTCGTCCACAAAAATTGTCGATCTCTTTAGGAGGCTGGATTTGTTGGGTGAAATATAAGACAATTAGACGTGGGCCACAATCGACCATAAGGTGGTAGTGGAGGGTCCTTTATGAACCACTCACAATTTAACCTAACCTAATGTAAACAAAAATATGACAACATATAGTAATAATTTCTTTAATATAAACCCAACAAAATTGAATATAAAATATAGTCACTTACTCTACAAAAGAAATATTGTGCATGTGATCACTTCTTAAGTATACCCTTACTTCTTAAATATCTAACTATTAAAGGTGTTGCCCCCAGAGTTACACTAATCCTAAGTGGTGCCATCACTTTATGGACAGCATATGCAGCTACAAATGTTCCAGCATTTTGTACGACTCTACTTTCTTGTAACCCAAGAACATCGTAAACTTGACCAGCATCAAAACCACTGTAAACAAGAGCAACAAGTTACCAATAAGTCTTATTTAAAGCTCACAACAATTTGCATGTTTTTTTTTTCTTATGACATCTGATTAGTGATGGGTCGTTATTAAAAGTCGGTTATTTTTAAACGGTTGCTGAGCCGCAGCGGTAACCACCAGTTATGGATTTATAAAAATAACAGCTACCAAAATAACGTTTTTTACACTAAACTAGAATTCGGAGTGGTATCCGTTATCCGCATCTGTTTCAGTTCCACTGCAACTAGGTTCGATGAATAAACATCGGTTTTCATCGGCAACTGTTATTTAACTATTTAACGGGATGAATAGTCTTGAAACTGGAAATGCTAAATATGTATTATACTTAACACGTTATTTATACTAGTGTGCTCGCTCTCGCTAACAGCTTTAGGAACGTAGGATCTTCGGTACAATAAAACGGTTTAATTTTAATTATAACCGGTTGTTGACTGGGATACGGCATACGGACACTACTACACAGATTTAATCTGTTAAACTGAGAAGCTGTTATTTTTGAAACAGTTGAGTTTCCCACTAGTATGTAAAGCCAAATATTTAATAATAAAAAATGTTGGGTGAAAAGATGAAATTCTGTAAAAACGTGTTATTACTTTCACTATAGAAAACGCAAAATACGGGTTATTTCACGTGAAATTAAAGTACTTATTTATTTAAATTTATTACATTACCTAAGAAAACAGTTAACACGTCATTTGCGTTTGTCTGATAATAGTTATCAAATTGATAAAAAAAATATAATGATACAACATTTTTTAATATCTATATACATTTAAATAAAAAAAGTTAAATGAATATATATATATATATATATATATATATATATATATATATATATATATATATATATATATATATATATATATACAGGTGTTTCTAAATTGATGCGAAAAATTTTACAGGATGATTCTTTGGCGAAAAATAAGGGGTCTTTTTATAAAGTTTTTCTTGAAACCCCTTCTCCTCCAAGTTACAGCTCTTTGAAATTTTGGCAAAAAAAAGTTTTCATGAAAATAAGTAATAAACAATTAATACTATATATCTTCCAATTTTTTTTTAAACTTTTAAACTCAAACTCAATTTTTTATACTGTTGGCTGTTGTTGGCACAGTTTTTAAAAGCGTACCGATAAAGATGACCAGTGAACCGAAAATCGAAAATGTAACTAGAGATCCTTCTAAGAAAGAATAAAAGCATAATGTAATAACAAACCATATGTACAGAATAAAGACAAATTTCTTTACCGAAATTTTATGAGCTGCATTATGTTGCAGTTCTTAGAATCACCCCCTCTCCCTGTGTAGTGTAGTAGTGTATAAAGCATTTATTTGTTGAAGCTAGTGCTGCCTTGCAATGCAATAAAAGTTCTAACGTCTAACGTCCCAAGACGCGATAAATAATGATATTTATTGATTCTTGCTGTGGCATTGACATTTACTAAAGACCCCTCATAAAATAAATTTGTGAGAAATTACTAGTTTATAATTCCTAAAACATCTAAGTAAATACTTATAGAAGACTCCTTTCTGATTTCTAAAAGTTTCACTTCAGAGGGACAAAAGATTTACGACACGCTTATTATAATTTCTTAACCCTTTGTTTCATTTTCATATCGACAAAATTTGAGATTTATACACTACCTGAAATAACGGGGTAAAAATACAATGCATTTATACTAGTGTGCTCGCTCTCGCTCACAGCTTTGGGAATGTGGGATACTATCGATCGACTATCTAGTTTAAAATAACAGATAAATAACTGAAGCTGTTATTTTAAATGGTTATTATTAAATAACGTTAACGGCTTCAACTGTTAATAGAAAATAACCGTTTTTCCCATCACTACATCTGATAGACACCCCACAAAGATAATTTCTAATATTTTTTTCGTTTGACATACTACAAAAATAACGATGCAAAAAATATTTGAAAATGCGAATTTCATAATCGATTTCAAACACCACTATTTTGCCGTCATGATCTGTGACGTCACTGGACAGTATTGTCACAATGACAATGAGCTTGCTACTCTGTGTTTACATCCTGAAACAAGCGACTGCACTTATACCACAAGCCAAATGTAGACACGTCATTTATTCACTGTCCAAGTACGTCACAACCAATAAGAGAATGTTCACGGTTACATGATAATGAGTCGAAATTTTTTGATTTTAAAAGTCTTTTTCTGTCCACTATACAGTGTGTCCCAAACTGTATGGGAATGTATTGCTATCTCCGTTATTATTAGAGATAGGGAGACGGTTAAATTAGCAATGTTTTGTAGAATTTTATGCTCGATCCAAATATGACTTGTATTTTGCCCTGCCTCTTTTCGTTTTCGCGTTATTTTGAAAAAACAAAATTCGTCGATTTCTTTTTTTTTCAATTTAAAGTAGGCGTTGATCTGACATGCCTAAGACTTACACATTATCAGGACACTTTTTACAGAGTAATTGTGCTATTCTCAACTTTGGATTGTCATTTGTTTTTGAGCTACATGTGTCAACGTCTGTTTTTATTATGGCAGCCATATTGGATTTTTTGCTCATGTGATAGCCTGTGAAAAGAGCTTTCCAATGATGTACAGCATGCTTGAGAAATCCTGTTATTGCACTGACAATTTTGAGAAAAACCGTTTTGATGATAGTAGGCTATGAAATCCAATACCGGAAAACGAATGCCAAAAAAAGTGTTCAAAAAGCAGTAGGCCGTGGAGTCTAACAATAGACTTCTACTTTTAACATAATTTTCCGTAATGATTCACGATAAAAAAAATAGGAACTTTGAGCACACCAATGAATCGGCCCATTATTACAATGATAATTTACATTACATTATCCTAAAAAATTGTTATAATTTATTTAAATAGGTAAAGCTAGTAAATAACTAAATTTACTAACAGAACTCAATAAAAAGCAGATTAATGATTTACTAAGACGCCTTTGAAAATTGTTTGATTTTTAAACATAAGTCAACTGAAAAACAACAGAAAAAAGGTTGCTATGGACATAACACTATCGCGTCAATTAAGAATACTGTCATTCTTAAGTATCTGAACAATTTGAGGTGTATTTAACACACTGCTTAAAATTTTGTACTAAATAGTTTGTTTCCTGTTTATTTTAAATATTATTCAACAATATGTTCAGTAACGAGGAATATTTTGACATGTTGGAATGTTATATTCGTTCTAACCGAAATACTGAGGCAGCTGCAAATTCATATCAAAACAACTACTACCAAACACCAAAATATTTCGCAGGATAGTGACCAATATATTGAACGACAGTAGAAATGAAGAAAGAAATAATGTCGTCTTACAGGTTTCAAACGAAAACCCTCCGCAATCTGTTCGGTTTTATGGTGAACAAATTGACATTCCAAAAATGGTACACTGTATATTAAAACAAAGTCATTACCATCCATACAAACCTACAATCGTACCAGGCTTAAATGTTGACGATTACCCTTAGCGACTTAGATTCTGCAGATGGTATCAAGGACAATGTCAGCAAGATGAAAATTGTGATTTGAAAATAATATGGACTGAAGAATTCAGATTTACAAATTGTGGTGTGTATAATCGCCATAATAGGCATTATTGGGCAAATGAAAATCCCCATCTAAAGGAAGAAAGACGATTGCAAGACAGATTTGGTATTAATGTTTGGTGCGGCTTATTAGGTAAAAAAGTGTTATTTTTATTTGTAGATTAGACAGTTAATTTAAAAAAACTTCAGGTAACTTCATTGTTGGTCCGTTCTTTTTTTAAAATAATTTAACTGGGGAAAGGTATCTCAATCTATTGAAAAATGATATCTTACCAACAATTAGAAGAGTTCATGATAATTTAGACGAGATTTGGTACCAACAAGACGGTTGTCCAGCTCACAATGCTAGGATCGTCAAATAATTTTTGTACCAAAATTTTAATATTTGTGTCATTTGTAACAATGGGCCGATTCATTGATGTGCTCGAAGTCCTGATATAACACCCATGGATTTTTATTTTTGGGGTACTCTGAAGAATGATGTGTATAAATTCGATCCACCACAAAATATCAATGAATTACGAAACAGAATCACAGAAGCTATAAATCATATTAACCAAAACATCCTCAGCAGAGTTTACAGGCATGTTTCAAAAAGGTGTATAAAGTGCATTGAACAAAACAGTGGTCATATTCAACAATTTTCTATTTAGTGCATTTTTAAATTTCTATTTTATTATTTGTTGAGTTCCGTTTCTAATTGTGTTGTTTTGTGAAGTGTAAGTTTCTATTTGTTATTGCCGGGTTTCGTTATTAAACTGTTTCACATAATATTACCTAGCATTACCTAATTAAGTATTGTAATTATGTTAAAAGTCGTCTATTGTGGTGTATTGACTCCATGGCCTACTGCTTTTTGAACACTTTTTTTTGTCATTTGTTTTCTGGTATTGGATTTCATAGCCTACTATCCTCAAAACGGTTTTTCTCACAATTGTCAATGCAATTACAAGATTTCTCAAGCATGTTGTACATCATTGGAAAGGTCTTTTCACAGGCTATCACATGAACAAAAAATCCAATATGGCTGCCGTAATAAAAACAAACGATACCTGTAGCTCAAAAACAAATGGCAATCCAAAGTTTGAGAATAGCACAAAAAGATTACTCTGTAAAAAGGGTCCTGATAATGTGCAAGTCTTAGACATGTCAGATCAATGCCTACTTAGATATTGAAGAAAAAAGAAATCGACAAATTTTGTTTTTTCAATATAACTCGAAAACAAAAAGATGCAAGGCAAAATACAAGTCATATTTAGAACAAGCATGAAACTCTACAAAACATTGCTAATTTAACTGTCTCCCTATCTCTAATAATAACGGAGATAGCAATACATTCCCATCCAGTTTGGGACACACTGTATAGTAAAAGAGGATATAAATATGTAAATTGAACTCGCAATTGAAAAACCAAGGTACCTATATATGGTGAGTGTGTTTAAGAAAACAGTTTCGATATAAGGTACTTTGTAAGATTGTCCCATGGTCACCTTATAGAATTTTTTTAGGGGCATGCCTATACCACTCCTGTATGCATAAATAATAATAATAATCAGAAGAGAAATTACGTGGTTTCAAACCCCAAGAAAGTTACAAGATCTACAGCGAATAGAAACGTCATTGGTTGTGGAAGACAATAAAAAGGAAATAAATATAAATGCAAAATGGGAAATAAATAACTTATTTTGACTTCTATAAGATGTATTGTTTCACATTTTGTATTTATACCTGCTTTTAATCTTCTACATTGCCCAGCATTCGCTCTGGGTCCCGTAACTGGGAACAGTCGACTTAACAACAACTACATATTAACGTGATTATAATAGAATATGGCCTAAAAACAGTTGTACATACCTTAATAAAGTAAAACAGTGTGGTATATTTAGTTTTTAATAACCTTTCAATGATAAACACAATGAAAACGTTTCGATTTGCAACAAAAAGGATATTTTTGCACCCGAGGTTATGGCTGTTGTTTCGCTGACATATTTGATGCAGGTAGGTGGTGTTGTCAGGTCGCCAGGATTGTGTGTAAAAAGCATTTTAGATCTTTTATTTCGTTAAAGCGCAAAACACTCTTGGGATTAAATATTCAATGTGACAACGCTGCTGAAAATTGACAGTTCAAAACGTGCAAATTGTGTGTTTTTGAGAACTTAATTTCTCAATTAATCTCTTATTTATGGTTTTTCCATAAAAAAAATTTCAGATTATTACTCTACGTTACATACGCTTTCTTGTGGTATGCATCGTTTTGGTAATTTCCGGTTGCAGTTAAGTCGACCATCCCCCCCGTAACTTTGTTAGGTGGGTTAAAACCATTAGTTAAATAAATGAATTTGGCTTGACCTACCTTGATATCAGAAGATAACAAACACCCAATGAAACCAAGGAAAGGCTCACATGGAAAATTATCACAGTTGTACCATATTCAGCCACAGCTTTTTTGAGCATCTGAATTTTTGTTGGAGTTTGTGGTTGGTCACCACTTTTACTGTCATTAACCACTGTTGCTTTCACTGTTTTAGCTGGATCATTATCAGGTGATTTTACTTGATTACTATGTTCCCTTATTAACATTTCATTCAATTTTGAATTTCTATTTATTGTGGTGGTACTGTCACCTTGTATAATTGGAATCATCTTACAATAACTTAGTGAGCTTAATCCATGAATACCATCAAATTTGTTTGTAATGTTACAAACTTCCGACTTAAGTTTTGAATGTCTGGTGTTAATGTAAGGTGAATCGTTAGCTGCACAACTTAATACATAAAAATATCTGTAAGCTAAAAAATAAATCAATGTGTTCAATTTTAGATATGTATATGTATCATAGAAAAAACTAAAACATACCACTAGTCTGTTTCTGGGTGATGTTTAATAGATGACATGACTTTTCAATAATGTGATTGTATCTTGAAAACATTTTTCTGGTGCTGAATCAAGTTAGCGATAATGGCCTTTTGTGAATACATTCAGCCTAAAATATTTCACTATTGACGTAGTTATTAAATTGCCTTATTAATTATAACCATGTTTTATAATTCTAAATATTTATTAGATTCTGTGCACACGTAAACAAAAAATGACATTGACATGACATTATTAGCCTGCTGACATTTATAAATGTCAAATACTCGTATGTATTATAATTTTATTGGCCTGAGGTTTATTTTGGTGCTCCTCTGCGGCAACTGTCTGTATTTTCAGTTGCCTATATAGCTTGCCGATTTATGCAAAAGTACATAAAGAAAATCAAAGACACTTGGTTTGTCAAACCTAATTACGGTGTAAAAGCATATACTTTGTCACAAAACTGAGAAGTAGAAAAATGCAGGTTTCTAGCTTTAACTAAAATATATTTTGGCGCTTTGATTCACTAAGTGAAGATTGGTACCTGTGATGAGCAGTAATATGTATATTTGGAGAACTCAAATCACCACAACACAACCTTTTAAAGACCTAACGATCGTTTCACTAATAAAGTTAGCGTCATCAGAGGTTGACGAATTTTTCATTCTCTGATGACGCTAATTTGTTAGGAAAACGATCGTCGGGTCTTTAAAAAGATGCGTTGTGGTGATTTGGGTTCTCCAAGTGTACTTATTATTGGCGCTTTGATTTTGTGTACCTTGAGAATAATTGTATCTAATCAATCAAATTCAACTAAAACTGCATCGATTTGAAAATGAAGTGGCATCATTATATAAGTAAATACTGTTCACTTTTTTTTGATAGAGGGGGAAATGCTCATGCAGACCCCATTTACGGCCCCGTAGGTGCCGTGGGATATCGAGGTACTGTGAGACTGTACTCACTAAAACCCCCTCCCTGGGAGTACCGGACCTTAGTCCATACCTTCGTCGGAGAGATTTCACACAATGACTTTTTGGGTATGAATGTTTCCATTCTGTTTTTGCCGCGGGGGTAAGTAGATCCAAAAAAAAACTGTTCACTTTAATTAAGGAAACAAATAAATAAAACACAAGTTGTTGATTAGTTTTCATTTAATAAAAATATATAAATACACAAAAATGATACAATATTATGTTATGCAATATATGTCAAAGTTGTGATTAAGTTCAGAACAAGCATTATGTCTTTAGAAAAAGGAACAGACTCGCTCAGATAGGCAAGGTACTTTGGTTGGTTGTCATTCAGGTTAGTGAATTATCACTACCTTCATACAATATTTTTTTCAGCGACACATTTTGTGAAACTAAATTCTTACCTGCTAAACATTCACTGAGTTCACCAGGTGCCAACAACTGAGTTTAAATGTTCATCTGCTGACTACCGATACATTTCAACAGTTGTAGACTGATGAACAAACTGTTGACTTCAAGCACTATTTTGCGATAATTGTCAGTCATACTGCTTTAACAAATCAGCCAGTTGAGTTCCAGCAGAAAATCTGCGGGACTGGTGAACACATACGTTGTTACAACAATTCAACTGTTGGCGCCTGGTGAATTCAGGTATTGGCTTTGAAGATGGTTACCTTCTTGTAGGCAAAAATGTGGTTTTAATACAGTAAGCACACTTTTTGCTTTATTAGAAACATTATTTATTTATCTAGTCTAAGATTATTTACAGAAATATCATGTGAATAAAATATTGTTAGATGTAAGACAGGGTCGCCATCTCGGTGCGGAACCAGGTAGTAAGTTGTCACGACAGCTCTAGTTAACATAAAATGTTATAGAGAGAGACTGTATACAACCAACAAATAATTTTGTAAATTGTCAGCCCTGGCCCATTTCTTCCCTAATACACAGACAATGTATGTAAGGCTAGATGTATTCTCACCGTAATTAGAAACGAAGACCGGTTGCGCTCTAATTATAGCTCGTCAGTGCGCTATAATAATCACAGCGAGAACATACCTATAAAGTAATATGGCTATGGTAGCCAGCGTCGTATAACATTGTGAGATGGACGGCAGGGTCGCCATCTCGGTGCGGAACCAGGTAATATGTTGTCACGACAGCTCTGTAACATTTTGTCTTAGCTAGAGCTGTCGTGACAACATACCACCTGGTTCCACACCGAGATGGCGACCCTGTCGTACATCTCACAACGTTCTGGGATCCTGGCTACCATAACCAGCCGTATTACTTTATAGGTGTGTTCTCGCTGTGATTAGTATAGCGCACTGACGAGCTCTAATTAGAGCAAAACCGGTCTGCATTTCTAATTACGGTGAGAATACATCTAGCCTTATATATCATGTGAATAATATCTTAAATACAAACATAGAAGCATCTCTCGCTGGATTCGTAATTTCTCTTCAGCTGGTTTCACTTCTAAAATGCAGTAACGGCAAAACTGGTTGAAGAGCAAAAAGTGAATGGCTATTGTGAAGCCAGAGCGAAAGCCTCTATGTCCGTATTTGAATGATTTCACCAAATAAGGACTGGTACAATCAATTAATAGTATCTTACTTATCTGCAGACAGACAATTAATGTCTTCTATTAATTGGATACAATATTTTTCTCTGGATCTGAACACGTTTCCCCAAAAACTATTAATAACTTGTGAATATAAAATGTTAATTATTTCTTTTAGTCTCACCCATCCCTCTGGAGTTTTTAATAAAAAACTTTATATTGCTGAGTTTCTTTAAGCTTAAAGATATCGAAAAGCAAAAGGAGTTGTCCAAGAACAACAATCTGAAGCTAACATTTGTTAAAAACAATCTCCTGATAGAAATTTAAAAAAAGTTAAAAGTAAAATGACAAAATTGGAAGACACTGTTTCTACATTTTAATAAAGGAAAGTTAATTTTCACCTGGCAGTGAAGTAAAAAATAACAAAAACACTTTGTAAAATTTCACAGGACACTTATTCTTTGAGCCCATAGACACATGCCCAGTTTCACAAAGCTCGATTAAATATTTAACGGACGATTAGTTAATCAAGGCTTCAGACGACCAATCACAGACTATGATTCGGGATGTTGCTATGACAACCAAATATTTCGAAGCTGTGATTGGTTGCATTAAGCCTTGATTAACTAACCGGCCGTTAAATATTTAATCAAGCTTTGTGAAAGTGGACAACAGTGTTTTAGTCGTCTCAAGTCCATTCTCAATGAGTATAAGATGTGTCCGAACTTAATAAAGCATTTCCTGTGAAATTTTTACATTTTAGTTTAATTCTGTTTCAACTGTTTTAAAATGACAATATATTGCATAACACTAACAGTAAATATTCTAACATATAAAAAGCTTTGTGCGCACAACTCGGCTCTAACATTTTCATAATTTTTCATTTTTTTTGTGTGAAAATATTGACTCATGTGCGATAAAAACAATTTTTATCAAAATTTTACATACTTGAAGCATTGGGCTTCATTTAATTTTTCATGATCTTTGAGCACTTAAACAAATTCTTAGGTATAAAACTACAAGTAAGAAAAAATATATCCATGAAAGAATATACTTCCTTAGTTCAGTCTAAGCCTTTACACAAGAAATAACTGTTATATACAGTATGTACAAGATTATTTCGAACATTTCGAAACTTTATCTTACATATATTGTGACAGAGAGTATAAAGTTTTTTTTGTGCGATTATATACAGGTTCATACACATTTTTAAATGAGTGGAAGATTTTTTGTTTCCTTTTTTTGTCACTAGTGATCATCTAAAATGAAACCGACAGTACATAGGGTCTTTAAAACGTTAGGGTAATGCCCTACCACAAAAACCTAAAGAACAAAACAATTTACCTAAATACACAAATTGCATCAAATTAGATAAAATACAGCCCCCTCCCCTACCCACTCCCCAAAAGACCGTCCTTTCTTGTAACTAGTGATAAGCTAAAATAAAACTGCCAGGATATGGGGCTGTTTACATAAAAACAAAAATTGCAGCGATTTCATTAAGATACCGCTCTTCAAAAAAGATGTCCTTTTTTGTCACTAGTGATGAGCTAAAATGAAACCGAATGTATAAAGGGTCTCTAAAAGGTTAGGGTAATGCCCTACCACAAAATTCAAAGAACAAAGCAATTTACCTATATTCCAAATTGCACAATTTCAATAAGATACAGCCCTTCAAAAAAGACGTTTTTTTTTGTCACTTGTGATGAGCTAAAATGCAAACAGACAGTATATAGGGTCTCTGAAACGTTAGCGTAATTTTATTTTTATTTTTTTATTTCAACAACACACCACGAGGGCTCACAGCCTAAATACTATCCTACCGTGGTGTCGACAAGGAGGAAAGAGGCAACTTGTTAATTCTGGACAACATTATTTGAAGGGCAGATACTTGGAAAAAGAACACGAAGAGGAAAACTTCAGGAAAGTCTGGCTCTATTTATGAATTCGCGAAGCACGGAAGCTACATTCCTGGGGACAGAGTCAAGATTGCGACAACAAGGCGACATCGCCTTTAGTTTGTGATGATACATAATAAAAGTAATCCAAACTGAATTTTAAAAGTTTCGTTGAACACTGTATAAAAACGTATGCCTATTTCACATTTTAACAATATTGTATAATTAAAACCACTAGTGACATGAAAACATAATATTAAAAAATAAATAAAAGTAAACTAAGAATAATACAAAATACAAAACTATATAGTGTAACGTGTTACACGTTTTACAACTTATATATTTGTATTATAACATTTATTGGTACATTATTTTATTATTTTCCTAGTCAATAAAATTAATAATATGACGTCATAAATTCATTCCCATCGAAAACACATATTTTGGCCCGTCAGTAACACTATTTATTTAAAGATGGGAGGATAAAGGAGGGGAATAGGGGAACACTACAATTATTGGGCTAGACGCACATAGTAACGATGTAACAGTTTTATTAACAATATAAAAAGTCTCTTAAATATCATTAATCAGCATTCTTCTATACTGCAGAATAAATGCTGATTTATGTTATTTGCAATTCCTAATGAAACAATGTGTTGTTTATATAAACACTTCAACCCTTATCTTGCCAAATCTGTCTCAAATAATTACAATATAAAATTATAATTAATATACAATTTCCTTATTGATTAAATTTAAATGTCTTTATTGTCTCCTACAGCCCTTCTAAGGAACAAACTCTTGTGCTTAACCCGGTAACGGTCAGGTGGGGTCTGATTAGTGATGGGTCGTTATTTAACAGTCTGTTATTTTTAAACGGTTGTCGAGCCGCAACGGTAACCACAAGTTATGGATTCATAAAAATAACAGGTTCAAAATAACGCTTTTTACACTAAACTAGAATTCGGACTCGTATCTGTTCCAGTGCCACTGCAACTAGGTTCGATGAGTAAACATCAGTTTTCATCGGCAACTGTTAAATTGAACTATTTAAATGAGACTGGGAATGCTAAATATGTATGGGTATGGGTATACAGTGTAGAGCGGACTTTACTTCATAACATATTACTTAACACTTAACACGTTATTTATACTAGTGTGCTCGCTCTCGCTCACAGCTTTGGGAATGTAGGATACAATCGATATCGATCGACTATCCAGTTCAAAATAACAGATAAATAACTGAAGCTGTTATTTTCCACGGTTATTATTAAATAACGTTAACGGCTTCAACTGTTAAAAGAATATAACCGTTTTGCCCATCACTAGGTCTGATAGACCCCATGCAGATATGAAGCGCCATTATTTTGAAGTTTATACGCCTGCGCTGCCACGCGTTCCAGTAGCCTGCGCTCTGCGGTCTGCGCTTGCATATTCATCTAGCGTGTGCAGAAAACAAAACATGTTTGCTACGATTTCGGTGGAGCTGTATTGCCGTTAATCTCGTCTGGGGTCCGACAGACACCACCTAACCAGTTACGCGACATATTTACACATCTTCGATCCTAAGTAATTCTTCTCTGTTTTGTGCTAAAAAATACCTATTGTGGGAATCATGGCGTTTTCCTCGTATGAAAAGGAACAAGAACATCTTTTAGAACTTTGGCAAGAGCTAGAAGTTGAGGACGTTGATTATATTGAGTCAAAAAGTGGAAGTGAGGTTGACGAGGACAACATTGAGGCTAGTGATAAAGAAGGTGAACGTGGAACTGAAGAACTGCAGGATCTCACAAGTGAAGACGAGCAAGAAGGTGATGACGGTTGTGAGGGAAATATGACAGAACAAGTAACTGAAGCAGATTCAGGGAAAGATGGCACCAAATGGTTGAAAATATGTATTAAAAATCGAGTTCGGACCAGGGCCGAAAATATAGTAACCCATTTACCTGGGGTTAAACAAATTGCCCAAAACTTTAAAACACAGATTTATCCCCTGAAGTTGACCTATTAGAGAGTCGAAACGCGTCGGGAAATAATTTTGAATACATTTGTTGTCTGGAGAGAAGCCTTCCACTTAATGTTTAGTTAAAACACCGATTGATTGTTGGCTATTACTTATTGATGACCAAATAATTCCAGACATAGCCAAGTATACTACAATAAAAATAAGAGAAAAAGCCGTAAATTACAAGGACAAATGAAGTGAAATTAAAGCGGTATTTGGTTTACTCTATCTTGCTGGCGTTTTTAGGGCTAATCAAAGAAATTTAGAAGATTTTTGGAAAAGTGATGGCACACGCATGGATATATTTCCAGCAGCTATGTCTGCCAAAAGATTCATGTTTTTGCTAACTTGTCTACGGTTTCATAATGCCGAAACTAGGGCAGAGAGACGAGAAATAGACAAGCTTGCCCCAATAAGAGCGGTATTCGACAAGTTTGTCGATAACTGTCAATCTGCCTACTCTCCATGTGAATATTTAATCTTGGACGAGAAGTTGGAGTCATTCCGAGGAAGATGTTCATTTCGTCAGTATATACCGAACAAGCCGGCGAAATACGGGATTAAAATACAGGCTTTGGTTGATGCTAGAACCTATTATACATTGAATATGGAAGTATATACAGGAAAACAACCTGATGGGACGTTTCAAGTGAGTAATACTCAAACGGACATAACTCTCAGATTGGTTGCACCAATTTTAGGGACTAATCGCAATGTGACCTTTGATAATTGGTACACAAGCTCTGAGCTTATCCAGGAACTATACGAACACCATAAACTCACCGCCGTCGGTACCCTGAGAAAAAACAAGAGGCAAATTCCTCCACCACTACTCGCAACACGTAACTTGCGCCATTCAGTTTATTTGATTTTCAAAAAAACCTGACGATCGTGTCTTATGTACCTAGGAAAGGCAAGAATGTTTTACTTCTTTCGTCATCGCACCATGATGAATCAATTAGTGAAGAAACGGGTGGCAAGATGCTTCCTGAAATCATCAGTTTTTACAATTCAACCAAGTCAGGAGTTGATGTAACAGATGAGTTATCTGCTTCGTACAATGTAGCACGGAACAGCAGAACGTGACCTCTTACGATTATCTTTTGCCTACTTAACACTGCAGGAATTAACTCTCAAGTTATCTACAAGTTGAATTCTGGAGATTACAATACAAAAAGGAGGGAGTATTTGAAAGTCTTGGGTTTAGTCTTGGTACGTGAGCACGCACTAGTTAGAAAAGATAACCCAAGAATCACACGTGTTTTGCGGGAGAAAATCAGTAGTGTCTTTGGCGAACAGTCAGATCCACCAGCTAAAAAAAAAACCAACTTCAGCACGTGGTAGATTCAGCATTTGTCCTCGAACGGCGGACAAGAACACAAGGTTCTCATCCCATTTGTGATATATATTTATGTTTGGAGCATGCTGTAATACAGGGGTTAAGGAGTCGCGGGCCAAAGGACTCCAGGGGGCAAGCTGAGGAAGTGGAAATAACAACATAAACTCCCGATGAAGCTTTCCCCAAGACCGTCATGCGCGGTAAAAATCCGCATCCTGCACGAGGTGACCCTGCTAATAACTAAACATGACGGATCTAGACAAGGAGGTCGAACTAAACTCCCCCAATCTACGGTGTCACGTGACCCGTGCCTATGGATGGATGGCACCAGGGCGATGGTGTCGTGAACGGAACCTCTGGAGTACCAGGCAACCCTCCAGAGTAACCCGCCTTGCACCACACAGGGGGTTCTGATGGTGTGGACAGTATTTCCCCCATTCTCGTGGGAACAACATGAAGATTATAAATACATATAAAACCAAAACCAATGAGGCTCGAGGAGTGGCTCCGGCTACAGACTTGAGCCTTGAGTCTATCCCGGAAACGGAGACGAGCCAGGGTGCGGCAGCGGACTCTGGAGGTCCCACGACCGGCGTAGATACGGGGGATCAGGGGGTAGCTTCGGCCAGAGACCTGTCCCCGACACCCAAGCTGGAGGCTGGGTCCCACCGGAGGGCGGCGAGCTCCGCGGACTCCGGGGGCCCCTCCACCAGTGAGGACTCTACTGTTAGAGTAGAGGGACTGCCCCGGCAGTCCAAGCGTCTTTCCGGGGCGCAAAGAAAGAAGCTCCGGAGGGCGCAAAAAATGGCGGCCGGGACCTGGACGGTCGAGAAACCTGTAAAGGCGCAAGAGGGGAGTGCGGGTCAGAAGAGGACGCGCTCGAACTCTAGCACGCCCACTACAGACAGACGTTCCAAAAGGGCCAGGGTGCCTGTAAAGGCGCAAGAGGAGAGTGCGAGTCGGAAGACGCCGCGCTCTGGCTCTAGCACGCCTACTACAGACAGACCTCCCAAAGGAACTAAGGCCGGAACACCGGCGCAGACTGGCTCTTACAGGGAGGCTGCGGAGGGCCTCGGGATGGCGGTGATTGACAGACGCCATCCTGAGGTCACGCTAGACCAGGGGAAGGCGGACCTGATCCAGGCTGCGGTGGTAGCTGCAGTGGACTCTCTTCAGGAAGGGGAGAGCCCGCCTCAGTTCCACCGGACGCGCCTGACGGGGGGCATCCTCTGGATAACCTGTGCCGGCCCGCAGTCGCGGGACTGGCTGCGGAAAACGATCGGGGGCCTCGGTCAGATTTGGGAGGGGGCGGACTTGACAGCCGTCGAGCCCAAGGAACTCCCAAAGAGACGCAAGGTCCTCGTACGGATCCCTGACACCGTCCCACAGGAGACGGTGATCAACAGACTTAAGATCCAGAACCCTGAACTGGGGACGCAACACTGGTCGGTTCTAAGCAGGAAGGCAGAGGAGAAAGGACAGACGCTCGCCTTCTCGATCGACCCGACATCTTACAGAGCCCTTGAAGGAACCTCCTTCAAGGCATTCTGGGGCATGGGAAGGGTTAGCTTCCGCCCACTGGGGAAGCAATTAAGGGTTAATGGGACTTAGGTTCCTTCAGGTCAACCTCCAACACAGTAGGGCAGCCACGGCCGGACTACTAATGGCTCTGAGGAACACGGATGTGGCCCTCATCCAGGAACCGTACTCCTACAAAGGAGAGATCAAGGGACTCGGCGGAGCTAATGGAAAGCTCATCTACAGCAGGTCCAGCGAGAATCCGAGGGCCTGCATTTTTGTCAGGGAAGGGATAGAGTTTCTCCCTCTAATGAATTTCTGTTCCAGGGACCTGGCAACGATCAAAATCCGATGTGGAGGAGCGGATGGGCTGAGGGACATTACTGTCGCGTCAGCCTATCTGCCAGGGGACAGCACGGACCCTCCTCCACCCAACGAATTGGAGCAGCTGATGGTGGGTAGCAGAGCAGGTGGATGGCAGACCATCATCGGCATGGATGCGAATGCGCACCATGAGTTGTGGGGTAGCTCGGACACAAACTCTAGGGGTGAGGCACTTTTACAATTCTTTATGAAATTTAATTTAGACATATTGAATAGAGGTAATAAACCGACATTCGTCACAACACGGCGTGAGGAAGTTTTCCACCCAGTTTCTGGGTGACTTTGTTAAAAGCTGGGCTGTGTCTGGGGAAGTGAGTAGCTCAGACCACAGATACATCCGGTTTGAAATCGCCAAAGTCGAAAGAGAAACGGTATGGTACCGGGACCCCCGCAAGGCGGACTGGGAAGCCTACAGGGCAGACCTAGCTGTGGAACTGCGGGGGGTTGAGAGGGCCATAAGGGATTCAATAGACCTCGAGATTGCAGCAGTCCAATTGCGAGACGCAATTACCTCGGCCTATAACGCCAACTGCCCCCTGAAAATGAGGGTGTCCACCAGGAACGTCCCATGGTGGAACGAGGACCTCAGGCAAAGGAGGACGCAGGTTCGTAAGCTGTTTAACGCGGCCAAAAGGTCGGGAGCATGGGATGAATATAGACAGGCCCTATCGACCTATAACAAAAGACTGAGGGACGCCAAGAAGGAGTCGTGGAGGAGGCACTGCGAAGAAGTGGAAAACACGTCCGAGAGTGCTCGACTACACAAGATCCTGTCTAAGGGCCCTCAGACTAACATAGGCTCCCTTAGAACACCCACGGGAGGCTTTACAAGCTCGGGGGAGGAAACTATGGAAATTTTACTCCAGACGCACTTCCCCGGCTGTAACATAATAAACCAATCACCTCCGGACTGGGAACACTCAGAAATAGAGGCGCCTTATAGGCGGGCATCTAGAGTAGACTGGACAGTCGCTAAAGAGGTGGTTACCTGGAGCAAAATCAGATGGGCCATTAACAGCTTTAAGCCATACAAATCGCCGGGATTTGATGGAATAATGCCCATCATGCTCCAACAGGGGATAGATATACTGGCGCCGGTGCTTACCCTCATTATGAGGGCCAGCCTGGCTCTGGGGTACATTCCGAGGGCATGGAGACTGGCCAGGGTTGTATTTATTCCTAAACCTGGGCGTCCAACAGACCAGGCAAAGTCCCTGAGGCCAATAAGTCTCATGTCCTTCTTGCTGAAAACAGTGGAAAAACTGCTCGACCGGCACATTAGGGGCGGTGTACTGGAAGCATATCCTCTACACTGCGGACAATATGCATACAGAGCAGGATTCTCAACAGAAACAGCACTGCACCAACTGGTGCTGAAACTGGAGAATACGCTGGAGAACAAGGAGGTGGCGCTGGGGGCCTTCCTAGACATAGAGGGGGCCTTTAGCAACACCTCGTTCGGATCGGTTCTGGCAGCTGCCCGGGAGCGTGGAATAGAGGAGACCTGCTGCAGGTGGATCGGTTCCATGCTCAGGGACAGGGCGGTGTTCACCTCACTCGCGGGAGGGACTCTGCTGGCGGGGATCGCGGCGGGGTGTCCGCAGGGGAGCGTTCTGTCTCCCTTGCTCTGGTGTCTAGTCGTGGACGGCCTGCTGGGGAGGCTCTCGGGAGGGGGGTATGAGGTACAGGGCTATGCGGACGACATTGTCATCATAGTCCGAGGAAAGGTCACACAGGCAGTGTGGGAGCGTATGCAGACTGCACTGAAAGTGGTGGAAGGGTGGACGGTTGATCAAGGGCTCGGGGTGAGCCCCGAGAAAGCAACCGTCGTGCCGTTTACGAGGAGGAGGAAGTGTGAAAGCCACAGAACTCTCACTCTATACGGTAGGAGCGTTCCAATGGCCAGGGAGGTAAAATATCTTGGGGTCGTATTGGACTCTAAGCTAACCTGGAATGGTCACATTGGAAAAATACTGCGTAAGGCAGTCATGACCTTAGCCGTCACTAGGCGGCTATATGGAAAAACGTGGGGACTAAGACCTAGTATGGCCCACTGGCTGTACACAAGGGTGGTCAGACCATCGTTAACATATGCGGCACTGGTCTGGTGGCCTAAGGTGACACAATCCAGTGCCAAACAAAAACTAGGCAAGATCCAAAGGATGGCTTGCCTAGGCATCACAGGGGCCATGTCTTCAACCCCAACAGCCGCCATGGAGGTGTTGCTGGATCTACCCCCCCTACACTTCGTTATTATGGGAGAGGCCAGGCTAGGACTATACAGACTAGCCTGCAATGGTAGACTGAAGATCAACCCAGGCTTCAGGGGCCACTGCAAAATTCAGGAGATCGTGAAGGAACCCATGCTTGAAATGAGGTCAGACTTCGCGAGCCCGCGAATGTGCAGGGAAAACAACTTCACAGTGGAAATCCCTGATCGCGGGGCATGGCGGGAGGAGACACCGGGCATACCACGGGACGCGCTCGTCTGGTTCACGGACGGATCTGGCGGGGAGCGTGGGACGGGGGCAGGTGTTTACTCGGAAGGACCGAGGGTAAGTCACAGTATTTCCCTCGGAGCCCATGCAACGGTGTTTCAGGCCGAGATGTACGCCATCCTGCACTGTGTGCGGGAGAACAAGAGGAGGGGCTACACCAACAAGCGGATCCTCATAGCCACAGACAGCCAGGCAGCCCTTAAGGCACTAAGTAGCCCACGGGTAAATTCCTGGCTGGTGAGTGAGTGCCGAGACGAGACGAGCGACCTGGCGGGGCAGAATGAGGTGACCCTCATCTGGGTGCCGGGTCACTCGGGGGTCAAAGGCAATGAAGAAGCTGACAGTCTCGCAAAGAGGGGGTCAGCAGAACCATTTATGGGACCAGAACCGGCTCTGGGCGTGTCAAAGAGCACTGCCAGGGGAGCCATTAAGTCCTGGGTCAGAAACCAACACAAGGTGTACTGGGCGGACTGTCCAGGGCTCAGACATGGGAAGTCAATAATTGACGGACCCAGTTCAAAGAGAGCTGTGGAGCTGCTAAACCTTAGCAGAGGACAGCTCAGAAACACAACAGGTCTCTTGACGGGACACATGGCCGTCAAGAAACACCTACATAAAATGGGGCGGTTCGAAGGGGACCTCGCATGCAGACTCTGCGGCGAGGGGGAGGAATCAGCCCAGCACATCTTGTGCGAGTGTATAGCTCTGGACCGGAAAAGACAACTGATCTACGGTCACTCTAGACCGGAGACAGAGCAATATAAAACTTCACCCTACCAATCGCTGTGCAGACTAGTTCAAGGCACAGTGATTTTGGAATGGGTGGAGTAAGACTAGGGGTATGCACAATCAATCAAGGGTTGCGGTGCTATCGGGGCGGCAAGGCCGCGGACGAGCCCTGAGGGAACAAAAAAAAAAAAAATGCTGTAATACAATGTCAATCTTGTACACACAACGCTGAATAATATTCATTTAGATTATTATGTATTCGTCAAATGATATTTCTTTCATTTCAAATTAATAATTTTTGTTTGTGTTAAAACATAAGAATTAGTTGCATATATAATTTTTGATTTTTTTTTCATTATAAAACTATACCTACTTTACCCAAAGTTTGCGTGCTGAATGCTTCCAGATTTTCTGTTTCTTTCTTTAGATTATTATTATCTAAAGGCTTTTTAAGCCAAAGAGATGTTAAAAATATTTTGTTTATGTTATTTTATAAATATACTGTTTTCTTCAAAATGTTGTTACATTTAAGGCTCAAAATTATAAGTGTTGTTTTAAAATGACGTATTCTCGCTTAATAAAGGTTTTTTAAAATAATATTGGATGTTTATGTAAAAGGATGACCTAAAAACATTAATTGCAAACATCAAATATCCAGAAGTTAATTTTACCTCAAAATTCACTTTAAAGAAAATTGGGGTCTGCCAGACACCACCCGAGCGGTCTTGTAATTCTAGGCCACCTGACCGTAGCCGGGTTAAACATCATCGTTCTAGGAGCACCGTACAACACCGTGCCGTGACCGTGCAGAAACACCCGTTGCAGCTTGCAGCAGCATTCTCTGACAGCGCCACAGAATATAATGTGTGTTTCTATGGATATGAATTTATGACGTCATAATATATATATATATATATATATATATATATATATATATATATATATATATATATATATATATATATATATATCATCGACTAGGAAAATAATAAAATAATGTACCAATATATGTTATAACAGAAGTATAAGTTGTAAAACGTGTAATACGTTACAATAGTACAACAAACATTGTGTAACCTAACTAACTAGGATTAGTAAAAATATATTTTTTAATATGGCACACTTCTAATTGAAAATGTTATTATCTATTGGTGATCGACTTGATATGTTCTAATTATTAACGTTATTAATAAAGGGTTAATAGATTATTCTTTTACATCAAAATCATTTATTATTGCAGTCACGTGGCAGTTATGTGTGATGGACTTATGAGAGTTGTAATTTGAACAATCTTCCAAGTTAGCCGGTTTTATAGTACTTATTGATTTTTTTAACTCTATGTAGAAATAAAAATAAAACTCTGGACGCAGCAAGTGCGTTATGGTAGTGAATTTTCATAAAAATGTTTTTAATTGCAAATCTGTGTGTTTCCTTTTTAAGAAAGCAGGCATCAATTTTGGTTACCAGTATAACCTATATAGTAAAAACAATGTGCCATGTTTCATAAAAATAACTTTATTGTGTGAAAATGTACAAAAATTTCCAAAAGTAAACTTAAAGTGTTCCCGGAAAAACTCGTTTCTTGGTCAACCTTATAGGTTAATAGGAAATTGAGCTATTCAAATTGAAGCATTTAATAAAAATTCGCTACCATAACGCACTTGCTGCGTCCCGAATTTCTTTTCTTACAAACATGCATCGCTGAAAAATTCAAAAATGCAATAACATAAGGCGTGTTTGATTAAAAAAAAAAAGAAAATTTGTATCACCAACGACTTATGGGCCATCCTGTGATTGTAGAAATATTTTTTTAAGATGTAGCTCAAGACACCCTATAATTAATATATACAAATTTTCTCCATATCTTGTATAATAACGGATATATTGAGCTTTATTGATTTTTTACGAAAATTCGACAAAAATTATATACCATTAAACGATAAACTCTAAAGCTAAGGCTACTGCCAAGCATCAGAGAAAGGGTCTATTTGAAATGAATTTTCTGGAAACATTTTAGTAAAATGAAGGACAATGACCGTTGAAACTAAGACTTCAGAGTTTGTAAAAGATCCTTCTTGAGACATTTGATTTCCATATCCCGTATTAGATTCAAGTTCTTTGCCTAAATGTTGCCGATTTTGACGTTTTAAATCGCAACTTTGACGTTTTGAGGAAAACCCCAATTTTTTTTAAATGCCTATAACTTTTTTGTCTTTTGACCTACATAGCTAAATTTTGGTAGGTGGCTTACCTATAAGGATATTAACTAGCGTACCAAATTTGGTTGCCCTTACTTTGTTAATTCCGGAGATATAAATTTTTTTCGAAAGAAAACACAAAATTTTCCGGGAAAACCTGGGCAGATTTTCCTGGCTAACGAACTTATCCAAGCCATTTGCAAAAGGAATTTTTCCACCAAATTTAGTCAAAATCGGCCTATTATTTTTTGAGTTATCGGTGTGATACATATATATATATATATATATATATATATATATATATATATATATATATATATATATATATATATATATATATATATATATATATATATATATATATATATATATATAATATATATATAAATATATATATATATATAAATATATATATATATATATATATATATATATATATATATATATATATATATATATAAACATATAAAAATTGAAACGGACCCCGGATATGTGTTCTAGGGGGCCTAGTTCGCGGTCATTTGAAGAAATTTTTTCAAAATTCAAAAGTCGGGATCTCCTCATTAGTGAATTTTTTTTAAGAAAATTCACTAAAAGGAAATGCAAACCCTATAAGTACCGTATTCGCAGTTCTTTGCGGTTGCGACGTCATTGCGAGGCTGGAGATATTAGATCTTCTCTATGTTTGTTACGTTATATTTCTATTGTCAGCAATGTTTGAGTATTCAAGACGTTGGAAATTGCACTTAGAGAACCCAAATCACCACAATCATCTGGCGATCATTTCACTAACCAAGTTAGCGTCACCAGAGGATGAAAAATTCTAAACGTTTCACAACCGTCTTTATAGTCTATGCAGGTATTAAGTATTAGGTTTTAAGACGCTTGATATCCGAGGATATCCACCAAGGTATATTTTGTGAATCGAGCACCTTACAAAAGATGCCGACAAAAGCGTGCGAATAAATATAACAGAATTCGGATCGAGGGGATTTCCGGTGAACAACCAGTAAAAGTTTATTCGTTTGAACCACCCTCAAGCCTCTAAGTTCCACTACCTGCACAGAATGTAAACATAGTTGTACTCGTCAAACGTTTCGAATTTTTTATACTTTGATGAGGCTAACTTCGCAAGGTCTTATTAAGAATGGGGGTCGATTGGTGGCTACAGGCAGGCGAGGGACTTCGTGCAGGGGCCGGACAGAGATAAACCTGTCTGGCTACTCGGAAGGAGTCGACCTACGCTTCGTCGCATCCTTGGGGTGCTCACAGGCCACTGCGTCCTTAGAAGACACCTCACATTGATAGGCGAAGAGAGGGATCCCATTTGCCAGGAATGCGGCGAAGATGAGGAAACGTCCTACCACTACCTGTGCGAATGCGAAGCTTTTGGGAGTCTTCGAGCAGAATTGTTCGGATCGAGGAATCAGGTAAGTGCCGTCCAATTGAAGACCGTCACGGTCTTCATCTCGAGGTCGAGGCGGTTTGGCGGCGGAACCGAGGAGGACTAGAGCATGGTTGCTGGGGTTGGCAAAAAGGGCCCATGGTGGCCTACTTGCTTGGCGTTGGCCTCCCCACCACTGCTACTACTAGTACTATTAGGAATGTGTTGTGGTGATTTAGGTCCGCCAAATCTACTTATCATTGCCCACCACAAGCTCAAATCACCTAAAGGCGGATCATCTACATCAGTAAATATTTAGGTTGTACGTTGTATTTTGAAAGTCGGCACAAAAATTTGCGGCACAATTTTGAATATGGTCATGTATTTTCCCCCGAAAATATTTATGCTGTGTTGTACAGCCGAATTCGCTTATGTGTCGTTTTCGCTGACACCTGTCGAAAATTCAGTATTAATAAGCCATTCAATGGTGAGTGATTAATGGTGACGCTCAATTTGAATGGGAAATTATTTAATAATTAAAATGTAATATGGAATGGAGCAATGAGAAGTCATTGCACCTTATTGAGGTATATTTGAAGTTCGACTTGCTAAGGAATCCCAACAACCCACATTTCAATAAAGTTAGGAACGAAATAGCCAAAGTGTGTAGTGTCGGCGTTGAGGAAGCGCAGAACAAAATGTCAAGCTTGTTGGGGGTTTTCAGAAGAGAGAAGGCTCAAGGCAAAAAAACAGTTGGAACTGGGTAGGGCTGCGAATCGAATACGAATATTCGCATACGAACTATTTCAACGAGAGTGTATTCGAATATATATATATATATATATATATATATATATATATATATATATATATATATATATATATATATATATTATGGCTGAGAATGATCCCTAGAAGATTCTTAGAAGCACTCACCGCAGGGATCACTAGGAGAAAAAATTAGATCCTTCAAATAAGTGATTATGAATAATTTGTTAGCTTTGCACTGTATAGGCTCTCTTTGCTTGGTTTCAACTAAATATTTCTAAAAACCATATCATTTTGTCGAGTATTTCTATGAATCTTTCCGTTTCTTCACGCCTTCATGAGCCAATAAAAATGTGCAGAGAAACAGCATCTGTCGGCTTACTAAGCGGAAGGTGTCGCCAGTATATGTCGGATTACTAAGCGGAAGGTGTCGCCAGTATATGTCGGATTACTAAGCGGAAGGTGTCGCAACACATTTTGAAACCTTGAATTGTAGGGATCTTTTATCGAGTTGAAAGCGATAAATTATTGGGTTTCCAGATTGAGCTATAGTTTGTTTAAAGTTAGTTGAAAACACTTGAGTAAGTCGAAAGCTGTATTTGTCCTTTAACTCATAGGCGGCGCATAGAAGTTCATAAACACCAAAATGTAATCAAAATATGATGATAAAGTTATTGTATTGTATGTTGTAACAAATCGACTGGTGGTTATCCATATCGCATTCAAATTATGCAATGAAAACAAACATGAATTTACCCTTTAACACATAGAGGATCATAAATATGAAAATAGAAATGCAAGAGATCCTTAGATATACTAACAGCACGGCAATGATTACAAGTTTGTCTTGCAACCTACATTATAATATAATATACCAACATTATAATCGTCATGAATTTTTCTAAAATGAACAATGTAAAAATTCCGGAATTATTTGAAAGTTAAGAATTAAATAGCTAATTTTCTAGGAAACAGAGGCAAATTCAAAAAATGATAACGAGACACATTCATGGGCTTAGGGGAGTGTTTTTTACTGTGCAAATATTCGAATACTCTGAGAATATTCGAATACTCGACGAATGTTCGAATATTCGAATACTCCACGAATATTCGAATACTCCACGAATATTCGAATACTCGAATAATTCGAATAGTCGTGAAGTTTTCGGAACGAATATTCGAATACACAAACGGATAAATTCCCAGCACTAGAGTTGGGTCCAACCAAATTGATGAAAACTTCAAAATATTCTTTTGACACGCGCAGAAATTTTCATTGGAAGCTAGCCTTCGCGGTATTTTCTCACCACCATTTTGTTTCCTACACAGAAAAAGTTTGGTTGTCCAGTAACATCGTTCCTTATTACTGTCATTCACCATCTTTGTTCGATGTAAATAATCTAATACAATTATGAACAATGCACATTTCTTTTTAAGGGAATAATAAGACACGATGAGTCACTAAAAATGGGTATTTACGTAAATATAACAAAACTACAGTGCATCCAGAGTCAAGTCCACATTGACACAACTGTGCGTAGCAAATCTGTTTGATGTCGACTACAAAACCGCCAGCACGGTGGATAGCGTGCGCTGTTCGTCACGAAATTATTTTTGTTCTTTTGCACGCTGCGCACAGTTTACACCACAATAAAAATTTCGGCGTTAACGAACCAATTTATATCAAATACAACGCACAACGCAAATATTTATTAGTGTGGATATACCTTAAGACTTTGGAAATTTTATTTCTTTAGCGAACGAAGTATAGTATGAAGGCATTTATGTGAAAGTTTTTGCTAACAATTTAAGTTATTATGGTAATCTCGCAAATGTGTTATTACCAATAAAAACATAGTGGGACATTAGTGAAGATCTCAGCTGACTAAATACCATTTTTTGTTCATCATTTTCGTCAAATCATACCCTTTTCATTTATTAACTTTGTAAACATGTTTAATGCCATTTTTATGCCAGCGTTCCACAATTATAACAGACTTTGATTTCGTAAGTTGCAAAAGAATGAACAGTAATCTAGATTAAGTTGCAAAAGAATGAACAGTAATCTAGATTAAATTGAAAAAAATAAAATAAAAAGATAGAAAGTGATTAAATTATTTAAACCACGATTAGAGAGAAAAACTTAGTAATTTAACAATTAAAAAAGTTACAAGCTGACAGTGATCTATTGAGCACAGAGATTTCTTCCTTTCTTTTCTTAATTTACACAAAAAAGTATCAAATATTTACAAACATTTTTACAAACATACATATTATATACAAACGGATCTTTCGAACTACATAGTTTGTAAAAACATAATAAACGTTACATAATCTACAATTTTACAGGTTTCATTAAGAAGTACAAAGTCAATGTCTCCTATATGTGTAACCATGTACAAAAAAAAAAGACTACCAACGATAAAAAGAATCAGTCAATAAGCTAGACTAATATTAAAAACAAGACAAATAAGTCTACTACCCTAGTGTTCAATAGATAAATAAACAAAAACAAAGTTGAACGATTTTTAGCTGTACAGTAGCGACAAACCTATTTGTTAAAACATAGTTGGTTTGTTAAAACACAAAAAAACATAATTAAAAACAATTTTCACATTAAGTACACTTGGAGAACCCAAATAATCACAATACATTTAAAAAAAATATATGACGAGCGTTTCACTAACCAAGTTAGCGTCTTCAGAGAATGAAAACTGCAGAATTTTTCATCCACTGGTGGCGGTAACTTGGTTAGTGAAACAATCGTCAGGTTTAAAAAAATGTGTTGGGGTAATTTGGGTTCTCCAATATACTCATCAGTGCTCATCACAGGTTCTAATCTTCACTTAGTAAACTTCATTGTAAAACGTAATTAAAACATTTACTGAAGAAAATACGTAATACATAAGTCAATCAAAATCTTACATAATGTGCGAAAACAAATATATATATATATATATATATATATATATATATATATATATATATATATATATATATATATATATATATATATATATATATATATATATATATATATATATATAGGGTGGCGCATTGAAACCGAAACAGATCGATTTGCGTCCAGAGAAATTTATTTTTTAAGAAACGCTGAAACACGTCAATTTTGACGGGGACATGTTTTGACATAAAACTTAACTTTGTCACATCAACTTCTTAAGGGTGGTGATAACAACGCTTATATTTTAAATAGGGTCGAGTGTTACATCATTTGAGAGCTCTTTCTTTTCTGGATTCAGCACACTAACTTTTTTGGAAGTTTTATCAACTCGTTTAAAAATTATTCACAGTTGAAGATGCAAAAACGCATTTCACTCATTCCGATAAGAAATTTGCTGTTAGTCAATGTTTTGTTGGTTTGTAAACAAAAAATTGACGATCAGAACATTTCTTATCGGAATGAGAGAAATGCGGATTATTATTTCAGTTTATCGGTCGGTTTGATACTACTACCGAAAATTAATTTCACAATGGTGTATTCTGTAGAAGAAAGAATTAGTTGCAAAGTTTCGACAAAGTGGTTCAGTAGCCTACAAAAAACGGGATCCTGAACGTGAATTTCCGGTTAGAAATGAGACTACTGAGATTGAATTTTTAGGACAAATTGCTGCAATCCCAACTTTGAGCACGAGACAATTGGCCACACAACATCAAAAAAAAAAAAACTATTCAGCGAATACTAAAGCATCATAAATTTCACCCGTATAAAATTGATCTTGTACAACAACTGAATGAAAATGATTTTGATCGGCGGCTGGAATTTTGTGAAGTTATGACTGCACGAATAGCTGATAACGGGAACTTTCTGTTCAATATATATTTTTCAGACGAGTGTACGTTTTTATTAAACTCTGCAGTCAATCGTCATAATTGTCGTTATTGGGCAGATAATAATCCAAGAAAGTCCACACTCAAACTCCACAGAAATTGAATGTCTGGACTGGCATTTTTGGAGACCGTTTAATCGGGCCAATTTTTCTTGATGGCAATTTGAGTGGCGAAACGTGTTTGGAGTTACTAGAAGATATCGTTTACCCTCTACTAATTGACATTGTTGAAAATGATGATCGCTATCAAGAAAATCAATTAGTGTTTTAACAAGATGGAGCTCGTCCGCATTTTTCACAACGTGTTAGGGAGTTTTTGAACAGAGAGTGTCCAGAGCAATGGATTGGGCGTAGAGGTGCTATTGGCCACTCAATAGCATCTCTACACCCTAGATCACCGGATTTAACTCCTTTAGACTTCTTTCTATGGGGCCATTTAAAGAGTAGAATTTTCGCAACAGACCCGGAATCTCTGAAACAATTACGACGACGCATTGTTGAAGAATGCCGTCTAATAACTACACAAATGCTCCAGAATGTCAGAGCTCATTTTGAACAAAATTTGTACTTTTGTATGGAAGCTGGTCGTCAACAATTTGATCACTTACTTAACTGAATAAACATTTTTGAACGTTTGGTTTTGTTTTTTAGTTTTTTTTTAAATCGATACTAACTACTAGTGCATTTCTTATCATAAAGAATGAAATACGTTCTTGCAACTCCAACTGTGAATAATTTTTAAACGAGATGATAAAACTTCAAAAAAATTAGTGTGCTGAATTCATAAAAGAAAGAGCTTTCAAATGATGTAACACTCGACCCATGTTCCCTATTTAAAATATAAGGGTTGTTATCACCACCTCGGTTGTTCAGGGGTAAGAACGTGTGCCTCTGAACCGAAGGGTACTGGGTTCGATCCCAGGGTACTCCTTTCACTTTTTCAGTACAAACTGTAAATTAACATCAACCGAGGTTCTGGCATTGTATTTGAGCAAGTTGAATGTCTGCACGTTCCGCCCTTCGGAGGGGGCTTAAAGCCGTCGGTTCCGTGTCCATGCGTTGTTGGGCACTTTAAAGATCCCTACCCTCCTTACAGAAAGGCAGGGGTTCGGCAAAATTTCCAGGATAGTGAGGTGAAACTGCTCCCTGGCGTCGGTGATTGGCCATAGTCGCGGGAATAGGCCGACGTTAAAGAAACAAAAACAGACAGACAAGGGGTTGATGTGACAAAGTTGAGTTTTATGTCAAAACATGTCCCCCTCAATATTAAAATTGACATGTTTCAGCGTTTCTTAAAAAAAATATTCTCTAGACGCAAATCGGTCTGTTTCGTTTTCAATGCGCCACCTGTAATATGCCGGTAACATGTCTATAAAATTTTATAAATATAACTCTTATTATTTTCGTAGACAGGCGCACAAAATAAAAATAAAAATGGATTAAAAAAAACTGGTCCGGCCAGTTTCTCTGAAACGTATAAAATGAAATTTATTTAATATATAGAAACAAAAGAATTTAGAAATACTACGGTTTGCTTCAATATACTTGGCGTAAACCACTCTTCAGCACACTTTAAAAAGGATCTATTTTTAGCTTAAAAAATACCTGTTTAATTATGTTGTTACTAATTTTTGATCAGTATGGTTGCACATTATGGTAGTTATACAAAACTAATATCGCTTAAAAATTAGAAAAACAAAATTTTAAACAATGCTTTTTAAACATCGAAGAGTCTGCCAGATAATTCATGTAAAATTAAGTATGTCAAACTGTAAAATATTTATAAATCTACAAAATTTCTATTTAAATTCCATCATGATGTTTTGCGTTTTCAGAGAAATGTTAATCTTCTAAACTTAGTTGAAGATCAAGTTGGCAAGCGATACTTGGAAAGACCAGCAATTTCGTGCTTATTCCCAAAGTCTATTATTGAATTTTCTTTATTAAAATTAACTAAAACGCCACCATTTTCTGTAAATCTCGTCAAAACAACCCAGTAAATTTTGCTTCTGGTGGTCACACTCATATAACATTTCACAAAAACTAGAAAAGTTGGTAGCAAGTTACAATACATCATATGTAAAGATAATACTAGGTAAAAAGTCTCGATTACATTAAAAAAAGCTTAAACAATGTAAGACCATATTTTTGATAGTTAAAAAATTGCTAATTATCACATTTTATATAAATATAGTGAATAAAAAATAGTCTAAAACTTGTTAAAACGGTAAAAGTGTTTGAATTAAGAACCTTAGATACAAGGTGAAAGCTAGGGTTGTCGCTACTGTAAACTATGTGCAAAAACCTAAAATACCCTACAACTCAAAATTATCGTCCAGATACCAGTTTACCATCTACACATAGGCTTCAGCATGTCGTCCCCTAAACCTATTGAAAAACACTTTCCAACTATGCACAGTTTTACCTGACCATATCCACACACTCGACGTGATTCCCACGATCATCGTCATTAAATACTTTATCATGAACACTTCAAAATGTGGATATACAAAGTCTCTATTTGCAGGACACGGCACGGCATACTTACTGTTCATGCACATATCGTAAGTCCAGGTTATAAGCCAGGCGTCGAAGAAGATGTACTCGTACAACAAGCAGGCTATGACGATGACGGCAGGCACAGTGTAAAGAACAGAGAATATGCCTATTCTGATCATTAGTTTTTCTAATTTGTCGGTTTTGGTGCCGTCATGTTTCATTACCGTGCGTATCCTGAAGAGAGACACGAATCCTGAAGTGAGGAATACCATTCCGAAGGCCAGGTAGATACAGAGTGGTATCAGGACGAAGACTGTCATGGCCTCCACGTTCCATATGCCTACGTAGCATACACCGCTCAAGATATCACCTGAAACAAGAAACAATGGCTTTAGTAAGGCTTCGAGTTAAAGAAATATTAAAGAATTTTTAAGCGAATCGCCGCTATTTCGAAAAACCTTATCAAGCTAAAAACTTGAATTTTGGTATGTACTAGTCTCTATATAAAGTTAATGTGTGAAGCAAATCTTATTAAATAGCTTTGTAATTTTTGAAGACCCAAACGTTCTCAATAAAACAATGCCGATGCATATAACCAAATTTTTCATAAACCTACAAACTTGAATCTTGCTATAAGTCTTCTCGGTGTAATTAGTATACGGTACGAGCTTTAATTAGAGCAAAACCGGTCTGCGGTTCTAATTATGGTGAGAATACATATAGCCTTTTTTTCTCCCCCAGGGTTCGTCCGCAGCTTTGCCGCCCCGATAGCACTGCAGCCCTTGCCCTATTGTGCATGCCCTTAGTCTCTTCACTCCACCCATTCCAAAATCATTGTGCCTTCAGTCTGCACATCGATTGGTAGGGTGAAGTATTATAATGCTCTGTCTCCGGTCTAGACTGACAGTAGATCAGTTGTCTCTTGCGGTCCAGAGTTTTAAACTCGCACAAGATGTGGCCTGATTCCTCCCCCTCGCCGCAGAGTCTGAATGCGAGGTCCCCCTCGAACCGCCCCATTGTATGCAGGTGTTTCTTGACGGCCATGTGTCCCGTCAAGAGACCTGTTATATTTCTGAGCTGTCCTCTGCTAAGATTTAGCAGCTCCACCGCTCTCTTTGAACTGGGTTCGTCAATTAGTAACTTCCCATGTCTGAGCCCTGGACAATCTGCCCAATACACCTTGTGTTGGTTTCTGACCCAGAGCCGGTTCTGGTCCCATAAATGGTCCTGCTGGCCCTCTTTTCGCGAGACTGTCAGCGTCTTCATTGCCTTTGACCCCAAGTGACCCGGCACACAGATGAGGGTGACCTCATTCAGCCCAGCCAGGTCGCTCGTGTCGTCTCAGCACTCACTCACCAGCCAGGAATTTACCCGTGGGCTACTTAAGGCCTTAAGGGCTGCCTGTGGCTATGAGGATCCGCTTGTTGGTGTAGCCCCTCCTCTTGCTCTCCCGCACACAGTGCAGGATGGCGTACATTTCGGCCAGAAAGACCGTTGCATGGGCTCCGAGGGAAATACTATGACTTACCCTCGGTCCTTCCGAATAAACACCTGCCCCCGTTCCACGCTCCCCGCCGGATCCGTCCGTGAACCAGACGATATTGGGCACGTTAAAGATCCCTACCCTCCTTACAGAAAGGCAGGTGTTCGGCAATATATATATATATATATATATATTATATATATATATATATATATATATATATATATATATATATATATATATATAACTTATAAAAATTGGAACTAATCCCCCTGTTATGGGTCCTAGGGGTTCCAGTTTGCGCTCATTTTAAGAAGTTTTAAAGTCGTGGTCTAGATAGGAAGATATTTCGCTAAAAACTGCGTTTGGAGGTACATAATTCACACATTTGCTTGCTAATGGATGGGTTGATAGTCACCGTTAGGAGAAATAAACACATTTTCCTGCATAGCTATCGCGTTCATTATTCATGTTATAATCCTGTCAGTGTTAAATGCTGTGACGTTATTTTATTAAACTGTCTATGGATAATCCGCTCTCGCTGATGGCCGATTAAGTATGATCAATCATACAGTTACATGTCAGCGATGCATAAGTAATAAAACACGAGCAGATATAATGTTATACGATACTGCTGTTTTCGCTTGAAACTAAATTACATGAGCATTTGCAGGAATTCTATTTAATTAATATATGTTATATATTTATTTAGCTAACCTAGTAGGTTTCTCTTGTCTCTATTTGCAACATTTATGCTCTCCGAATAATAATAATAATAATAGTAATAAGAAGAATGAAACTGAAAATCCATATGCGGAAAACAACATTAATAAAGATAAGTAAGGATAGGGCATATCGTTAACATACGTGGCACTGGCCTGGTGGCCTAAGGTGACACAATCCAATGCCAAACAAAAACTATGCAAGATCCAAAGGATGGCTTGTCTAGGCATCACAGGCGCCATGTCTTTAACCCCAACAGCCGCCATGAAGGTGTTGCTGGATCTCACCCCCCCACACCCCAATACTTAGTTATTATGGGAGAGGCCAGGATAGGACTATACAGACTAGCCTGCAATGGTAGACTGAAGATCAACCCAGGCTTCAGGGGCCATTGTAAAATTCAGGAGATCGTGAAGGAACCCATGCTTGAAATGAGGTCAGACTTCGCGAGCCCCCGAATCTGCAGGGAAAACAATTTTACAGTGGAAATTCCCGACCGCGAGGCATGGCGGGAGGAGACGCCGGGCATACCACGGGACGCGCTCGTCTGGTTCACGGGCAGATCCGGCGGGGTGCGTGGGACGGGGGCAGGTGTTTATTCGGAAGGACCGAGGGTAAATCGTAGTATTTCCCTCGGAGCCCATGCAACGGTCTTTCAGGCCGAAATGTACGCCATCCTGTACTGTGTGCGGGAGAACAAGAGGAGGCGCTACACCAACAAGCGGATCCTCATAGCCACAGACAGCCAGGCAGTCCTTAAGGCACTAAGTAGCCCACGGGTAAATTCCTGGCTGGTGAGTGAGTGCCGAGACGAGACGAGCGACCTGGCTGGGAAGAATGAGGTGACCCTCATCTGGGTGCCGGGCCAATCGGTGGTCAAAGGCAATGAAGAAAAAGTCTCGCGAAGAGAGGGTCAGCAGAACCATTTATGGGACCAGAACCGGCTCTGGGCGTGACAAAGAGCACTGCCAGAGGAGCCATTAAGTCCTGGGTCAGAAACCAACACAAGGTGTACTGGGCGGACTGTCGAGGGCTCAGACATGGGAACTCAATAATTGACGGACCCAGTTCAAAGAGAGCTGTGGATCTGCTAAATCTTAGCAGAAGACAGCTCAGAAACACAGGTCTCTTGACGGGACACATGGCCGTCAAGAAACACCTGCATAAAATGGGGCGGTTCGAAGGGGACCTCGCATGCAGACTCTGCGGCGAGGGGGAGGAATCAGCCCAGCACATCTTGTGCGAGTGTAAAGCTCTGGACCGCAAAAGACAACTGATCTACGGTCGGTCTAGACCGGAGACAGAGCAATATAAAACTTCACCCTACCAATCGCTACGCAGACTAGTTCAAGGCACAGTGATTTTGGAATGGGTGGAGTAAGACTAAGGGTATGCACAATCAACCAGAGGTTGCAGTGCTATCGGGGTGGCAAGGCCGCGGACGAGCCCTAAGGGGAAAAAGACTAAGGGCCTGCACAATAAACCAAAGGTTGCAGTGCTATTGGGGGGGGGGGGGGGGGGGCGTGGACGACCCCTGAGGGAAAAAGGATAGAACATACCATGTGATATTGGGTACGCTAAATATCGCTACCCTCTCTAAAGAAAGGGAAGGGTTTAGCAACATCTCCAGGATGGGGATGTAAGGCTGCTCTCTGGCGTCCGTGATTTGCCATAGTCGCGAAAATATACTAACGTTTAAGAAACAAAATATATACATGAGTACATGTTATTAAAATACTGATGTAACAACAACTGAGAGAAGAAAGAGAAGAAATGGAAAGAACGAAGGCAAAACTTGTTAGATATATACTGACATAATATTCTTAGCGAAAAACACATACCTGGAAAAAAAGAAGAGAACGAGCTATAGAAAAACCAGGGGCAATTTAAAAGAGCAGCGGGAGCGGGAGCCGAGTCATGTTTGTAAAAACAAGGAGAGGTCGCCTTTAGATTGCGACAATAATAATAATAATAATAATAATAATAATAATAATAATAATAATAATAATAATAATAATAATAATAATAATAATAATAATAATAATAATAATAATAATAATAATAAAGCATACTTTTATGATAAGTTTTCAATCTAAAGAACATACAAATCATCATGATACCAATTAAATACATAATAAGTACCTGTTTCTCCCTTATAAGTTGTAGCGGTCAGTTTTGTCTCAAAATAAAGCAGCGTCACGTTTTTCATGAATCTATAAATTACCTGGCGTCTTTATAGATAGAATAGAGATAACGATCTTAACGAATCCTTGCACATGCTCTCACACTCGGCCTGTCTTATTTATTATCATCATCCTCTTGTGGTTTTATTTACCTTCATGTTTCCTAATCAGCAAATCGATGAATCAAAAATAAGGCGGAATATTTCAAAAGGACTTAATGATAAAAGAAAGCTCTAGATATAGTTTAAACGTTGATGGTATAGAATGTAATAAAAAGTCGGCGTAGCAAGTGCGTTATGGTAGCGAATTTTGATTAAAATGTTTTTAATGTCAAATATGTATTGTTTTTAAAGGACATTTGGTTGACAGTATAATCTAAATAGTAGTAACAATGTACCAAATTTTATTAAAATAGCTTTGTTGTTTCAATAAGTACTAACATTTTCCGAAAATAAACTTAAAAAGTTCCACAAAAAACTGGTCTGATTTTCCTGGCCAACGAACCTCTTCAAGCTATTTACACACACCTGCCAAGATGTAATTATTGACAAACAGATTTATGACCCAAGATGGAAAGAAATAATGAAAATTAGCAAATTTTTTTTGCAAAAATTCACAATTTTTTTTGCCGAAATTATCTTCAGTAATGTTACACTTTATTATATTTCTCACAAAAATTCGACAACTTTTTTTTTACAATAACTTACTAAACATTTATTATTAATTACCAAGATTTCACAAAAATGTTACACAAAATGATTTCTACGGAAACATTAAAAATATTTCTGCGAAAACCTTTTAAATTCAGTCACTATTTGAGAGTATCTGTATACGACAACTCGATTTTTTCGACGGGGAATACAAACAAAAATCTCTCTGAATGCGTCATTTCCATGGGGCTCCGCTATCTATTGGTAAAAAATCCGTTTCACAATTTGTGATATGTGTTTGTGCAATGTGCCAAAAACGTGAAAAGTTTCAAAACAATTGAAATAACTCAAAAACGATGAACGATATCAATTTTTTTCCCTTACAAACATGCATTAGAATTCAATGGGAAATGCAAAACTGCAATAACATAAGGGGTGCTCTATTAAAAAAAGAAAGTGTGTATCACCAACGACTTATGGGTCATCCTGTGATTATCAAAATAATTTTATAAGATGCAGCTCAAAACAACCTATAATTAACGTATACAATTCTTGCTTGTATCTTGTATATAAACGAAAATATTGAGTTTTACTGTAGAAATGCGTCACTCTGTATATGTGGAAACAGACAAAAACTGAAACTTACCCCGTACATGGGTTGTAGGGGTTCTAGTTCGCGCTCATTTGAAGAAATCTTTTCAAAATTCATAAGTCGCTGTCTTCTCAAAAAAGAATTTTTTTTATGAAAATTTGCTAAAATATAGACTATTAAACCATAAACTCTATAGCTGAAACTACTGCCAAAACATCAAAAAGAGGATCTTTTTGAAATAGATTTTCCGAATATGTTTTAGTAACATAAAGGACAATGATGGTTGAAGCTGAAACTTAAGGCTTCGTAAAACATACTTATGACATTTCTTTTACATAATCCGTATTTGTTTCAGATTATGGCCGAAAATTGCAAATTTTGCCGTTTCAAATCACGACTTTGATGTTTTAAGAAGACAAATTATAAAACTTTCAAAATATTTTTTCTGCGACTTCTTGACCTTCTTGCGTCAAGAAAACTTAACCGTTGTATGTAATATTCGATTGGTTTTGTTAACCACACAAAAATATTTTATTCTTGTGCTTTCCTGTGATCACCAGTGGCACCCGATTTTTTTTAATACCTATAATTTTTTTTCTTAACGTAGAGCTCTGAATTTAGGCACATAGGGTAAGTCTAATAGTAGAAACGTATGTGCTAAATTTGGTTGTCATGGCTTTGTTATTTTCGTAGATACAAAAATTTTCCGTTTTCGTTTTACGAAAAACTTTTTATGCATGTTCTAGCCTCGAGGAGAACTCATTCAGCAACAAAAAATGACTGGCCTTTAGCCAAAAAGAAACACTTAAACATGTAAAGTCTTTGCCAATTTTCGTAGAGAAAAATTGGCGAAACCGCGACTTTTGACAAAATGTCTTAAAATGACAAACTAGGTCCCTTGAGCCGATATTCGACGGCAGTTTCAATTATTATGTTTCTATACAGTTGGCCTTTAAAATTCCATACTTAATTCTCTTCAAACTAAGAAGGGTAGTTGAGTGTTTGGAAGAAAATACTGACGGATTCATAAAACTGGCTCCTTTAATGAAATTTTAGACTCTTTCGAAGAAGATTCCACGACAAGCACTAGAAAAGTTTCCTCTTCTCTGGGCGTCTCTCTCTCTCTCTCTCTCTCTTTTATAGATATCTGCACGGGCACTGCTCAGAGGAGCTTTCCACCATAGTTACCCCACCTGCTGCCCCCAATAGATCTACTAGGGGAACAGAGCGAACGCACCCTTTTACTGTCCAGGTCACCAGACATAGAACATCTTGTTATGCCCGCTCTTTTATCCCGTGGACTTCCAAGTTGTGGTTCCTTGCCGGCACATGTTTTTCCTTCTCCTCCGGACCTCCAAACCTTCAAGTCCAGAATTAACAAGTTGTCTCTTTCCTCCTTGTCGACACCCACGGTACGATAGTATTTAGGCTGTAAGCCCTCGTGGTGTGTTGTTGAAATAAAAAATAAAAAAACGTCAAACTTGACAACTTATTTAACATCATAGTCCGGCTAACTTGATATCAATATACTCTCGTATAAGCGTAATTATTAATTATTAATGTCTGTAAATAAATTTTATTGTTTCTTCACAAACAAGTGGCACGTTTTTATTAAAAATAAATAAACTGGATCTCGCTGTTATGTAAATTTTACAGCTGAACGATTTTATAAATCCCCGGTTGTATTACCGACAGACACGCCACGACCACAGAAGCAGCCTTGGAACACCTTTGCTTCTTGCAGTAATCAATGTCTGTTATAAATTTTCAGAGAGTAACAAAATATTAGATAAGCGGAGAATAATTAAACTGTACCAATGTGGCCGATATAGACGTTGTTGTGGAGGAATGTCTTCCGTTTATAACGGTGTATGATCGTGACACAATACCGTGGTACATGCCTGCATATCTGACGATGTTCTACCTACAAAAGCGTTCATTTACTCTTGAATAAAGCCTTTCATGATGCAAAAGCAACATTTAGCATAATGAGTGTGCACAAAAAAAAGAATGAATAATAATAAACGGATCTAGGTACTCGTGTGTTGCTACACTGAAGATTAACGGGATGGATCAAGCACCAGCCCAACCCATAAGTACATATTAATGTGAATCGTAGAAGCAGCAATTGCTTCGTTTAAAACGATAAAATTAATGTATGTGACAAAGCATAGAAAAAACATTAAGAGGGCGGTTCAATAAAATGTTTAAAATATACCATATATGTAGCTTGTTGAACTGTCCCAATTAAAGCCTTAGACTGAAAATATGTTATATAATAGGTAGATTAAGGTTTAAGGAAGGCAATACAGATTTTTGTAAGGAAATACCGCGTTTATAATGAAAATACGTTTTTGCCAAACCATGATTTGACATTTTTTTGTCACAGAATTTGCTCAAAATCACTCTTTTCCTAGATCAGGTATCCAAGAATAAGTTTCTTAAATTTCAGGTCTTTTGGATTCCAGATAAAAACGTAGTTCAAAGTGAAATGTAAAATATCACATACCTTAATTATTTAGTCAATATATATGGTCAAACTAGCGCGTTTCGGCACCATCCGTAGAACAGCTATTTCCTAAAAGATGGCGCACTAAAAATGTGTTTCCAGCGAACGTATTTCATTTTCATTCATAAATAAGTCTCAAATCATGAGAATATAAGGTTAAGTAAATCAAATAAATATTGTAACAATCGGCTCACACGTTTCTATGAAAATGATATCAAAGCAGTTTGTTTTAGTGAATTTTTTTAAATAAAATCACTAATGAGGAGATCGCGGCTCGAAGCGATGACTGGTCGAATTCTCGTTCGCGCTGTAGAATTAAAATAAGTTTATGCAGTGATAATATAATATGGATCCTTGTAAACCAGTAAAAGGAATATGGGTTACTAAGTTACAGCTCGCGTTGCTAAGTAATTTATGCGTCACCTTGCAACCTAGGATACACACAATGTAAATTTCTCTCTCATTCATTAAACCTTTGTTACTAGGCGATTTTAGTTAATACCTACTGAATAAGCACGTTATCTCTCATGGTTCTGCGCCATGCTAAAAATTTAAAAATAATCAAGTAATGATACAGTAGCCCCTCATCTACCACTTTAGAATCCTGCTCTTAAGGCATTTTTCTGTTTCAAGATAACCATAATATACTTCTTTTTGTGGGTATTTCAAATTTCCAGTTAGAGATATCTAAAACACGGAATGAAAGCTATGTTTAAGCAAATATATCTTAAACTGACATTATCTACTTGGGTTTCTCTAAGGCTTTTGACAGACTAAACCACGATAATCTTCTTCAGAAGCTTGATTGGTACGGGTTCTCTCATAAGCTGTTGATGTTTTTTAACTCATACCTTACTGTTAAGAGTTTACTCTGTCTTTTATCGTGGATTTCGGTATGTCGAGATTTTGACTGCATCAGGTGTGCCACAGGAATCTGTTTTGGGTCCTCTATTTTTAAATTTATTCATCAATGACATCACTAACGTTCCTCACATGCTTTACGCCAATGACTTGAAGATTTTTCATGCTAATAAAAACCGTTTTGATTGTGTTATACTACAGTAAACTTTATGTAGAATATATTCCTAGACCTGCCGCTGAATATCGGTAAATGTGAGTTTATGACTTATACACTCAATAAGCAAATAATCAGTTTTCCGTACGAATTATATGATTCAATACTTAATAGACCCAACAATATTGCCGACTTAGGCGTTCTTTTTGATGGCAGACTCTCATTTGTGAATCATATTGAGAATCCCATCTCTAAAGTCTCAAAGACATTGGGCCATATTATCAAAAACTTAAAGAAATTTTCATGTATAAACGCCTTCAAAATTCTCTATTGTGCCTACGTTAGACCGCATTTGGAATATGTAGTTTTTTTTTTGGTTGGAGACAGGAGGGGGAAATGCTCATGCAGATCCCATTCACGACACCGTAGTGCCGTGGGATATCGAGGTACTGTGAGACTGTACTCACTAAAACCCCCTCCCTGGGAGTACCGGACCTTAGTCCATACCTCCGTCGGAAATATTTCACACTTTGGGTTTGAATGTTTCCATTCTGTTTTTGCCGCGAGGGCGTTAGCGGGTAAGTATACGCTTTGGATGCTTATGCTTATGTGGAAGTTGCTCATCGTAGTCGGTGGCATTACGGAGAAGAACATTTGGGTGAGAAGCGGCTTTTGCGAACTGAGTTGTGGATAGTTGAGTTATAAACTCAAGTATCGAAGGCATTTCTAGATCAGAGTGAATCTGACTGTTTCTGACAAACCATGGCGCTCCGGTAACCATTCTCAGAATTTTATTCTGGATGATTTGAACGGCCTTGATGTGTGTTGCGGCCGCGGTGGCCCATGCAGATGATGGATAGGTCAAGACTAGCCGGATGATGACTTTGTACATGAGCAACTTATTGTTTATGGACAATTTGGAATTTCTATTTAGAAGTAAAAACAGCTTCGAGATGAACATGGACGCTTTTTTTCGGGCGTGATCGACATGGGGGCGCCATGTTTAGTGTTTGTTAAGGAAAACCCCGAGGTATTTGGCGGAATGTTGCCAGGGAATTAGACGGTTGTCTAATGATACGTTTTCGTGAGTTTTGTGTCTTGTCTTGGAAAATAGGACTGCTAAACATTTATCGGGCTTTATGGCTAGAAGGGATTTCCTACACCATTCTTGTAGCTCGACTACGGCGGTCTGAAGTCGTTCGGTTATTATCCTCGGCTGAGTGGAGCTGCTGAGGATGGTAGTGTCGTCTGCGTACAGTGCGTATGTCACGTTTATGGGGGCTGTCGGAATGTCTGCGACAAATATATTGTACAGCAGAGGGGAGATAGCAGAACCCCGCCGGAGACCAACCATGGCTGGGTACGTTCTAGATCTTGCTCCCAGATGTTTGACCTGGTACTTCCTCTGTTTCAGGTATTACATGATTAGCAGAATCAGAGGGAGAGGATAATTAAATGATAGAAGTTTGTTTAGGAGTCCCGCATGCCAAACCCTATCGAAGGCTTGAGCAATGTCAAGAAATATTGCACCAGTTGACTTGTTTTTATTAAATCCTGCGGTGATGTTTTCCACCACACGAAGGACTTGGTCTGTGGTGGAGTGCTAGTGTCTGAAACCGAATTGCTCATCCGGGAGGATATGACTTTCTAAGGTGAATGAAGATAGCCTTTCCTGAATCAATTTTCGGCGATTTTGCCAATGACTGGTAGTAGGCTAATAGGCCTGTAGTTCTGAGGGAACAGCGGATCTTTGCTGGGTTTCGGGATGTTGATAATGTCGGCAAGTTTCCACATGGAAGGAAAATGTTGAAATATATAGTTTGGACTAATATAGCGTTCATAGGGATGCACTAGAGGACGTTCAGCTTCGACTTCTCCAGAAGCGGGTAGAGCTGATAATATCTATCCGACTATTGGAACACCACAGAGCTGTCTGTTGTTGCGATTCTCTTGGGATCGCTGCAAAGCAGGCGAAAGTACTTCGCTATATTATTATTTTTCGATCTGTTACACAATGTCGTGATAGAACGGATTCAAGCAAGTCGACTGATAAGCAAGTCTGATAAGAGTTGATGGACATAATTATTTTGATTTGCTGATACCTTAGCCGCATACTTTAAAAGTGATTCGTGTCTTCTTAATCAAAAATGGAGGCTCGTTGCATTTTCAATAAAGACTTGCTACTGGATTTGTTCGAAATGCTCATTTGACCACCTTAAGTTTTTGATTTATAGTAGCTTCAATTGGTTTTAGAGCTGACTTGCTTGCGCAAGTGGTATAGCTTAGCAATAGCCTATCTTAGCTATTATCAGTGCTCCAAAAATACTTACCAAGACTGTTCAGTCGTGATAAGTTTTGGGGTGCTCACCCCAGTTATAATCTCCAAGAGTTTCCAGGAGATTTAATTCAAAAATACAGTCAGCTTTAAGTTGATTTATCTAAGCGTTCCAGTTAGGCTTTGAGTAAAAGGGACAACCATCTCTAAAATCGAGTGTAAAACTATTTTACTATTATAATTTTAGGCTTATGTTGCTGGTTGGCCAAACCCTTTTATAAAAGCTCAAATATATAACAGACTACCTTTTTTAACAGAAAAAACTTCTAGTATATCGTACTTGTCTCGTCCTTCTTATTTAGTCTTCAGTGTTATAATTATTCTACTGGGAGTCATAGTAATTGGATCTTGCAGTTAATTAAGTATTGGATGGCAAAACGTAACACATGAATATACACAGAATCTTCTTCGTGGATTCTCCAAGAAGTCATACTACAGTGATCAATCAAATTGTATGTTATTAGATGAAACGGTTCGTCATAATCTAGTGGAATAATAACGAGCTACCAACTGTGAACAATAATCTGTTTAATGAGAATTAACACGAAACTAACGCCGTATTATATCAGTTGCTTCCAGTAGCCGCAAACCAATAAGCATAGTTTAGCATAATTAATGCGTGTTTGTGTAATATTTTTACCTGGACGTTTTACTTTAACAAATAATAATGCAGTGATGCAAGGAGAGTGAAGAAAAGATCCTTGCACGCAATGACTGTTTCATAAATACAAGATGATTCAAGCAAATAGCCAATCCCATTCACGAATATTGATGTACAATAGTCACATCGAAATAGTTTTCTTAGTTAAAAATGTTTTAAATAGGATTTGTAAATATAATCAGTGAAAAGATCTAGGGAGCACGCAGATAGAAGCGCCTAATTCAAGCAACATTCTAACAGCTACTAATGATTTTAGACCTCAAGCGTTGACTCACTCTCTTCATATTTTCGTAATAGTAATACTAATAGCAATAGCAATATCAATAGCAATATCAATAGCAATAGCAATAGCAATAGCAAAAGTAATAGTATGGCTCTGGGGTACATTCCGAGTGCATGGAGACTGGCCCGGGTTGCATTCATTCCTAAACCTGGGCGTCCAACAGGCCAGGCAAAGTCTCTGAGGCCAATAAGTCTCATGTCCTTCTTGCTAAAAACAGTGGAAAAACTGCTCGTCCGGCAAATTAGGGGCGGTGTACTGGAAGCATATCCCCTACACTGCGGACAATATGCATACAGAGCAGGATTCTCAACAGAAACAGCACTGCACCAACTGGTGCTGAAACTGGAGAATACGCTGGAAAACAGGGAAGTGGCACTGGGGGCATTCCTAGACATAGGGGGGGGGGCTTCAGCAACACCTCGTTCGGATCGGTTCTGGCAGCTGTCCGGGAGCGTGGAATAGAGGATACCTGCTGCAGGTGGATCGGTTCCATGCTCAGGGACAGGGCGGTGATCACCTCACTCGCGGGAGGGACTCTGCTGGCGGGTATCGCGGCGGAGTGTCCGCAGGGGAGCGTTGTGTCTCCCTTGCTCTGGTGCCTAGTCGTGGACAGCCTGCTGGGGAGGCTTTCGGAAGGGCGGTATGAGGTGCAGGGCTATGCGGACGACATTGTCATCATAGTCCGAGGAAAGGTCACACAGTCAGTGTGGGAGCGCATGCAGACTGCACTGAAAGTGGTGGAAGGGTGGACGGTTGGTCATGGGCTCGGGTGAGCCCCGAGAAAGCAACCGTCGTGCCGTTTACGAGGAGGAAGTGCGACAGCCACATAACTCTTACTCTCTACGGTAGGAGCATTCCAATGGCCAGGGAGGTAACATATCTTGGGGTCGTATTAGACTTTAAGCTAACCTGGAATAGTCACATTGGAAAAATACTGCGTAAGGCAGTCATGACCTTAGCCGTCACTAGGCGGCTATATGGAAAAACGTGGGGACTAAGACCTAGTATAGCCCACTGGCTGTACACAAGGGTGGTCAGACCATCGTTAACATATGCGGCACTGGTCTGGTGGCCTAAGGTAACAAAATCCAGTGCTAAACAAAAACTAGGCAAGATCCAGTGGATGGCTTGCCTAGGCATCTCAGGGGCCATGTCTTCAACCCCAACAGCCGCCATGGAGGTGTTTCTGGATCTGCCCCCCTACACTTAGTTATTATGGGGAAGGCCAGGCTAGGACTGTACAGACTAGCCTGCAATGGTAGACTGAAGATGAACCCAGGCTTCAGGGGCCACTGCAAAATTAAGGAGATCGTGAAGAAGCCCATGGTTGAAATGAGGTCAGACTTGGCGAGCCCGCGAATCTGCAGGGAAAACAACTTTACAGTGGAAATCCCCGACCGCGAGTCATGGCGGGAGGAGACGCTGGGCATACCACGGAACGCGCTCGTCTGGTTCACGTACGGATCCAGCGGGGAGCGTGGGACGGGGGCATGTGTTTACTCGGAAGGACCGAGGGTAAGTCATAATATTTCCCTCGGAGCCCATGCAACGGTGTTTCAGGCCGAAATGTACGCCATCCTGCACTGTGTGCGGTAGAACAAGAGGAGGGGCTCCACCAACAAGCGGATCCTCATAGCCACAGACAGCCAGGCAGGCACTAAGTTGCCCACAGTTAAATTCCTGGCTGGTGAGTGAGTGCCTAGACGAGGCGAGCGACCTGGCTGGGCAGAATGAGGTGACCCTCATCTGGGTGCCGGGTCACTCTTCGGACCGGAACCTACCTGGCTATCATCTAACTTATACACAAGCGTTTGCTTGCCGGGAATACTGAAGCATTTTAGCTTCTGACCAGGTGTTAAATAATTAACACCTGGTCAGAAGCGAAAATGCGTTAGTATTACCGGTGAGGAATTTTTAGGACCGGAACCTACATTTGGCATATCACTTAACTTAGCCGAGCAAAGAATTAACAGCTGGTTGGAAGCCAAAATGCTTGAGAATTGTCAAAACAATCAGAACTGGCCTATTCAAAGGCTTTTATTTCAGACCTTTCTGTAACCAGGGTCAAAAATTTATTAGAGCTCAATAGTCTATGCCACCGGACCCTGGTTGAACTCTCAGATATTATCTTCGTCACCACTTGCGTTGGATTGGTCTGGGACACGACCATGTCTAGAGGAAGATGAGACGATGGAACATGTCCCGGGTAACCGCTCTACGGTAGAACGAACCAGCTATTTCCTTTTTGTTAAGCCCCGGCTGGAATCAGCAAACCTGGACTCGCACCCACCCTATGTTGTCAAAAGAATGAACCTGGTGAGCGGAATGTAAATCATAGGTAAGGCATCGTGCAGAATGATTCAAGGCACAGTGATTTTGGAATGGGTGGAGTGAAGAGACTAAGTGCATGCAGAATAGGCCAAGGGCTGCAGTGCTATCGGGGTGGCAAAGCCGCGAACGAGCCCTGAGGGAGAAAAAAAGGCAGAATAGACAAAGATGTCGCAGTGGAATGGCTAATCCTTAGCCTACTCTGTATTAGAATAGAATAGAAGACTGGATATGGGTTTCAGCGACGTTGGTTTGCGCTCATTTAAAGAAAAAGCAGAAACGCAATTTTTGAGCTTTCTCTGATATTATGGTGCTTACTTTTGATAGTAATTTGTTCTATTAATAAATGTAAGAGTAAATTTGCAGAAGATACTGGGGAAAATCGAACTCAATATTGAATACATTGTTTCAGGCGATCACTTTGTATATCCAGATTGTTTATTCATTAAAATAATCTGCATTTCACGAATATTATTTTTTATATATTTTTTTACGTTTGTGGAGTAATTGAAATAATTGCAGGTGAGGTTTTTATACGTATATAATTTGCATGGCTAAAAATTATGTAAACTAATTATGTTGTAACGGCTGTCACGATAGGGCGTTGTTCAAATAGCTCACAATTTAGTGAGAAATAAGTTAATTTTGTTATTATGCAGTTGGTTTAGCTCTGTACATGTATTTAATTTAAATGTATTGCCTGATAAATTAGCTTTAGACATGGCTTTATTAAAATAACTAATTCCCACTAATTAAAAAATGTATTAAAATTTCGGGACACAGCAAGTGCGTTATGGTAGCGAATTTTCATTAAATGCTTCAAATTTGTATAACTAAATTTTCTATAAACCTAGGAAGTTGAATTTTGATATGTAGTAAGGTATTTACGGGGACAATATGTCAACCAAATTCCATCAAAATAACTTTCTTATTTTTTGAGATACAAAAATTATTTTTTTTACCAAAACTAGTCCGATAGGGCTAAAGCTATTAATAAAAGTCTGGACGCAGCAAGTGCGTTAGGGAAGTGAATTTTCATAAAAATGTTTTTAATAGCAAATGCGAGTAGGCATCAATCTGATTACCGGTATAGCCTATGTGGTAGAAACAATGTACTGTACTTTATCAAAATTACTTATTGTTTGAAAATGTACAAAAATTTTCCGAAACTAAACTTAAATGTTGGTTTCCTAGCCAACAAAGCTTACGTTAATAGCAAATTGAGTTATGAAATTTGAAGGATTTAATGAAAATTCGCTACCAAAACGCACTTACTGCGTCCAGATTTTGTTCCTACAAACATGCATCATATTTCGATAAAAAAAATGCAAAAATGCATTAATGAATTTGTTCTACGAAAATTAGCTAAAAATTATAGACCGTTAAACCATAACCTAAATTTTGGTGGTTCACTCTTTATAATGCAAATACGTGTACCAATTTTGCTTGCCCTCACTTTGTTATTTCCGGAGATATAAATTTTTTAGAAAGAAAACACAAAATTTTCCGTGAAAACCTGGGCCGATTTTCCTGGGTAACGAACTTATCCAAGCCACTTGCAAAAGGAACGTACTCATCAAATTTGATCACGATCGGCCCATTATTTTTTGAGTGATTGGTATATATATATATATATATATATATATATATATATATATATATATATATATATATATATATATATATATATATATATAAATATATATATATATATATATATATATATATATATATATATATATATAAATATATATATATATATATATATATATATATATATATATATATATATATATATATATATATATAAACATATAAAAATTCAAACTGACCCCGGATATGTGTTCTAGGGGGCCTAACTAGGGCTCATTTGTAGAAATCCTCCTTTTTTAAGAAAATTCACTGAAACTGAAGTTTAATATTCAGTATGAACGTATGAATCCATCCGTATACATACATATGTTCGAGCATAGAGTAATATGTGTTTTACATTGACATGAATATATTACCCGTCACACTGGGAATCAATCCTACTGTCAAATTAGACGAGCGTCTCGCGACAGTAAAAACTTGGGTGAGTTTTTTGTTGTTTTAACGAAATAAAAGTAACGTGATGTTACAAAAAATCCTACCAACTGACTTTTCTGACCTGCCCTGACATCAGGTTGCCTAATTAAAAGCTAAAAGGAGAAGAAAAATCAACCCTGCCATATATAAAGGTTATGTGAGCATAATGAACTTTTCCTTTCCCTTTTAACTTCTTTTAGCTTTTGATTAGGCAAACTAATGTCAGGGCAGGCCAGGAAGGTCAGTTGGGAGGATTGTGTGTACACAGCGCAGTCAGGGAGGTCTTTTATTTCGTTAAAATGACAAAAAACCCATCAAAGTTTTTACTGTCGCCAGACGCTCGTCTAATTAGAAGAAAGCAATGTTTAATATATTAATAACATATTATACATGGGGTTAAGGAGTCGCGGGCCAAAGGACTCCAGGGGGCAAGCTGAGGAAGTGGAAATAACAACATAAACTCCCGATGAAGCTTTCCCCAAGACCGTCATGCGCGGTTAAAATCCGCATCCTGCACGAGGTGACCCTGCTAATAACTAAACATGACGGATCTAGACAAGGAGGTCGAACTAAACTCCCCCAATCTACGGTGTCACGTGACCCGTGCCTATGGATGGATGGCACCAGGGCGATGGTGTCGTGAACGGAACCTCTGGAGTACCAGGCAACCCTCCAGAGTAACCCGCCTTGCACCACACAGGGGGTTCTGATGGTGTGGACAGTATTTCTCCCATTCTCGTGGGAACAACATGAAGATTATAAATACATATAAAACCAAAACCAATGAGGCTCGAGGAGTGGCTCCGGCTACAGACTTGTGCCTTGAGTCTATCCCGGAAACGGAGACGAGCCAGGGGGCGGCAGCGGACTCTGGAGGTCCCACGACCGGCCTAGATACGGGGGATCAGGGGGTAGCTTCGGCCAGAGACCTGTCCCCGACACCCAAGCTGGAGGCTGGGTCCCACCGGAGGGCGGCGAGCTCCGCGGACTCCGGGGGCCCCTCCACCAGTGAGGACTCTACTGTTAGAGTAGAGGGACTGCCCTGGCAGTCCAAGCGTCTTTCCGGGGCGCAAAGAGAGAAGCTCCGGAGGGCGCAAAAAATGGCGGCCGGGACCTGGACGGTCGAGAAACCTGTAAAGGCGCAAGAGGGGAGTGCGGGTCAGAAGAGGACGCGCTCGAACTCTAGCACGCCCACTACAGACAGACGTTCCAAAAGGGCCAGGGTGCCTGTAAAGGCGCAAGAGGAGAGTGCGAGTCGGAAGACGCCGCGCTCTGGCTCTAGCACGCCTACTACAGACAGACCTCCCAAAGGAACCAAGGCCGGAACACCGGCGCAGACTGGCTCTTACAGGGAGGCTGCGGAGGGCCTCGGGATGGCGGTGATTGACAGACGCCATCCTGAGGTCACGCTAGACCAGGGGAAGGCGGACCTGATCCAGGCTGCGGTGGTAGCTGCAGTGGACTCTCTTCAGGAAGGGGAGAGCCCGCCTCAGTTCCACCGGACGCGCCTGACGGGGATATCCTCTGGACAACCTGTGCCGGGCCGCAGTCGCGGGACTGGCTGCGGAAAACGATCGGGGGCCTCGGTCAGATTTGGGAGGGGGCGGACTTGACAGCCGTCGAGCCCAAGGAACTCCCAAAGAGACGCAAGGTCCTCGTACGGATCCCTGACACCGTCCCGCAGGAGACGGTGATCAGCAGACTTAAGATCCAGAACCCTGAACTGGGGACGCAACACTGGTCGGTTCTAAGCAGGAAGGCAGAGGAGAAAGGACAGACGCTCGCCTTCTCGATCGACCCGACATCTTACAGAGCCCTTGAAGGAACCTCCTTCAAGGCATTCTGGGGCATGGGAAGGGTTAGCTTCCGCCCACTGGGGAAGCAATTAAGGGTTAATGGGACTTAGGTTCCTTCAGGTCAACCTCCAACACAGTAGGGCAGCCACGGCCGGACTACTAATGGCTCTGAGGAACACGGATGTGGCCCTCATCCAGGAACCGTACTCCTACAAAGGAGAGATCAAGGGACTCGGCGGAGCTACTGGAAAGCTCATCTACAGCAGGTCCAGCGAGAATCCGAGGGCCTGCATTTTTGTCAGGGAAGGGATAGAGTTTCTCCCTCTAATGAATTTCTGTTCCAGGGACCTGGCAACGATCAAAATCCGATGTGGAGGAGCGGATGGGCTGAGGGACATTACTGTCGCGTCAGCCTATCTGCCAGGGGACAGCACGGACACTCCTCCACCCAACGAATTGGAGCAGCTGATGGTGGGTAGCAGAGCAGGTGGATGGCAGACCATCATCGGCATGGATGCAAATGCGCACCATGAGTTGTGGGGTAGCTCGGACACAAACTCTAGGGGTGAGGCACTTTTACAATTCTTTATGAAATTTAATTTAGACATATTGAATAGAGGTAATAAACCGACATTCGTCACAACACGGCGTGAGGAAGTTTTAGACCTAACAGTTTCCACCCAGTTTCTGGGTGACTTTGTTAAAAGCTGGGCTGTGTCTGGGGAAGTGAGTAGCTCAGACCACAGATACATCCGGTTTGAAATCGCCAAAGTCGAAAGAGAAACGGTATGGTACCGGGACCCCCGCAAGGCGGACTGGGAAGCCTACAGGGCAGACCTAGCTGTGGAACTGCGGGGGGTTGAGAGTGCCATAAGGGATTCAATAGACCTCGAGATTGCAGCAGTCCAATTGCGAGACGCAATTACCTCGGCCTATAACGCCAACTGCCCCCTGAAAATGAGGGTGTCCACCAGGAACGTCCCATGGTGGAACGAGGACCTCAGGCAAAGGAGGACGCAGGTTCGTAAGCTGTTTAACGCGGCCAAAAGGTCGGGAGCATGGGATGAATATAGACAGGCCCTATCGACCTATAACAAAAGACTGAGGGACGCCAAGAAGGAGTCGTGGAGGAGGCACTGCGAAGAAGTGGAAAACACGTCCGAGAGTGCTCGACTACACAAGATCCTGTCTAAGGGCCCTCAGACTAACATAGGCTCCCTTAGAACACCCACGGGAGGCTTTACAAGCTCGGGGGAGGAAACTATGGAAATTTTACTCCAGACGCACTTCCCCGGCTGTAACATAATAAACCAATCACCTCCGGACTGGGAACACTCAGAAATAGAGGCGCCTTATAGGCGGGCATCTAGAGTAGACTGGACAGTCGCTAAAGAGGTGGTTACCTGGAGCAAAATCAGATGGGCCATTAACAGCTTTAAGCCATACAAATCGCCGGGATTTGATGGAATAATGCCCATCATGCTCCAACAGGGGATAGACATACTGGCGCCGGTGCTTACCCTCATTATGAGGGCCAGCCTGGCTCTGGGGTACATTCCGAGGGCATGGAGACTGGCCAGGGTTGTATTTATTCCTAAACCTGGGCGTCCAACAGACCAGGCAAAGTCCCTGAGGCCAATAAGTCTCATGTCCTTCTTGCTGAAAACAGTGGAAAAACTGCTCGACCGGCACATTAGGGGCGGTGTACTGGAAGCATATCCTCTACACTGCGGACAATATGCATACAGAGCAGGATTCTCAACAGAAACAGCACTGCACCAACTGGTGCTGAAACTGGAGAATACGCTGGAGAACAAGGAGGTGGCGCTGGGGGCCTTCCTAGACATAGAGGGGGCCTTTAGCAACACCTCGTTCGGATCGGTTCTGGCAGCTGCCCGGGAGCGTGGAATAGAGGAGACCTGCTGCAGGTGGATCGGTTCCATGCTCAGGGACAGGGCGGTGTTCACCTCACTCGCGGGAGGGACTCTGCTGGCGGGGGTCGCGGCGGGGTGTCCGCAGGGGAGCGTTCTGTCTCCCTTACTCTGGTGTCTAGTCGTGGACGGCCTGCTGGGGAGGCTCTCGGGAGGGGGGTATGAGGTACAGGGCTATGCGGACGACATTGTCATCATAGTCCGAGGAAAGGTCACACAGGCAGTGTGGGAGCGTATGCAGACTGCACTGAAAGTGGTGGAAGGGTGGACGGTTGATCAAGGGCTCGGGGTGAGCCCCGAGAAAGCAACCGTCGTGCCGTTTACGAGGAGGAGGAAGTGTGAAAACCACAGAACTCTCACTCTATACGGTAGGAGCGTTCCAATGGCCAGGGAGGTAAAATATCTTGGGGTCGTATTGGACTCTAAGCTAACCTGGAATGGTCACATTGGAAAAATACTGCGTAAGGCAGTCATGACCTTAGCCGTCACTAGGCGGCTATATGGAAAAACGTGGGGACTAAGACCTAGTATGGCCCACTGGCTGTACACAAGGGTGGTCAGACCATCGTTAACATATGCGGCACTGGTCTGGTGGCCTAAGGTGACACAATCCAGTGCCAAACAAAAACTAGGCAAGATCCAAAGGATGGCTTGCCTAGGCATCACAGGGGCCATGTCTTCAACCCCAACAGCCGCCATGGAGGTGTTGCTGGATCTACCCCCCCTACACTTAGTTATTATGGGAGAGGCCAGGCTAGGACTATACAGACTAGCCTGCAATGGTAGACTGAAGATCAACCCAGGCTTCAGGGGCCACTGCAAAATTCAGGAGATCGTGAAGGAACCCATGCTTGAAATGAGGTCAGACTTCGCGAGCCCGCGAATGTGCAGGGAAAACAACTTCACAGTGGAAATCCCTGATCGCGGGGCATGGCGGGAGGAGACGCCGGGCATACCACGGGACGCGCTCGTCTGGTTCACGGACGGATCTGGCGGGGAGCGTGGGACGGGGGCAGGTGTTTACTCGGAAGGACCGAGGGTAAGTCACAGTATTTCCCTCGGAGCCCATGCAACGGTGTTTCAGGCCGATATGTACGCCATCCTGCACTGTGTGCGGGAGAACAAGAGGAGGGGCTACACCAACAAGCGGATCCTCATAGCCACAGACAGCCAGGCAGCCCTTAAGGCACTAAGTAGCCCACGGGTAAATTCCTGGCTGGTGAGTGAGTGCCGAGACGAGACGAGCGACCTGGCTGGGCAGAATGAGGTGACCCTCATCTGGGTGCCGGGTCACTCGGGGGTCAAAGGCAATGAAGAAGCTGACAGTCTCGCGAAGAGAGGGTCAGCAGAACCATTTATGGGACCAGAACCGGCTCTGGGCGTGTCAAAGAGCACTGCCAGGGGAGCCATTAAGTCCTGGGTCAGAAACCAACACAAGGTGTACTGGGCGGACTGTCCAGGGCTCAGACATGGGAAGTCAATAATTGACGGACCCAGTTCAAAGAGAGCTGTGGAGCTGCTAAACCTTAGCAGAGGACAGCTCAGAAACACAACAGGTCTCTTGACGGGACACATGGCCGTCAAGAAACACCTACATAAAATGGGGCGGTTCGAAGGGGACCTCGCATGCAGACTCTGCGGCGAGGGGGAGGAATCAGCCCAGCACATCTTGTGCGAGTGTATAGCTCTGGACCGGAAAAGACAACTGATCTACGGTCACTCTAGACCGGAGACAGAGCAATATAAAACTTCACCCTACCAATCGCTGTGCAGACTAGTTCAAGGCACAGTGATTTTGGAATGGGTGGAGTAAGACTAGGGGTATGCACAATCAACCAAGGGTTGCGGTGCTATCGGGGCGGCAAGGCCGCGGACGAGCCCTGAGGGAACAAAAAAAAAAAAAACATATTATACATACATTTTATCTTTCTGCTCTCCTTGTTTATATGCACTTTAACTTTGCCAAACTCACACTGCTTCGTGCGCGCAATGTGCTTAACAAGGGGTAGGTACAAAGTTTTTCTTCATGTATTATAACCCTATAGTTGAAAGCACAGCTAAAGCATCATAAAAATGAGATCTTCTTCAAAACGTATGAAATCTGTGCACTATTGTTCCTCCAAATGTCAAAATAAGATTTAAAAAAAATCATACATTCATCGAGCTAGAATAGATAACGTAGCCTTCTGCGTAGAAGATAAGCATGGTGCCACTGAGCTATCTAAGCATACGTTAACTAACGTTTTGTTTACAAGATACTTCAGATCGGCTTCATGCCCAGGATATTATATTAAAAGTATACATAACAATTAATTACAGAATTAGTAAAATTGCCATTGAAACACATTCCACGACTGTTTCCATCTTATATGACGTCTTATGTTTAAGTTTAAAGATAAAAGAAGCTATTTTAGAATTTTAGAATCATTTTTATAAACTGGACTTGATTTCTTATTATTATGCTATACCTTCAGATTGATTTTTAAAATATTTTAATCCATTTTTGTAGTGAATATAACAAAAATAACATGTCTTTAAGTCACTGCCATCAGCAAATAGGCATAAACTACTTCATAAAAGTATGTTAAATTGGGCGATTGTGTAACTAAACATGTATTTATAGAATTTAAAAAAAGTAGAAGCATAAATAATTACATATTTTATTATATATCTCTTCTGAATGCATCGTACGGAAAGTAAATTTAGATAACAGGTGTGATTAACGAGTTTTTTATCGCAAAACTAACAGCTACTGGTGCAGCCATTACACAAATGCTAGCATGTTTTCTGAATTATTAAATAAACTAGATGGAGATAACATCTAATGAGAAGCAAACTCGATGAAGATAAGAATGTCTTGTGTCTTCTGGCTGGCTCACTATACAGCTGTCCATACGATACTAACTTCATTAGAAAAATCTGGTCTTGCAAATTTTTACAAAATCAAGATATATTTACAAGACATAACTGAAAAATTTCATTTACTTTGACAATTATTACGTTTTCCAGAAATTTTCTGCTTGGTCTACCGCTTTCGATTTTTTCAAGTATGTGTCTCAACAAGTTATGCCGTTAAAAAGTTGAAAATATGTCCAACAAAATGTGAGTCCTTTCTCCAAATTTCTTTCGACAAGCATTTCTTCTTTCACATCTTCTATGAAGATTTTATTCGTCTTCTCTATCTGCGTACCTTGTTCTTCTCATTATTCTCCATTTGTACATTTCCAAAGCTTTTGTTCAGTCCAGCTTTATATATATATATATATATATATATATAATATATATATATATATATATATATATATATATATATATATATATATATATATATATATATATATATATATATATATATATATATATATATATATATTTCAACAACACACCACGAGGGCTTACAGCCTAAATACTATCGTACCGTGGGTGTCGACAAGGAGGAAAGAGGCAAATTGTTAATTCTGGACTTGAAAGTTTGGAGGTTCGGAGGAGAAGGAAAAACATGTGCCGGCAAGGAATTCCCAACTTGGAAGTCCTCGGGACAAAAGAGCGGGCATAATAAGATGTTCTATGTCTGGTGACCTGGACAGTAAAAGGGTGCATTCGCTCTGTTCCCCTGATAGATCTGTTGGAGGCAGCAGGTGGAGAAACTATGGAAGAAAGCTCCTCTGATCAGTGCCCGTGCAGATATCTATTAAAGAGAGAGAGAGAGAGGTCACCAACGGCACGTAAATGGGCAAGGGATGGCAGCCTTTGGGTGAGGGTAGGGTCACCGATGAGACGTATAGCCCACTTCTGAATGGAGTGCAGGATAGCGAGTGTAGAAGCGGCAGCGGCACCCCAGATGTGAGAGCAGTATTCGAGGTTTGGCCTTATTTGTGAAGTATATAAGGTATAGAGATTAGCTAGTGAAAAGTATTTGCGAGCCCGGAAGAGGAAACCTAATTTCTTATCAGCCGCTTCTGTAATTAATGCGACATCTTGGTGCCAATTGAGATTTCGATCCACAGAAATGCCAACAAGTGAAAAGGACTCATTACCTTGAATAACTTGGTTGTTCATTGTGATGGGTCTAGGGCTGGTGTATCTTTTATGAGATAGCAAGACTGTGATTTGGTGGAGTTAAATTGTACAAGATTTCTACTTCCCCAGTCTAATATTTTTTGGAGATACACAGAGACAGAACCCTCCATGAGTCTGCGATCCTCATCTAATTGGGCTAAAGAGACAGGCTTGGAATATTGTATATTTGAGTAGAGGGTGCTGTCGTCCGCGTAACTGTGAACTGGGTTGGAGGTGCTAGAGAGGAGGTCATTGATGTGGAGAAGAAACAAAGTAGGGGCTAAAGCTGAACCTTGAGAGACTCCTGCATTAATTGGATACACTTTAGAGGAATGTCCATCCACGACGACAGAAATGATCCGGTTGGAGAGGAAATTTGCTGCCCACGTACAGAGTTTTGCAAGTTTATTAAGAAGCGCTGCGTGTCAGACCTGGCCGAATGCTTTGGATATGTCTAGAGCGACAATCTGGGATGACACCGTGTAGTTCCATAGACTTGTTCCAAAAATGGGTGACAAAGGAAAGGGGGTCGGCAGTTGATCTGCGCTGACGGAATCCATACTGCCTGTCGTGGATTAGACTGTGTTTTTCAAGAAATTTTAGTAATTCGGTGTTTATATACTTTTCCATCACTTTAGAGACGACTGAAAGGAGAGAAATAGGCATGTAGTTGCTAGGAGGTGCTTAGGATCCTTGCTGGGGACGGGTTGAACCCGAGCAGTTTGACCGTTCAGAAACGACTTTATATTTAGAATGACACCTACTTTTGGGAGACACTTTATCTTTCTATAAATAATTTAAACGAATATAGCTTAAATGTCATATATGTTACTGCAAACAGCACAGTAACTGAAAAGAGAAACGTAGGTTAAATTTCACTTATCGCAGCTTTCTAGAAATATCAGTAATCCCCGTTTGTTTATCCTTCTTGCTTTTTGGTGTCGATGAGAAGGAGCTTTGATAAAACGCAAACCATGACATTAACAAAACACTTATACAACAGAGCACAGGAAACACAGAAATGAGACTAGAGACTAGACCTGAATTGAGCCGACAAGGTGTGTACCGGCATTGGTGAAGATGGTGCTAGAAGTTTATACATTTTCTTTAACTTTTGTGGCGCCGAAACATGGAAATACTACGACTACAAGTATTATTATAATCGTAGTTCTTCGAACTGGAATCGGATTTGAAAGGAAATGGACTTTCCAAGGTAACTAGTGCAGTTATCGTTGTATACAGTGGGTTCCTGTTAACATAGCGAGGGTTCGAGTGGATTTTATGCTTTCCTTATTATCTTATTCTGTTTATGAACAACAAATAAGTTAATTTAACGTGTATCAAATAATTTAAATTCATATCTAAAAAAAAACTTGTTGTGTTTGTTTTAAGATTGTCTAGAATTACTATGTGATACAGTGTGGCCATAATGTAATTAATTCCACCAAATTAACACTATTATCGCGTTCTGATTTTTATTTAATTATCCTTATGAATCTACCTAGATATTATATAGTATCTTTTGAAATGTCAGTTTTGTTAGGGTTTAAATTTTTGTTATTGTATTCGTTCCAAAGATATATCATATCAACCCATATATAACCCCTAAAAATTTTTACAAGATGGTTTTAATAAACATTTTAAACCTATATAAGTTTTTAAAAAGCAGAAAAAAGCAGTAAGTAACTTGTTTTAATTTCCGCAATAGATGTAACAAAAAAATAAGTTTGGGTGTGATATAATTTGCAGTCACTCCTCGTGAGAATTCCTGACTAATTTTAAGAAAAAATTCACTAAAAATCTGAGTTAGCAGATACAGTACCACTTTCACGTTTGTACAGATTGATAACAATGCGCTATCTCTAGAATACAATCCGATCCAGCTGTATATCAGAAAATATTGAGTCAATAAACTAGGTAATAATAATAATAACACTTAATATAAGGACTTTTAACATCCAACACAATAGACACTGCATGAACCATATATCCAGAGAACCAAAATGACTTCTTCAGTTGCACAAAACCCTCAATGAAGACTTTTTCTTTGTAACATAAATAATAATAACAATAATAATAGAACTCATCAAATGTGGACTGCAGATTACTTCCTGTGGCATTATAATAAATTCTGCTTTAAGAAATTCTTGGTTTACGTGACAAAAGTCATTTCCATTACAAGTTACTTTCCTTAGATTTACATTCAATTTCTCTGTTTCATCTTTTCAGCAGTTGTTGCTAGTTTAATCATAGGTTAAATTGATTATATAATTAATTCTTTGCCGTAATGTTTTTATGGAACAGCGTATGTGATCCACATTTTCATTTGCCACATTATCTACCTGGAGCTTATATGCGTTGTTGAGTAGGTATATCATACAGAATACAGTGGCGTTACTAACTAAATAAGGTGAATAATAGATCTATAGAATATATATATATATATATATATATATATATATATATATATATATATATATATATATATATATATATATATATATATATATACAGGGTCGCTGATAAGTCTGGAAACGGTCGATTATCCGGGAAAATATACAAGGTGTCGAAAAAAGTTTTATACAAAAGTTTTTGGGTTCTTCAATGTCTACTAGGCGGTGATAATTTCATTTATACAGGGTTGGTCATACAGGCGTGGCACACCAATATTATTTTTTTTTTAATGGAACACCCTATATATTATTCGATATTTCAATCCTTCTCTTAATTTTGAGCAACATTTATCAGAAGCATGATGTACATAAACTCAATCGTTTCCGGGTAAAAAAATAAATAAAAATAAACGCTATTGTTTTTAAAATCTATTGGATGAAGAACAAAAATAAATGAAAAGTACAATATCTCTTGAAAACAATCTGTGAGTGTGAAAAGAACCGGTTGCGATGTTTTTAACATTGTTTGAAATCCTATTTTATAAGATGTTCAAAGTGTTCTCCATTGACCTCCTGACAATAATGAATTCGCTTAACAAAACATTGCACTGCATTTACAAGAGCGTTTTGAGGAATGTTATTAATTTCATGCACAATCCTTGCTTGCAACTCTTCAATATTCTGCGGTCTATTTTGGTAAATTAAATTTTTTACATGACCCCACAAAAAAAGTCAAGCGGCGTCATGTCGGGAGACCTAGCTGGCCATTCAATAGTTCCCCTGCGCCCTATCCATCTGCCAGGAAAGGTTTGATTCAGATATTCCCGTACCTCAATTCCAAAATGAGGGGGTGCCCCATCCTGCTGAAACCATATTTCTTCCGCTGGTAGATTTGGGTCGTTATTGTTCGGAAATAATCGACTAACGTCTGGAACAATTGATTCTTGCAAAAGTGTCAAATATCGAGCAGAGTTCAAATTACCGTGTATAAAATAAGGTCCTATGATATGTCCACCAATAATAGCACACCAAACATTTACTTTTTGCGGTCTTTGGGTGTGAATTTGTTCCATCCAATGTGGGTTTTCGTCTGACCAGTACCTACAGTTGTGTCGGTTGACTTGTCCATTCAAACAAAATGTAGATTCGTCGGAAAACAAAATGTGGTTGGCAAAGTTAAAATTTTGGCGTAACTTCTCCATAATAAGTTCACAGAACTCGATTCTGCGATCAAAATCGTCTTCACTCAATTCTTGCAATAAATAAATTTTATATGGACGGAACTTTTCCCGCTTCGTAATCTTTTGAATTGAATATCGACTCATATTGTGATTTAAAGCCAATTGCTGTGCCGAAGTTTTCGGATTTTCCACCACATCCAATATTACATTCAAAGAATTTTCTTCATTTGTAACGGTTACTGGCCTTCCAGTTCTAGGTTCATCCTTGATACCGCCAGTTTCGTGAAAACGATGCAAAGTTTTCGAAACTGTGGATTTGGAGATCGATTCGCGCTCAGGATGCAACTCATTGAACATAATCACCACTTGAGCAAAACTTCGTGTTCTATCACCGTACCCTATCATCATTAAAATTTCGATACGTTCGGTTTCACTTAAACTTGCCATTTTGCACAAAAACTGTTGACACTAAATTACTAATGTTTCAAAACTGTTGACACTGAATGAATGTTTGACATTCGTTGTCCTGGAAACATTTTAAAACAAAAGAATAATACTGCGTTTCTTATGGGCATCTTATCTTATCTTGGGATTCCAAACAATGTTAAAAACATCGCAACCGGTTCTTTTCACACTCACAGATTGTTTTTAAGAGATATTCTACTTTTCATTTATTTTTGTTCTTCATCCAATAGATTTTAAAAACAGTAGCGTTTATTTTTATTTATTTTTTTACCCGGAAACGATTGAGTTTAGGTACATTATGCTTCTCATAAATGTTGCTCAAAATTAAGAGAAGGATTGAAATATCGAATAATATATAGGGTGTTCCATTAAAAAAAAATTAATATTGGTGTGCCACGCCTGTATGACCAACCCTGTATAAATAAAATTATCACCGCCTAGTAGACATTGAAGAACCCAAAAACTTTTGTATAAAACTTTTTTCGACACCTTGTATATTTTCCCGGATAATCGACCGTTTCCAGACTTATCAGCGACCCTGTATATATACAGGGTGGTTACTTTTATCTTGGACACTATTGCTATCTTCTAAACTTTTAAAGATACAGAGTCGGTTATATTACGAAAATGTTGTACAATTTGATGCTTGTTAAGAATTTGAAGTGAAATTCCGGATAAATCAAGTCGCTACTGAAATATCCCGAAAAAAACTGAAAAGTTACGTTTTCAAATTTCCTCCATATTTTTTTTTATTATTTAAGCGAGTACTATGATATTTGGCTTCGCATAAGTCGTCACGAGTTATCTACTCCCAGTTTCAATAAATTTTCTAGGCCTACTAGATCATTAGGTTTTCATAGCCGACTTTGGATTTTTTTTAGGGCAGCCTTATTGGATTTTTATAGGGTTGAATAGAGAAAAATATTACGATTTCAATGATGTGACACACTGGGTTAACATACAATTGCATGTATGTTTCATCGCAAATTCACAGTACTCCTAAATAATTATAAAAGCTGATGCTTTCGAATATCTAATAATGTAGTTCTAAAAAATCAGGCAAAGCATTAAAACAAAACACAAGTAGGTAAAGACAAATTTTATAAACAAAAAATTAAAAGAGATAAGTAAAGAATTTACGAAGATAGATAAATAAGAAATAAACCATGAACTGTACCTCAAGAGGAAAAACTTTGTTCTACAAGAATTGTTCAAAATGACTGCCGCCATGCTCAATGCAAAGTGATGTTCTACGGTCCATACCGACTATCGCATTTCTAATATTTTCTTGTGTAACTGACTGGAAAACTTCTGTAATCTTGACTTGCATTCAGCCTTCCCCAGGGCGGTAGAAACAATTTCATCCCCTAAAACAAGAGGTGGGAACGTGATCTTGCTGCCGTTGGAGCTTGAGATGACTTTGTTTTTGATGTGGTTACTAAACGAGTTTTTTGCCTCAGAAAGAATGCGGACATAGCGGTTTCTTGCGTCGTTAAATGCTTGACGGTTTTCTTGACTGGCATTGTATAGAAGCGTTTTGTGATCTTTGACCTTTCCAAGTCTGGCCTTGTCACAGGATTTAGAGAACCAGGGCTTCTGAGTGGCTGAAGAGGTTTTCTGTGTACGTGAAATAAATAATTCCATGCCAACTTGGATAGTTTCGGTGACGTTTTGTGAGATATCACAGGGGTCAGGATGAGAGAAGCAGCAGACGCCCATGGAAACGAGGAAAAGTAATCCCGCATTTCGTCCCAGTTCGCGGAGTTGTAGTGCCAAACGATACATGGGTGTGATGACTGTGTGACCTCGGGTTGCATTGCGCAGTGACCATGGCGTGGTCTGAGCAACCAAGAGGGGAGGTGACTGATGTCTTATAGCATTCAGGTTTTGTAGTAAGAAGGAGAACCAAGGGATTTGAGCTATGTGTTGGGATGCGAGGAAAGTAAGTATGTTGCTGAACCATATTGGCTAAAGAATTGCTGACTGCAAAGGCCTCCGCTGCTCTCCCTTGTGGATCGGTTTTTGAAGATCCTAGCCATTCCTTATTATGAACATTGAAGTCACCAAGAATAGTGACCTCGGAGGAAGGTTATTCAGAAATCAGATGGTCGGCTTTTTTTAGAAAGGTAGTCGAAGAGCTGGAGAAAGTTGTTGTCAGAATATGACCGGTAAATGCAACAGATGAATTTAGTTGTAGCCCTGAGTGAGAGTTTTATCCAAAGTATGTCTTTTCTTCCAGCTTCTAAATTGGGGAGTCTGGTGCAGGGTAGATTGCTACGGACGTATGTACACGCGCCTCCGTGTAATCTAAAGGAAGTAAGGAGCTCATACCCCGGGAAATTAAGGTGATTAGTGGCTGTTTTGGCACTGACTTGGGTTTCGGTGAGGAAGAGAAGTTGGGGCCTATTAGCCTGGAGGAAATGGTGGACGGAGTTCAGGTTAGACTTTAGGCCACATATATTCGAGAAGGATATGTTAAATCTTTATGCTGACGCCCCCTGCACACCCCTCTCCCGGAGATCCGAATGGAGGGCTATTTTATCTCCGGAATCTTTTGTACAAAGAGGAGCCCACCATCATTTTTGTTTATAAGGGAAACCGACTCATACACAAGAACCGGGAACGTCCGTTGGGCCGCTTGATGTAAGGACTGGTACCTCCTCGGGCGTGAAAAAATCATTTACTATCACGTAAAGGAAAAGTCCATCATGTAATTCGACAGCGACGAATGTGCACATTGTGAAGATCGACACACCCCGAGCATACAGTCCTTAGATGCTGTAAGTGGCATCATAGAAGACAGAGAGCTGTAGATGTAGTCGGCACCAAGCTGACAGCAGACAACATAGTGGAACGCATGCTGGAGAGTAAAGATAAATGGATAGTGATAGAAAAGTTCATCGTTGGCACACTGAAGAGTGAAGAGCAAGATGGGAGAAACCAAGTGACATAACTGATAGACCGCGATAAAGTTACACACCATGGTGGCTTCGCTGCGTTTTCTATGCTACCTAGAGGTAGGGATTTCAGTTAGTAAGCATTCTCTAGGGATAACGAATACAACACAGTTCGGTGGGTAAACAACTGTCTTTTGAAGATTTCCCCTCCACCCCACAAAAGAAAACAAGACTTTCCGCGACCACAAAGTTCGAGTGAATATTATTTGTCTATTTTTCAGGAACGCCACTGTCATCCCTGTACACATTCACGAGCAAAGTAGAGATATAAAGATAATCACTCCCCAGTGTACTACAGCCTCTCTTGTTGCAATATAAATTACCGGGATTTTTACCTGGAGACAACTGTAATTAAGTTTAATCAATGTCATAAGTCAATGAAATAGCGCTCAATTTTGCTGTCGGTATGATGTGAATATCCCAAGGTGGAATTATCTTCCATTACGGAGCATCCACGGTAATTATCTGCCTTACATGGCCGGGAAAATCTTGATGAGGTGAAAACTGTGGAAAAAACACAACACAGGTCATCAGGGGTGACGTTCCGTGACACGAGGATTCTTATAAATTAAAAATTCAAAGCGAAACGTTAGGAAAGGTCATGGTTCTGGCTTTGATAACGTAACGCTCAATGCACCGGAACCTGTTGCGACTAGTCTAATAAAACGCACGTTAAATTACACGTAAATTGTGCAATGCAAATCTCAGTTTAAATATAGTGAAGTGAAATTTTAACCACTCAAGCTTTTTCAATTCATGTCTTTCGGATTTTATTTTTAATTTGGAAAAAACTCAAAATTTTGTAAACACGTTACTTAAAATTCACAACAGAGGTCTATTTACTTCATTTCTAGCTACATGTAAGGTGCCATTCCAGTTACTTTAATAATTTCAAAAATAGATCGTAACAAAAAATATTTTTGTACATTTTTTGGTGAAAAATATGTCCGCTATAGCTGATTTACGAACTCATCTGCGATTATAACAAAAGGAAGACATGTGCCAAGTTTCGTTCAAATCAGTCGAGTATTTTTTTGTGTTATTGCTCGCATACATACATACATAAATACACATATAAAACATATAAAATTACGGGACGCAGCAAGTGCGTTATAGTAGTGAATTTTGATAGGAATTGTACACTATTAGTAAGATATATTATTAAAATTAATTCTTTAAATTTAAATGGACCTTGGAGATCGGTTTTAGAGTCCCAGTTAGCGATTATTTGAAAAAATGTATGTTTTATATGGAGCTAAAAAGTTAAAATTTGATCTTAGATATAATATGTAAGTACTGCAAGTGTCTTTAAAAAAATGTTGTTACAAATTTCATTAAAGTTACAAAAGTTTTTCAGAAAAAAAAATTTACTTACAAATGGAATGCACCTGTCAAATTATGAATATGGAAGGTATTTTTCCTTATTAATTGCTTGGATGGTTTTGTTTTAGTCAACCAATTAAGTTTTTGCAAACAATAAACAACAAAATAGGTTTTTAAAACAAATTTGTAGTTATTCGCGAAGCTCATTATGTTATTTTTCTTTAATTTTGTACCCACGTGCGTTTACATAGGTGTTACTATGGTTCAAGATTGAAGATTTTGGCTTAATGGGAAATTTATTGAGCTATCAGATTTGAAATATTTTTACGAAAATCGATCCAGGAAAATCGGCCCAGGTTTTCCCGGAAAATGTTGTTTTCTTTGGAAAAATAATTATATCCGGAAACAATAAAGTAAGGGCAGCCAAATTTGGTTCGCAGGTTTATACCATTATAGGTAAATTACCTACCAAAACTTAACTCTGTACGTTGAAAGACAAAAAAGTTACGGGCATTTAAAGAAAAATAAATTGCGGTTTTCCTCAAATGCAGGAGTTCCTCAAGGTTCAGCTTTAGCCCCTACTTGGTTTCTCCTCCACATCAATGACCTCCTCTCTAGCATATCCAACCCAGTTCACAGTTACGCGGACGACAGCACTCTCCACTCAAATATACAATATTCTTAGCCAGTGTCTTTAGCCCAATTAGATGAGGATCGCAGACTCATGGAGGGTTCTGTCTCTGTGGATCTCCAAAAAATATTAATCTGGGGAAGTAGAAATCTTGTACAATTCAACCCCACCAAATCTCAGTCTTGCTTTCTATCTCATAGGAGATACACCAACCCTAGACCCATCACAATGAACAACCATGTTATTCAAAGTAAAGAGTCCTTTTCACTTGTTGGCATTTCTGTGGATCGAAATCTCAATTGGCACCAACATGTCACATCAATTGCAGAACCGGCTGCTAAGAAATGAGGTTTCCTCTTCCGGGCTCGCAAATACTTTTCACCAGCTAATCTATATACCTTATATACTTCACAAATAAGGCCAAACCTCGAATACTGCTCCCACATCTGGGGTGCCGCTGCCGCTTCTACACTCGCTATCCTGGACTCCATTCAGAAGAGAGCCATACGTCTCATCGGTGACCCTACCATCACCCAAAGGCTGCCATCCCTTGCCTACCGACGTGCCGTTGGTGACCTCTCTCTCTTTTATAGATATCTGCACGGGCACTGCTCAGATGAGCTACCTGGGAAACAGAGCGAATGTACCCTTTTCCTCTCCAAGACACCAGACATAGAACATCTTGTTATGCCCGCTCTTTTGCCCCGAGAACTTCTAAGTTATGGAATTCCTTGCCGGCACAAGTTTTTCCTTCTCCTCCGAACCTCCAAACCTTCAAGTCCAGAATTAACAAGTTGCCTCTTTCCTCCTTGTCGACACCCACGGTACGATAGTATTTAGGCTGTAAGCCCTCGTGGTATGTTGTTGAAATATTAAAAAAAGTCAAAGTTGCGATTTGAAACGTCAAAATTGGCAACATTTAGGCAAAGAATCTGAAACTAATACGAGCTATGGAAAGAAAATGTCTCAAGGAGAATGTTTTACAAAGCCTGAAGTCTTAGCTTCAACCGTCATTTTCCTTCATTTTACTAAAATGTTTCAAGAAAATTCATTTCAAATAGACCCTTTCTCTGATGCTTTGGCAGTAGTCTCAGCTATAGAGTTTATCGTTTAATGGTATATAATTTTCGTAAAAATTCAATAAAGCTCAATACATTCGTTATTATGCAAGATACGAAAAAAATTGTATACATTAATTATAGGGTGTCTTGAGCTACATCTTAAAAAATATTTCTACATTTCGCATAAGTCGTTGGTGGTACAATTTTTTTTTAATAATCGAACACGCCCTATATTACTGCACTTTTGCATTTTCCATCGCAATAAAATGCATGTTTGTAAGAAAAGAAATTCGGGACGCAGCAAGTGCGTTATGGTAGCTAATTTGCTTTAAATGCTTCAAATTTGAATACCCCAATTTGCTATTAACCTATAAGGTTGACCAAGAAACCAGTTTTTTCGGGAACACTTTAAGTTTACTTTCGGAAATTTTTGTACATTTTCAAACAATAAAGTTATTATGGTGAAACATGGCACATTGTTTATACTGTATTGGTTATACTGGTTACCAAATTTGATGCCTGCTTTCTTAAAAAAAAAACATATTTGCTATTAAAAACATTTTTATGAAAATTCACTACCATAACGCACTTGCTGCGTCCAGACTTTTGTTGTTTATTGTTTGCAAAACTTGGATGGGTTGAGTAAAACAAAACCATCCAAGCAATTAAGAAGGAAAACTACCTGCGCTATATATAATTTGACAGGTACATTCCCTTTGTAAATACTTTTTTTCCTGAAAAACTTTTGTAACTTTAATGAAATTGGTAACACAATTTTTTTTAAAGGCACTTGCAGTACTTACATATTATATCTAAGACCTAATTTTTATTTTTTAGCTCCATATAAAATATAATTTTTTTCAAATAATCGCTAAATGGGATTCTAAAACCGATCTCCAAGGTCCATTTAAACGTAAAGAATTAGTTTTAATAATATATCTTACTAATAGTGTACAATTCTTATGAAAATTTACTACTATAACGCACTTGCTGCGTCCCAAAATTTTTTATTTATAGTATACATTCGCGTGCTAAAATTTGGAGCTTCTGAACGCAAACTCTGTCCTGGTATTAGGAAAATAATGGTCCAAGGTTGACAATTTACACAATTCGTAGTTGACTGTACATTGTACACAGCTCTATCTATAAAATTTTGTTTAAACTAGATCTATCGTGACAACATACTACCTGGTCCTGCACAGAGATGGCGTCCCTGTCGTATCTCTCACAACGTTCTTACAACAGCTGACATCTTACGACAACTTCCATTGTTTAGATTTGTATCTACGATTTATTTAAATAGCATATCAGTACAGATAGCGTCATCGGTCTTTGTCCAACATTGTAGATATTGCATTACAGAATCTGAAGTGATGTCGAGGATTATTTTATTATTAATTTCTAAGAACTTTATTTTCCTTTGATCAAACGATTTGAAAATTGATACACGTCTGTCTATGTTCTTATAAGTTGTAAATCTTCGTTTCAATTACTTAAACAATTTGAGAGATATTGCGTTTTAAAAAATATTTCTAATTTTTTACTAAGAAAAATTGGCCGTTAAGATTTGATGAACGAACTTATCCAAGCCATTAGCCAAATAAGGGTAATTCCCAAATTTGGTCCAAATCAGTGAAGTAGTTTTTGAGTTATCGGTTGGATATATATATATATATATATATATATATATATATATATATATATATATATATATATATATATATATATAGAGAGAGAGAGAGAGAGAGAGAGAAGGGAGGAGTAACAGTCGTTACACGTTAGTGTGCTAATATTTGTATACTTTCAAGGGCAGTTACGACCACAAAACTTGAGGGCTATATTTTAAAGAAAGTCACTCTGTACTAAATACTCGATATATTTCTGCCTTTAAAAGTATGCATGCATACATATATATATATATATATATATATATATATATATATATATATATATATATATATATATATATATATATATATATATATATATATATATATATATATATATATATATATATATTAACCATGGAAATGGGTTTCAGAGGCCCTAATTCCCGCTCATTTCAAGAAAATTTCCGAAAGTCTCACCCTCGGTACCTCTCTAACAGTGAATTTTTTAATGAACATTCACTAAAAATTCAAACGGACCTGGGATATGGGTTCTAGGAGCCCATAATTCGCGCTCGTTTAAAAAAAAGTTCCGAAAGTTTCACCATCGGTACCTCGCTATTAGTGAATTATCTTAATGAAAATTCACTACAACTCCACTCTGCAATTAATAAATCGATAAAAAGTAAACAAAATAATACTAAATATGTATTACCAGTAGTACTAAAACTACTGATTATATAACTCAGAGGTCTGATCGGTGACCTCTGCAAATGCGTTTGCAGTCACATCAAGTTGTGTTTTTTACATCGCATGCTTCTTTGTTACGACTGGTGATTCTTGTTACTGTTGCTAATTAAGTCGAGCTTGTTCTGCTGTTTCGACCAGAAAACAAACCAGCGGTAATTTAGAAACCTGTGTGGTTCATTAAAATGATAATTACACCATCAATTTCGAGGTACCTCACCTGTAATTTGCTGATAGGCGTCCGCTTGATTTATCATTCGGTCAAGTGAGCAATAAGAATGTTAATTAAAGAGTATTTATTACACTCTAAGGTTAGTTTACGAAAATGTAACAGAAAATGATTATGATAATAAAACATTGCTTTTCTGGCGATAAAACTTCCGTATAACCAAAAAAAAAAAAACGGTTCAGGATAACTTAACATGCTTGGAGAATTTGGTTATATGGCCACTCATGAAAACTTGCCTTTATCGATTGACTTTACCGTTCAATTTTTATACCACTACATGAAGAAGTTAACCTGGAGAACCCAAATTGCCAAAACATATTAAAAAAAACCTGACGATCGTTTCACTAATCAAGTTAGCGTCATCAGGGGTTGAATATTTCTAAATATCTTACATCTACAACAACATTTATATTCTTCTGCAAGTAGTCGATCACTATCGAGTTAGGGGGGTTGAACGACACAAAAAATTAACATATTTCGTTTGGCGGAAATATATGAATTCTTTTATTATCTGTAGGTTCTGCCGGTCTTTCTTGTAAAGTAGTCTATCAGTACACTACCCATATGAGGCGGAGCTAAATTCATACACTTTGTATTATTAATATATTTAGCAATATATATATATATATATATATATATATATATATATATATATATATATATATATATATTTGGATAAAAATAGATACACCAAAGGTGCTGCATTGACATTGTCACCTGTCAATTGTCAATTGTGGTCGTTGTTTTGCTTTTGTTTGTGTAATTAAAATTTTTGAAAATGGCAGTGAAACTCACAGAATCTGAGCGCATTGACGTCTTGATGATGTACGGATATGGTGATCGTCAACGATCGTTGGAAGAAGCTCGCACTTTATTTAATACTGTTCATTCGGATAGGCAAATTAGTAAAAGTACGGTGTATCGGGTTGTTAAAAAGTATAAGGAATTTCGCCAAGTGAGGGATTTGTCATGAAGTGGACATTCAATAACAGTATGTGGCGAGGACATAAGGTTGAATGTTCTATTACCAGTCCAAGAAAATCCTCATGTCTTCATGTAGCTACAAGACAATTGGGTCAAATTCTTGATATATCCCAAAAGTCTGCTCACAAAATTCTGAAGTCTGCAAAAATGAAACCCTTTGAAATGCATCTGGTTCATGAGTTAACCGAGGATAACCCAGATCGCAGACTAAATTTTTCTGAAATAATGACATTATTATTCAAGCTCGGTCTAACTTTGTGAATGAAATAGTTTTTTTCAGTTGAAGCAACATTTCATCTGAATGGTACGGTTAACAGGGACAACTCTCGTTTCTGGTCAACACAGAACTCTCATTGGATGAGAGGAAGTCTATGCGCAGTAGCCTCAAAAAGTGAGTGGGTGGGCTGGTTTGATCGGAAACAAATTAATTGGACCTTTTTTTATTAGCGGAAATTTAATGGTGATGGCTACTTGAATTTATTGAGAAACCAAATTGTACCAGCACTTAGACCACTCTTCCCACATCAAATGAGACCTAATCGTCCAAGCAATAATATTTGGTTCAAACAAGATGGAGCTCCGCTACACTTTTCAAGTAATGTCCGTGATTATTTGGACCAAATATTTACTGGCAGCTGGATCGGACGCAGAGGAGCAATCGAGTGGCCAGCTCGTTCTCCAGACCTGTCGCCACTTGTGATGTCAGGTATATAACAAAACGACCTAATGATCTGGAACAATTACAGGAGCGGATAACTGAAGAAATCAACCATATTACGCCACAGATGATACAAAAGCCAGTGAGATATTTTGTTGATCACTGTCAAGTTGTAGACGGAGCACAATTTGAACAATTACTTTAGTTTAAATCATATTACGAACTTTTATAACAGATATCTTGATTTTGCATTATTAATATTTTATTAGCTTTTTTGTAGTGTCATCTTATCAATTAGAAAAACATGTTGATGTTTCAGAACGTTGTTTTTCATCCTGCACCCGAAAATGGTAATTAATACAAGGTGTCTAATTTTAAAAAAATTGATACTTACTATACATTTTACTTGGCTGCAGAATTGAATATAAAAAATCTGTGGAAAATGTATAATAATACTGTCGAGGAAAACTTGAAAGTCAGGAAGTGTTGTTTTTAGGGTTTTCATTACCAAAAAATATAATCCTCATTTTGATACTCCAAAAACTGATCTTTGTTCCACGTGTCTACAGCTTAAAGACAAAATGAAGAAAGTTTTGAATGCAAACAAAAGATAAATAAGTACACTTGGATAACTCAAACCACCACAACACATTAAAAAAAATCTGATGACTGTTTCACTAACCAAGTTAGCGTCATAAGAGGATGAATTATTCATCCTCTGATTACGCTAACTTGGTTAGTGAAACGATCGCCGTGGTTTTTAAAATGTGTTGTGGTGATTTGGGTTCTCCAAATGTACTTATCAGTGCTCATCGCAGGTTCCAATCTTCACTCAATAAATGATAAAGTTAGAATTCAGCAACAAGCTCTCAAAATTCGAGTAAACTGCGCCATTATCAGCTACTGAATGAACATCAAGATATCCTGAGGTAACATTTAGCTTTGATTGCCAAAAGAACTTGATACTCCCAAAAATTTCATATCAAGCTTCGTATTTCAGCATGCAACTAAATGTCTAGGAAAATCCGAGGAAGTCCTAAGGGAAGATTTAATCCAGACACACCCAAGTCCTCTGTATGAACTGAAAATGAAAATTATACATTTATTTCGTGATGGCTGTGCTGCACAAAACAAAAATATCACAATGATTGGAATGTTATATAATTGGCTGTTAAAAGCAAGTCCTCGAACAAACAGTCATTCCCTGTTAAACCAGAAGTGAGAAAAAAGTGACGTTGTTATAAACAAAGTTAGGGACGCAGCAAGTGCGTTATGGTAGTGAATTTTGAATAAATGCTTCAAACTTTAATAACGTAATTTTCTATAAACTTAGAAAGTTTAATTTTGGTATGTAGTAAGGTCTTTCCTAAGGCAAGATATCTACTAAATTTCATTAAAATAACTTTGTAATATTCGGAGAAAAAAATTTTTTTTTTGGAAAGAAAATTCAAAATTTGAATAACTCAATTTTCTATAAACTTAGAAAGTTTAGTTTTGGTACGTAGTAATATAATGTTTCTCCCAAGGCAACATATACAGTAAATTTCATTAAACAGCATTGTAATGCTTGGAGAAAAAAATGTTTTTCGAAAGAAAACTCAAAATTTTCCCAGAAAACCCTGTTCGATTTTCCTGGCTAACGAACTCATCCAAGCCATTAATAAAAGAAAGGCACATGCCGAGTTTTTTATTTTATTTTTTATTTGAACAACACACCACGAGGGCTTACAGCCTAAATACTATCGTACCGTGGGTGTCGACAAGGAGGAAAGAGGCAACTTGTTAATTCCGGACTTGAAGGTTTGGAGGTTCGGAGGAGAAGAAAAAACATGCGCCGGCAAGGAATTCCACAGCTTGGAAGTCCTCGGCACAAAATAGCAAGCAACAAGATGTTCTATGTCTGGTGACCTGGACAGTAAAAGGGTGCATTCGCTCTGTTCCCCTGGTAGATCTGTTGGGGGCAGCAGGTGGAGGAACTATGGAAGAAAGCTCCTCTGAGCACTGCCCGTGCATATATCTATAAAAGAGAGAGAGAGAGAGAGAGAGAGGGAGAGAGGTCACCAACGGCACGTCGGTGGGCAAGAGATGGCAGTCTTTGGGTGAGGGTAGGATCACCAATGAGACGTATAGCTCTCCTCTGAATGGAGTCCAGGATAGCGAGTGTAGAAGGGGCAGCAGCACCCCAGATGTGGGAGCAGTATTGGAGGTTTGGCCTTATTTGTGAAGTATATAAGGTATAGAGATTAGCTGGTGAAAAGTATTTGCGTGCCCGGAAGAGGAAACCTAATTTCTTAGCAGCCGCTTCTGCAATTGATAAGACATGTTGGTGCCAATTGAGATTTCGATCCACAGAAATGCCAACAAGTGAAAAGGACTCATTACTTTCAATAACTTGGTTGTTCATTGTGATGGGTCTAGGGATGGTGTATCCCTTATGAGATGGAAAGCAAGACTGAGATTTGGTGGGGTTGAAATGTACAATATTTCTACTTCCCCAGTCTAATATTTTTTGGAGATCAACGGAGACAGAACCCTCAATGTGTCTGCGATCCTCATCTAGTTGGGCCAAAAAGACAGGCTTAGAATATTGTATATTTGAGTGTAGGGTGCTGTCGTCCGCGTAACTCTGAACTGGGTTGGATGTGCTAGAGAGAAGGTCATTTATGTGGAGAAGAAACAAAGTAGGGGCTAGAGCTGAACCTTGAGGAACTCCTGCATTAATTGGATATAGTTTAGAGGAATGGCCATCCACAACAACAGAAATGCTCCGGTCGGAGAGGAAGTTTGCTGTCCAGGTACAGAGTTTTGGTGGCAGGCCATAGGCCGGAAGTTTATTAATCGAAATCGGTTAATTATGTTTTGAGTTATCGGATGGATACATACATACATATATACATATACATATACATATACATATATATATATATATATATATATATATATATATATATATATATATATATATATATATATATATATATATATATACATATAAAAATTGAAACTGATCCCGGATATTGTTTCTTACCATCGATGCCTCTCTATTATTGAATTTTTTAAATAAAATTCACTAAAAAGGCCTAGTTGTCACCATTCGTCAATACAAAAATCTAAAAAAATTGCATTATTAATAACAGAGATATTGACCGTTCGGGAACTTTTTACTAACCCTGTATACATAGAAACTAAATACAAAGCATTTCTTCTTGCTAATACCATACTTTCTCCTATTTAATATCCTAGCTAACATCTTCCTATACACTCTTTTTTATATAACAACACAACAATTATACTTGGGTTAATAAGCATACGTGGTAAGGAAGCGCTATAAAATTACAGTTATTGAAGCTGGCCGCCATTAGAACGTCAAATAAGACTTGTAAAACAGATGAAATATAATGCAATATGTAGAATTGGCCATTATTAAGACGTCGACTGGTGTAACATCTATAGAAGCAACGAGGAATTAGATGCTTCTAAGATCAATCAATATAATGTTGAGAAATCTACCTATGTAGCTGTTGATTAACGAGTTACCCCGTTAGCCTTTTATAGTCTTGTGGTATACTTGCTTCGTTTTTTAATGGTAAGGTAACTGACTACATGATCTTATAATATGATGAGAAAGTAGGTCCATACATGTTGTTTAGTAGATACATACAACGTCTCTTGTCTCTGTGTGCTCATCACAATGTGCCAGTATGCCGAAAAATATGTGATTTTTTTTTAAAACGCTAATAAATTATGTAAGGTAAACATACCAATAATAATAATAATAATAATAACTTTATTGATCCGATGACTATTATACATAGTATAGGACATGTCAAATTATATAAAAACAAGTACTACATGAACAGTACAAAACACGTGCATACACAGTCAACATGGCAAAAGGCCAAATCTAATATAAAACATAAAATATAAAACACGAAACATAAGGTGTCTGGTACAACACCAAAACAGTATATAATCAGAAGCGACCCCTACAAAAGCAAACAAACTCTTCCAATGAATAGAAAACATTATCCAACATCAGTTCACTAATCGCTCTCCTAAACTCCTTAAAAGGTTGTATATTCTTTATCTTGTCTGGTAGCATATTATGCAGTTTTATTCCCAGGTAATATGGAGACCTTTTGTATACCTCAAGTCTTGGTAATGGTAACACCAAATCAGCACTGCGTGTATTATAATCGTGTACATCACGATTGGTTGTTAGTCTATGCTTAATTTTATAGTTAGAACAAAGCAGCTCTAGGATGCAGTGTCATAATGCGAAACTCCACGAAGAGAGGCCTACAAGAATTCAAACGCGTTTGCAAAGAGCATACACCTGACAGTTTTTTTCTAGATAACGAAAACGTCTGCGAGCATTGGCGATGATCCCCAAAAGATCACTACAAAACACAACCTGGAAAAGACGTGTGCGTAATATATATTTTTATCTAGTCGAGGCCCACAATACATCTTAAATTAAAAATGACGAGAAACGCCTAACCAAGGGCACTTGTTACATGACCACAATGAATGTCCCAGCGAAGGTTTCTCTGTAAATGAATGCCAAGAAATTTTAGGTAGCAGGCCAGATCCCCCACGCCCAGCATGAAATCTCACGTAGCCTCTCTTGTCAATATTAACGAGAAGTCTGTTCTGCAAAAACCAGAGTCACAGGGTATCCAAGGCAGCATTTGACTGGGCCTCAATTTTATCCAGATTAGCTGTAATAAAAATGGTAGTGTCGTCGGCATAAATAACGACGTTGGGTAACGCATCTAGATCATTTACGTAAACATTAAACAACACAGGGCCCAATATAGCACCCTGTGGGACTCCGTACTTGATTGAAATTGTCTTCGATCTACTACCATAGAGTCCGACATCACCAGAAGACACCTCAATAAATTGACTCCTGTCAGAGAGATAGGAGTCAAACTAAGCCCCAGCTACACCCCTTACACCATAGTCCGCCAATTTAGACAACAGGTTGCCACCATCACTACTTTCTCGATTTTCCTCATCACTTTTTTCTCCATTTGCCTCACCGCCTTTGCTTTTATTTTCTTCATCACCCTCTATTCCATTATACGGGGATAAAAAAACTACAATTCACTTTTAACAGCTCACAAACCTGATATTTACCTCCTAGAATTTCTGATTCAGTTTCGTGTTCGCTAAGTATTGCGTGATTTTCTTCGCAATCGTCAGTGTCACTAGAATCACTATCCGATTCGTTAAACCATTTCATAAGCTGTTCTTCGTACCCTAGATCACCAAACCGTACTATTTTTAAAGTACTAGGTTGTCCCGCCATAACAGTTAATTGTTACACAAAAAATAACACTACGAATAACGGACGTCCAAACGATATCATACAATTACTAACACTACGTCTCTGAGACGGCTAACAAATTTCAATGTTTTTCCCCCTCAGGTCTCGTCCGCGTCTTTGCCGCCCCGATAGCACCGCAGCTTTTGGCTTATTATGCATGCCCTTAGTCTTTTATACTCCACCGATTTCAAAATCAATGTGCCTTGAACTAGTCGGCACAGCAATTGGTAGGGTAAAGTTTTATATTGCCCTGTCTCTGGTCTAGGCTGTATGTAGATCTTGCTGTCCAGAGCTTTACACTCGCACAAGATGTGCTTGGTTGATTCCTTCGCCTCGCCGCAGTGTCTGCATGCCAGGTCCCCCTCGAACCGCCCCATTTTATGCAGGTGTTTCTTGACGGCCACAAGTCCCATCAAGAGTCCTGTTATGTTTCTGAGGTGGCCTCTGCTAAGATTTAGCACCTCCTCAGCTCTCTTTGAACTGGGTTCCTTAATTACTGACTTCGCATGTCTGAGCGCCCTGGACAGTCTGCACAGTACACTTTGTGTTCGTCTCTGACTCAGGACTTAATGGCTCCCCTAGTAGTGCTCTTTGACACGCCCAGAGCCGGTTCTGGTCCCATAAATGGTTCTGCTGACCCTCTCTTCGCGAGACTGTCAGCTTCTTCATTGCCTTTGACCCCCGAGTGACCCAGCACCCAGATCAGGGTCACCTCATTCTGCCCAGCCAGGTCGCTCGTCTCGTCTCGGCACTCACTCACCCGCCAGGAATTTACCCGTGGCTACTTAGTGCCTTAAGGGCTGCCTGGCTGTCTGTGGCTATGAGGATCCGCTTGTTGGTGTAGCCCCTCCTCTTGTTCTCCCGCACACAGTTCAGGATGGCGTACATCTCGGCCTGAAATACCGTTGCATGGGCTCCGAGGGAAATACTATGACTTACCCTCGGTCTCACCAAACCGTACTATGTTTTAAGTACTAGGTTGTCCCGCCATAACAGTTAATTGTCACACAAAAAATAACACTACGAATAACGGACAGCTAAACGATATCATACAATTAATGCCCTTTGTCTTTTCTACTCCACCAATTTCCAAAATCACTGTGCCTTGAACTAGTCTGCACAGCAATTGGTAGGGTGAAGTTTTATATTGCTCTGTCTCCGGTCTAGGCTGACCGTAGATCTGTTGTCTTTTGCGGTCCAGAGCTTTACACTCGCACAAGATGTGCTGGGCTGATTCCTCCCCTCGCCGCAGAGTCTGCATGCCAGGCCCCCCTCCAACCGCCCCATTTTATGCAGGTGTTTCTTGACGGCCATGTGTCCCGTCAAGAGTCCTGTTATGTTTTTGAGCTGTCCGCTGCTAAGATTTAGCACCTTCACAGCTCTCTTTGAACTGGGTTCCTTAATTACTGACTTCGCATGTCTGAGCCCTGGACAGTCTGCACAGTACACTTTGTGTTCGTTTCTGACCCAGGACTTAATGGCTCCCCTGGGAGTGCTCCTTGTCACGCCCAGAACCGGTTCTGGTCTCATAAATGGTTCTGCTGACCCTCTCTTCGCGAGACTGTCACCCTCTTCATTGCCTTTGACCCCCGAGTGACCCGGCACCCAGATGAGGGTGACCCCATTCTGCCCAGCGCTCGTCTCGTCTCGGCACTCACTTACCAGCCAGGAATTTACCCGTGAAGTACTTAGGGCCTTAAGAATTTCAACTTACATTAGCATCCGTACCAGTACTGAATACTCGCTCATAGTTATAGTATACAGACGTGTTTAACTATAGATTGAAATTACATGGAGTGGGGTAGCTTGAGTATGCGAGGTTTCCTTGCATAAAGAGTTTAGTATCGTCTGTGAGAGAGGTTGTTAGTAATGGAGGGTTAAAAACTGTAGTGACCATATTTTTTAAAGATTTACGGCAACCGCTGGGGGTATAAAATAACCCGGCGGTGCGATTCGTACCAAATATCATCTCATCTATGCGGAAGGCAACGGTAAACCACAGTACTGCACCCTTTCTCAAGCACAGTAATCGTGGCAGACATAGTCAAGGTCGCGACACAGGGCCACGTCGCTTTAAGATTATGATGAGGATAATAATCGTACATTACAAAGCCAATAACTCAAAGGTTGGGGATAGTCTCGACTTGAAGTTCATTGACTTCACATGATAAATATACTTACAGCTTTCTTTCAGTCTGTCATGCGAATTAACGTAACAATAGTCGGTGTCGTTTGCAAAACAAATAACAATGGATACGGAGAAATCTTTAGGTTAATCATATACAATAATAATTCATATGACGCCAACGTTTTTTTATCCGACGAGATGAAATGTTTGATTTAACCAGGTCAGTTCTTGAAAATATCAAGGTGATCTACTTATATAAACAACACAATTAACTATTGTTACAGTCTACACAATCAAAAAGATATAAATTAGTTAGCTACAAGGTATCGCTTTTAGCTGTAGCAAATTGGTTTGTAGTAGATATAACTTATAACATAATTATATTACTTAGTAAGTACACTTGGAGAAACCCAAATCACCACAACACATATTTCAGAGACCTTACGATCGTTTCGTTGACAATGTCAACATCTTCTCAGAATTTTCTTCCTTTGAAGATGTTAACATTGTCAACGAAACGATCGTATGGTCTCTGAAATATGTGTTGTAAGGATTTGGGTTTCTCCAAGTGTACTTATTAGTGCTCATCACAGGTTCCAGTTTTCACATAGTGAATTATATTACTTAGTTCGTTTGTTGTCTCATACAGAGTGGCGCATTGAAAACGAAACAGACCGATTTGCGTCCAGAGAAATTTTTTTTAAGAAACACTGAGACACGTCAATTTTAATATTGAGGGGGACATGTTTTCACATAAAACTCATCTTTGTCACATCAACCCCTTAGGGGTGGTGATATAACCCTTATATTTTAAATAGGGAATATGGGTCGAGTGTTACTTTGAAAGCTCTTTCTTTTCTGAATTCAGCACACTAATTTTTTTGGAAGTTTTATCAACTCGTTTAAAAATTATTCACAGTTGGAGTTGCAAGAACGTATTTCATTCATTGTGATAAGAAATGCATTTATTAGTCAATTTTCCGTTAAAAAAAACTAAAAAAAAACAAACAAAACCAAACGTTCAAAAATATTTATTCAGTTAAGTAAGTGTTCAAATTGTTGACCACCAGTTTCCATACAAAAGTGCAAATTTTGTTCAAAACGAGCTCTGACATTCTGGAGCATTTGTGGAGTTATCAGACGGCATTCTTCAACAATGCGTCGTCGTAATTCTTCCAGAGACTCCGGTTCTATTGCGTAAATTCTACTCTTTAAATGGCCCCATAGAAAGAAGTCTAAAGGAGTTAAATCCGGTGATCAAGGGGGCCACTCAATATCACCTCTACGCCCAATTCATTGTCCTGGAAACTCTCTGTCCAAAAACTCTCTAACACGTTGTGAAAAATTCGGAGGAGTTCCATCTTGTAGCAACACTAATTGATTTTCTTGATAGCGATCATCATTTTCAACAATGTCAATTAGTAGAGGGTGAACGGTATCTTCTAGTAACTCCAAAGACGTTTCGCCACTCAAATTGCCATCAAGAAAAATTGGTCCGATTAAACGGTCTCCAAAAATGCCAGTCCAGACATTCAATTTCTGTGGAGTTGGAGTGTGGACTTCGTGAAAATTTCTTGGATTATTATCTGCCCAATAACGACGATTATGACTATTGACTGTACAGTTTAATAAAAACGTACACTCGTCTGAAAAACAGATATTGAACAGAAAGTTCCAGTTATCAGCTATTCGTGCAGTCGTAACTTCACAAAACTCCAGCCGCCGATCAAAATCATCTTCATTCAGTTGTTGTACAAGATGAATTTTATACGGGTGAAATTGATGATGCTTTAATATTCGCTGAATAGTTCTTCTTTTGATGTTTGAAACAGTGGCCAATTTTCTCGTGCTCAAAATTGGGTCTGCAGCAATTTGTCCTAAAACTTCAATCTCAGTAGTCTCATTTCTAACCGGAAATTCACGTTCAGGATCCCGTTTTTTGTTGGCTACTGAACCATTTTGTCGAAACTTTGCAACTAACTCCAAAATGTATTTTCTGTTAACATGTCTGTTCGGATGTCGTTCATTAAACAAATTTGCCGTATGGTTGGCATAATCATCGTTTTTGAAAAAAAGAGTAATTATTTCAACTCTTTCTTCTACAGAATACACCATTGTGAAATTAATTTTCGGTAGTACTATCAAGTATCAAACCGACCGATAAACTGAAATAATAAACCACATTTCTCTCATTTCGATAAGAAATGTTCTGATAGTCAATTTTTTGTTTAGAAACCAACAAAACATTGACCATCAGCACATTTCTTATCGGAATGTGTGAAATGCGTTTTTTCATCTTCAACTGTGAATAATTTTTAAACAAGTTAATAAAACTTCAAAAAAAATTAGTGTGCTGAATTCAGAAAAGAAGGAGCTTTCAAATGATGTAACATTCGACCCATGTTCCCTATTTAAAATATAAGGGTTGCTATCACCACCCTTAAGGGGTTGATGTGACAAAGTTGAGTTTTATGTCAAAATATGTCCCGCTCAATATTAAAATTGACGTGTTTCAGCGTTTCTGAAAAAAAATTCTCTGGACGCAAATCGGTCTGTTTCGTTTTCAATGCGCCACCCTATATAATGAAGATAACTAGACTATATTGGGGAGATATGCGCGTTGTTATCAGTCTATATAAAAAAGTCTGGATGCAGCAAGTGCGTTATGGAAGTGAATTTTTATAAAAATGTTTTTAATAGCAAATATGTCTCTTTAATGCAAGCAGAGTGAAAACTGAGTCACTTACATGGATCTCTAAGGTCTCCGAAGATTATTATTATTATTATTATTATCTTATGACAGTGAACTATATATATATATATATATATATATATATATATATATATATATATATATATATATATATATATATATATATATATATATATATATATATATATATATATAGTGCACGATTCTTAACATCAATGTTTAAAAGTCTTTTATAATTTTGATTGGATCTCTGTTTCTACTAGAGTGTGTTGTGTCTTAGTGAATTTTCTTTTTAAAAAATCACTAACGAGGTGATCGCGATTTTTGAATTTTGAAAAAAATATTTAGGCGAAGTTTTGCTGGAACATTTTTGTACGAAATAAGTGTGAAAATTAGCATTTTAGATCAGTTTTCGAGCAAAAAAATTGTTTAGGGAAATTTTTGAGAAAATTATTGTGTAGAATTTTTTACGTAAAATTTGTAACCAATTTTTGTAGAAGTACTATTTTTTAGCAAATTATCATAGACTTTTTTTAATCAACCTGCATAGAAAAAAAATCGCTTATGGCGAGATCACGACTTTGAGACATTTGAAAAATGTACTCAACTAGTAACCATAAAACATATATATATATATATATATATATATATATATATATATATATATATATATATATATATATATATATATATATATATATATATATATATATATATATATATATATATATATATATATATATATATATATATATATATATATATATATATATATATATATATATAGTTCACTGTTTTATGGTTACTAGTTGAGTACATTTTTCAAATGTCTCAAAGTCGTGATCTCGCCATAAGCGATTTTTTTTCTATGCAGGTTGATTAAAAAAAGTCTATGATAATTTGCTAAAAAATAGTACTTCTACAAAAATTGGTTACAAATTTTACGTAAAAAATTCTACACAATAATTTTCTCAAAAATTTCCCTAAACAATTTTTTTGCTCGAAAACTGATCTAAAATGCTAATTTTCACACTTATTTCGTACAAAAATGTTCCAGCAAAACTTCGCCTAAATATTTTTTTCAAAATTCAAAAATCGCGATCACCTCGTTAGTGATTTTTTAAAAAGAAAATTCACTAAGACACAACACACTCTAGTAGAAACAGAGATCCAATCAAAATTATAAAATATTTTTAAACATTGATGTTAAGAATCGTGCAGGCATTACCTAATGGCCATCCAATTGCAGATAGGTATAAAATTGAAAGTTTATGTCTTTACCTATGGTAAACCGCGACTCCACAAAGTAATGGAAATACTCGACTGGAGGTCTAAGGTTAAACCTTGCATTGCAGATGTGCTAATAGAATTATGTTGAAGAGATTTAACAAGCGCGTGAGGTGCATCCACATGATCTACCCTCGAACAAGAGAGCTTTAGAGCGAGGTGCATTAGCACGCATTGGCACGCACACACACGTAGACCACACACAGAAGCTAAATGAACCAGTGATGAACGTGGGCTCGTCATTATCGACTATGTTATAACTAATAGTCTTTAGTGCTTGATGATGTCGTCTGGATATTGCAACTCTTCATTAGAGAAAATTAATACAAGAACTTGGACAAGAAAAGACAAAGAACTAATTATGGTACTTTACGTAAATGGACTGTACATTCTTCATGATTATCATTACAGCCTAAAGGCGATGTCGCAACCATGATTCTGTCTGTCATAGCTTCCTTCAGAAAAGGTGCAATGCGGTAGTTTCCTGTTGCCTTCCACATGGAACATACTACATTATCCAAGACATTTATGATTTAAAGCAATAAAGGTATCAATAATAATAATAATAATAATAATAATAATAATAATAATAATAATAATAATGATAATAATAATAATAATAATAATAATAATAATGATAATAATAATAAAAGCATTTGATTCAGTTCTACAAAATGGCTTATAAGTGTGCTGAAGATCTGTAACTTCGATACTTATATACTGAGGTTCCTTGAACACACACCTGGAGAACAAAAATTCAGTTACGGATACAAATGGGTGATAACCAGCACGATACCAATTAGAAGAGGTTAGGATTGTGGTTCTGCCTCGCATTGAATTCACTATCAAACCGCCTGAACTCCACCAGATATGGCTTCAGGGTAAAAAGCAATGGCAGGGAGCAAATTAGGCTAAATCATCTGCTGTATATAGATGATCTTCAGCTGATGGCTTGCACGAAGAACCACCTGGAACAACTCCTTAAAATCGTCGAAGGGTTTTCCAGAGATATTGACATGCAGTTTGGGCTTAACAAATGTCACACCTTATGTATCGCCAGAGGGAAGATACAACCAGGTGTATATGAAATACAGAACGGACAGAAAATTGCCTCGATGGATCAGGAGGTGTGTTATAAATACCTAGGAATACACCAAGCGAGGAAAATAAACCACTCGGTAATGAAGAGCGATCTGACAAATGAGTTTGCGAAACGAGTAAAGCAGGTGGTACGATCACATCTTACCAGCAAGAGCCTGACTAAAGCTCTGAATACATATGGATGTTCTGTACTAAGCTACTCATTTAGGATTGTCAACTGGAGTAAAACGGACATCGAAAATCTACAACGGAAGGTACGAACACTCCTAACATAATCCAAAAAGCATGACCCCCGTAGTGCTATCGAGACACCAAGGTGGAAGAGGAGTGTTGGATATTGGTAAACAGCTGGACCAGCAGATAGTGAACCTGCGTACATATTTCCATCAGCAGGCACTTACTTCTGAACTACATCGTGCCATATGCGATGCAGATGATTTAACACCGCTACAATTACAAAAAAGCGAAATACAAAGTCACCATCGGACTGATCAGGACAAGCTGCAATCCTGGATGCAGAAGCCTCTCCATGGGCGACATCTGAATGAGACCTCCCAGGTACATGTCGACAAATTGGCGTCGAACTACTGGTTGGTGTCCGGACAGATGTTTCCAGAGACAGAGGGGCCAACCCATTGACTGGCCAGCTAGGTATTCAGATTTGTCTCCACTAATTTTTTTCTTTTTCATTTAAAAAGCGTTGTTTGCAACGATCGCCCAGCGAATTTGGAACAGTTGCGAGACCAAATTGTGATAGCCTTTCAACAAATGCCTGACGCATAACTGCAAAACTCGATTCGTCAGTTCGACAAGAGGCTTTAACTATTGGCGAGAAGTACAAGCGGCTCAATTTGAGCATCTTCTCCAATCAAGTAACACGTTACCATTTTCCCAAATAGATTTCATGAAGAGCCGATTATTTGCGTTCTTGTCAAAGGTAACTTAAAAATAATTAATACGATCAAACAAGTAGGATGTTTCCGGAGAGTTTTTGCTGGCCATACAAGATCAGGTCATCTCAACAAGAAACTACCAGAAGTTTATAGTTGGATATAATTAATTCGGTGCAAGATGACAAATGTAGATTTGGGTGTTAGTCATCAGAGACTATTCATCTCACCGGAGGATGTCAAGCGTTTGCTGCAACAGAGTGTAAAGAGAAGCACGACGCAGTTGCAAAAATACTTCAGCTGGCTCTGAAACTGGGCCTTTTAAATCTTCGTAAGGTGACCCAGTATAGACACACTCCTGAGCCTGTTCTAGAGAATTCAAGATACAGGTGGTACTGGGATCGGATCGTGCTCACAAACCAACGAGTTGCCCACATCAGGCCAGATATAATAATAATAGTGGATAAGTCCTGCAACTAAGTGACGCGGATTGATGTGGCCATCCCGAATACTAATACTCTAGAGATAAAGTACAATGAGAAGATTACTAAGTACAGAGACCTCGAGATACAAGTAAAGAGACAGTGGAGGGCAGATAGTGTTCGAGTGATTCCAATAGTCATGTCGTCAACTGGTATGGTTCCTAAGAATCTTCGAGAGAACACCAAGATACGGGGTCTTGGACAGCATCTTTATAAGGTGATGCAGAAGGCGGCAATACTTGTTGCAACTGTCCACACCGTGCGGAGATACCTGGGAAATTAGGATGTGTCGCGTTGTCGTTCAGGGTCCGATAACTTGGAAAGGGCTCCATCTGAGCTCAGTCCCTTTGGTATCTGGGATACCTGGGATGAGTGAATGTTCCCCTTTGAGGGAATGTCAAAGCCCTTCAAATATTAATAATAATCATAATAATATAAAAAAGTATCTTCAAAAGAGTATAGACTAAAAGTCTTAGGGCAAATATGCTACATTTCCCTAGAGTGAGGAGATCACGACTTTTGAATTTTAAACAAATATTCTCAAAAACTGAAAGTAATGGCCGGAATTGTTAGTCATCATGTAACTGGGCCCTTCTTCTTTGAAGAGACTTTAACATGTCCACGCTATCTAAGATTATTACGAGAAGATATTGTGTCCGGTATCGGAGAATTGTTGCAAAATGATTTATACTTCCAATAAGATGGTGCCCCACCACATCTGAGCCGAGAGGTAAGGGAATACCTTAAGGTGACATTTGCTAACCGATGGATAGGCAGAAGAGAACCCATTGACTGGCCAGATAGGTCTCCAGATTTGTCTCCACTCAATTTTTTCTATTTTATTTAAAAGGCGTTGTTTATAACGATCGCCCTGCGATAGGCAGAAGAGAACACATTGACTGGCCAGCTAGGTCTCCAAATTTGTCTCCACTCAATTTTTTCTTTTTCAATTAAAAAGCGTTGTTTACAACGATCGGCCTGCGAATTTGGAACAGTTGCGAGACCAAATCGTGATGGCCTTTCAACAAATGCCTGATGGATAACTGCAAAACTCGATTCGTCATTTCGACAAGAGCCTTTACTATTGGCGAGAAGTTCAAGCGGCCCAATTTGAGCATTTTCTTCAATAAAGTAAGATGTTACGATTTTCCCAAATAGATTTCATGAAACACCAATTATTTTCGTTCTTGTCAAAGGTAGCTTAAAAATAATGAATACCACCAAAAAGTAGGCTGAATACGCTTTCCAGAAATAGATCGCATGGCCCATGTTGTTTTAGAAATTAAAGTGTTGTCAACCTCCAAAAAGGGGGTCCTTCAAAAAAACATTTACTTACATACACATTACAAGTGACAACATTACTATTCATATTTTTATTGACAACTCTAATTCTGACAAATATATACTAAAATGATTTTTTTAAAAGCACAACACCAAAGCGGCACCATTTCAATAGAAACTGTTGAAAAGCAAACAAATTGCCTATAAAATTAAGCATGGTCTTGGGAACGCGTACAGAAGTGCAATTTCTTAAATTTATTTATCACTGTGAATATACCTTGTACATTAATGCGCAAAAGCCCAAGAAAACAGTACCTAATACACGAAATTTTATGATTGTGCAATTTATAATCATATAATTATTGTTTACATGTACAGTTATCCCGAGTTAAGAAAATATATAATTATAAGATCACAGTACCATGATTTATGTTATGAAAACGGGAGGACAAGACTATGTTCATAGGTGTGTGTAAATAACAATTAAAGAGTGAACGTTACAGGGCAATAAATTAACCAATTAATGAGTATAAGGTTTCATGTAAAGCGATCAAGTTAGTCATGAAATTGGAGAGAATGTTAAAGTTAACGTGCGTCCCTAAAGAATAAACAGTCGATTCAAAATGCAATGGACTAGACAACATATTGTCACATTTGTCTATGAGAATTAAGTTTATGGACTTTGTTACTTCTATGGTCAGTTGTAGTAACAGCGAACACTCTGGAATGATATTTCTAGAAGGGACCAGAAGTGACAGGTGTAAAACAGTGTAGAAGGTCTAGAATCACTATGGACAGTATAAATAGGCGAGCGATACACAGTGTAAGTTAGTTCAGTATTGAATTAGAGAGTAAGTGATCATAGAGTATTAAGCGAGCCAGCAGTAGTAAGTGTTGGTGTATAAGAAGCGATCATAGAAGGCAGATAGTGGAATATAGTTCTATGGATATTTAGTAATAGAGAGAAATATTTTAGTTGGTGTGCTTATGGTGTTGGAAATACTTGATTATAATAAACTAGTAGTTTGAAAAGCTGTGTTTTGTTAATCAACAAATCCAGAACCCCGTAGAACGTAATAACTGGTGTCAGGTGTGGAGTTTTCAAGCTGCTAACAGAAATATTTTCCAGAACAACGTGGAAATTTCTAGAATCTCTGGAAGCTCAGTTTCACCAGTAAGTCATAACTGGGTGTGTTTTTGAAACCGAATAAACTGTGTACCAGCTTTAAGTACGTCTATGCCTAAGACACGTAGCGCAACAGCCAATATGGACGCCCAGCTATTGGAATTCATTAAAGAAATGAAAGAAGAGGCCAGAAAAAAAGATGAGGAAGCCAGAAAGAGATGAGGAGGCTAAAGAAGAGCTGAGAAAAAGAGACGAAGAAGCGAAAGAAGAAATGAGAAAAAGAGATGAAAAGGCCAAAAAAGAAATGAGAAAAAGAGATGAATAGGCCAAATAAGAAATGAGAAAGAGATGAAGAGGTCAGAAAAAAGACAAAGAAGTCAAAGAAGAAATGGGAGAAGAGATGAAAAGCCCAAAAAAAGAGACGAAGAAGCCAAAGAAGAAATTAGAAAAGGAGATGAAGAGGCCAGAAAGAAACAAAGAAGCCAAAGAAGAAACGAGATGAGAGAAGAACTGAGAAAAAGGACGAAGAAGCAAAGGAAGAAACGAGAAGAAGAGATGAAGAAACAAAGAAAATTCTACAACAACAGGCTAGCAGAATTGAGAATATTACTTTATGTGTCGACGAACGTATGAAGCAGGTAAAAGACGACATCTTCCAGCAAGTAGAAAGCCGATTAAGGGGTATCAGCGACGACGTACATGACAAGCTGACGAAGAAAGCCGATTAAGGGGTATCAGCGACGACGTACATGACAAGCTGACGAGTATACAAGAAGAAGTTCAACAAAAAATGCAATCACTAGAAAAGAGGTGTGATACCCTAGTCAAGGGCAACATTAGACTCGAAGATAGCCCGGTCGTAAGAATTAAGGTCCACACATTTGATGGCTCAGTCCCATGGACTATTTATCTACGTCAGTTCGAAGCTGCTGCTAAAGCAAATGGCTAGGCGAGAGAGAGAAAGCGACTTCACCAATTGTAGCTTCAGAGGAGATGCCCTAGATGTGCTTGAAGGTATTCCCAGGGAAGAAACGCTGAGTTTTGACAGCATTAGACATTAATTAGAGATGAGGTTTGGCGACCAGCATTTACAACAGTTGTATCGATTGCAGTTGAAAATCGTTGTCACAAATCGGACGAAAGTGTCCAACATCTCCACTCCGACGCTGTCAGACTGATGCGATTAGCCTACCCCATAGCTCCGATGGAATTTTTAAACCAGCTGTCGCTGCAAACCTTCATTGACGGCATCAGAGATACCGACACGCAACAGGCGTTGAGGATGGCGAGACACAAAAACTTGAACCATGCTTTGGCACATTCCTTGGGAGTTTGAAGCGGTAAAGCAAGCGTCAGAAAGTCAGGTGAAAGTTCGCAGTCTCCAAGTGCAAGAAGAAAATAAAACATATTCATCCAAGATTATGCAGCTACTAGAGAAATTAGCAGAACAAGTAAGGCATACGTCTCATGTACACCCAATAAGAGCTCACTGTGCAAATGCCTTGCACTGCTGGAACTGCGGCAAGGTGGGACATATAAGGGGCGAATGTTGGGCTCTAAGATCACGCGCAAGGGAGAAAGTGAAGCTAAGGCCGGTAACCATTTCTCAGGTTAGCGATTCTGGCAACGCTCTCGTCGTAGACGTATACGTAAGCGGTAATAAGACCCAGATAGTCGTCGACACAGGCGAACCTAGGATGATTATTCGCCGCGACATGGTTCCAAGATGGCGAGTAAGAGAGCCGGACAGAGTGTACAGGGTAAATGTAGCCGGTGGTGATCGGATACAGGTATTTGGCGAAACTTACGTCGAGCTGCAAATTGGGACATGGAAGGCAAAGCAGAGAGCCATAGTAGCCGCCGTATCAGACTCGATTATAATTGGCTTGGACATACTTCAAGGTCAGTGCGCTAAACTTGATCCTGGCACTAATATCCTGACTATCAGCGGTGAAGAAATAATAATGTCGCCTGGCAGTAACCTGGAAGCGCAAAAAATCACCATAGAGGAAAATAGCTACGTCTGACGTGAAAGTGCCATTCCAGTGAAGAGAGCTGTGAGAAGAAGAGACGATCCAGTTACTCAGCCAGCGGCAAGCGGGGAAGAAATTATGAGAGAAGTACAAGATGAAGGGTGTAAAGACCATGTAAATGTGAAGCCAACCCAGAAAAAGGTCAGTGAACACATTTGTTGGAACAAAGTCGATGTCGACAGGATGAATAGGGCCCGACGAAACATTTGTGCAAGTAGAAACACCAGAACAAGAGCAACTACACCGAAGAACCAGTACCACGTAAGAACTTCGCTTGAAAAAAGCTCGGACATATTGACGAGAAGGGAAACCACTCACTCTGCTGTCGGAATGCATATACGAATAGAAAGCCACCGGATGAAGACCCGTTATGACGTGCGAGCTAATTCAGCTGGTCATGCATCATATTCATGCAGTACACAAAATAGACTTCGACAATGCCCAAACAATAGCCCCGGTTTACAACTTCAAAACCAGAATTATTCGCGAAGCAATCGAGATTGAAAAACGTCCCGATTTTTTAAATAAGAGAGATGATGGTCTTCGTCTTCCGATTACTTGGAAACATATTATATCTTCATTACAAACACATAAAAAGACAATAATTTTAATAGAAAATTTCATGGCCCATTATCTGTCTCAACAAATGCCTGTAATCCCCTTAATCCTTTAAGTACCGTGACTAAAGCCCCTGACCGTGACGCGACTGCTTTCACTGATAACGAAGCAGGTAGATGAAACGATACATACAATACAAGACTTTCAAAGAACTGCCAGATCTCTCTTAGGCCTAGGGTTGAACACACTGAGACCTTAGAGACGATCTCCGGCGAGATTTAGGGAGTAGGCAGATTGAGGACCCGTAATCGAGCTACAACAACCCAACCCACCTTTGTCCTCTGCTATAAGGAGTAAGCAGATTGAGACCTTAGAGTTCATGTCCTTACATATTTCCTTTACTTTTTGAAAATGGGTTCAAAACAGGAGCTGAAACGTCAAGTTTTAATAAATTCTGGGCGCGGTTCAACCCGACAACCAAGTATATCTCATATATATATATATATATATATATATATATATATATATATATATATATATATATATATATATATATATATATATATATATATATATATATATATATATATATGCTAAGTATAGTAATAATAAAAATTCTATGAATTTGGCTCCGTTGCTTATGGGTAGTCTACTGATAGATTACTATACAAGAAATTTCGGCAGAAGCACGTCCGATAGATCATAAAAGAATACAGATATTTCTGCCAAACGAAATATGTTAATTTTTGCTGTCGTTGAACCTCCCTAGTGACCGACTAACTGCAGAAGAATATAAATAGAATTGCGGATCTAAGATATTTGAAGCTACTCATCATCTGATGACGCTAACTTGGTTAGTGAAACGATCGTTAGGTTTTTTGTGTTGTGGTGATTTGGGTCCTCCAAGTGTGCTTATCAGTGTGTGTTGTGTTTTTTGTTTCTTTAACGTCGGCCTATTTCCGCGACAATGGCCAATCACCGACGCCAGGGAGCAGTTTCACCTCACTATCCTGGAAATTTTGCCGAACCATTGCCTTTATGTAAAGAGGGTAGGGATCTTTAACGTGCCCAACATCATATAGACACGATATCGACGGTTTTACGCCCCCTCCGAAGGGCGGAACCTGCAGACATTCAACTTGCTCAAATACAATGCCAGAATCTTTGTTGATGTTACAGTTTGTACTGAAAAAGTTAAAAGAGAATCCTGAGATCGAACCCAGTCCATTCGGTTCAGAGACACACGTTCTTGCCCCTGAACCACCGAGGCTCTTTGCTTATCAGTGTTCACGACAGGTTCCAATCTTCACTTAGTGAATAATAATACACATGTGAAACTATAATGTCATTTTTGGTCTCACAAAATTTATAAATTCGGCGAAAATGTGGGTAGTCGAGAAAGAATTGTAGTTGGGAGAAATTCCGGCAGAAGCACGTCCGGTAGATCATAAAATAATACAGATATTTGTGCCAAATGAAATATGTTAATTTTTGCTGTCGTTGAACCTCCCTAGTGACCGACTAACTTCAGAAGAATATAAATAGAGTTGCGGATCTAAGATATTTGAAGCTACTCATCCTCTGATGACGCTAACTTGGTTAGTGAAACGATCGTTAGGTTTTTTGTGTTGTGGTGATTTGGATCCTCCAAGTGTGCTTATCAGTGTGTGTGTTGTGTTTTTTGTTTCTTTAACGTCGGCCTATTTCCGCGACTATGGCCAAACACCGACGCCAGGGAGCAGTTTCACCTCACTATCCTGGAAATTTTGCCGAACCCCTGCCTTTATGTAAAGAGGGTAGGGATCTTTAACGTGCCCAACATCGCATGGACACGAGATCGACGGTTTTACGCCTCCTCCGAAGGGCGGAACGTGCAGACATTCACCTTGCTCAAATACAATGCCAGAACCTCGGTTGATGTTACAGTTTGTACTGAAAAAGTTAAAGGAGAATCCTGAGATCGAACACAGTACTATTCGGTTCAGAGGCACACGTTCTTGCCCCTGAACCACCGATGCTCTTTGCTTATCAGTGTTCACGACAGGTTCCAATCTTCACTTAGTGAATAATAATACACATGTGAAATTATAAATGTCATTTTTGGTCTCACACAATTTATAAATTCGGCGAAAATGTGGGTAGTCGAGAAAGAATTGTAGTTGGGAAAAATATCATGGAGAGATCAGATTTTTTATAAACCTAGGTTTTTTGATTAAACTACCCTGTTTTTTTATGCAGGAGGGGGAAATGCTTATGGAGACCCCATTCACGACCCCGTAGGTTTCGTTTGATATCGAGGTACTGGTGAGACTGTACTCACTAAAACCCCCTCCCTGGGAGTATCGGACCTTAGTCCATACCTCCGTCGGAAAGAATTACACACAATGACTTTTTTGTGTATGAATGTTTCCATTCTGTTTTTGCCGCGGGGGCGTTAGCGGGTAACTATAAGCTTTGGACGCTTATGCTTATGTGGAAGTTGCTCGTCGTAGTCGGTGGCACTACGGAGAAGAGCATTTGGGTGAGAAGCGGCTTTTGCGAACTGGGTTGTGGATAGTTGAGTTATAAACTCAAGTATCGAAGGCATTTCCAGATCAGAGTGAATCTGACTGTTTCGGACAAACCATGGCGCGCCGGTAACCATTCTCAGAATTTTGTTCTGGATGATTTGAAGGGTCTTGTTGTGTGTGTCGGCCGCGGTGGCCCATGCAGGTGATGCATAGGTCAAGGCTGGCCGGATTATGACTTTGTACATGAGCAACTTATTGTTCATAGACAATTTGGAATTTCTATTTAGAAGTGGGAACAGCTTCGAGATGGAACATCGAGGCTTTTTTTCGAGCGTGATCGACATGGGGGCGCCATGTTAAGTGTTTGTCGAGGAAAACCCCGAGGTATTTGGCGGAATCTTGCCAGGGAATTAGACGGTTGTCTAATGTAACGTGTTCGTGCGGTGTGTGTCTCCTCTTGGAAAATAGGACAGCTGAACATTTATCGGGGTTTATGGCTAGAATGGATTTCCTATACCATGATTGCAGCTCGACTACGGCGGTCTGAAGTCGTTCGGTTATTATCCTCGGCTGAGTGACTACCCTGGTCTTGCTATGCATACAAAGAAACTAAATAAAATGTAAATAAATAATTGTAGTTCACGACTGTTAAATGTTCTGTTTGTTTTAAGTAAGCAACAGGCAGATTTTCTGAGGTATATCATTATGTTGCACGTACAGTATAATGATATACAAATGATGTATAAGCATATCTAAAAATGTACCATAAATTTAATTAGCTTTGCTTAATACTAATTATGTGAGTATTATTTTCTTTCATTTAAAATTAAAATTTATTCGTTAGAGCTATCAATGTGTCTTCGTATGTCAAATCAAAGTAATTGCAGAATGTGAATGAAATTAAAGATTAGATGTATACATACGGAATGTGATGTCTTAAAGATATAGCTATACAGTGTGTGCGTCGGTGTGTGTAAGCATATTCACGTTTCCTAGGCCGTAAGCATTATTACGTTTCCTAGTCAACAAGGAAACGTAATAATACGTTTTTTGGCAAAAAGGAATAATAAACATTTCCCGAGAAAGATACAGCTGTTAAATATTCTGTACGTATATATATATATATATATATATATATATATATATATATATATATATATATATATATATATATATATATATATATATATATACAGGCTGTTTCAAAAAACATGCACCATCGCTCGTGGGGCAATTCCTTACTAAAAAATAAGAAAAAAAGTTCCTGTGCACATGGGCCCGGAAACGCATAGTTTCCAATATACAGGGAGTTGAATTTTAATTTTTTTTAAATTTTTTATAAATAATTTCAAAACCACTGGATTGATTTTAATGAAACTTGGAACTTGAAAGTGTATTATGAAAGTGCATATTTTCAAGTGAGAATCAGCTTACAACTGCGTCAGTGGCGTGCGTACGGGGTAACTGTAAAAATTCATTTGGGGAAAAAATATGTGCGCCACTGTCTTTTTCCAATTTTGATACATCAGTTATGAAGCTTATTACATAAGCCACAAAAGCTGCCTCTTGGTATTTTTTCGTTTAGGGTATCCCCTAGGAGATATGATTAATTTTATAAAAAGGGGCAAAGTACCGATTAGTCGGCGTAATAATAATAATAATAATAATAATAATAATAATAATAATATATGTTTACTGCAACCATAAGAATATGAAAAACAAAACATACAGTAAACATTACAGCAATAAACGTGCAAATAACTAACCTACGTAAAACTTATAGGTGATAAACATTGAAATGAATATTACAAACATTGATAAAAAATGATAAATAAAAAATAAAAATAAAAAATGAAAAAAGTAATCGTAAAGACACCATGATTTTTCCAAAATCTTGTTTTTTGTAGATTACTCAATTGACTTTAATAACAAAGCTAAAGAAAATGTTGAAAGTGACCACCATTAGCGTCGTTACAATTATTTAACCTTCTGCGCAAAGATCTTCTTACTCTTCTGCAAATATTTTGATCTTCTCTAATGCTGTCAAATGCATATTCTATTCTTCCCAACAATTCTTCTCGTGTATTTACTGGTTTTTATACACTATTTCTTTTAAATGACCCCACAAATAAAAATCGAGAGGATTCAGGTCCGGAGATCGAGGTGGCCATGACACCGGACCTCCACGACCAATCCATCGGTGACCGTATGTGTTGGCTAAATATGTTCTTACAACTGCTGCAAAATGTGCGGGCGCACCATCATGTTGGAACCACATTGTACCATTTCTCATAAAAAGCGGTAGTAACAACGGCAAATCATTTTGTAAAAAGTTTAAATATGATTCATGGTCAAGACGATTCGGTAGAACAACAGGACCAATTATGTGATTTTCAATAATAGCAGCCCAAATATTGATGATATTGCAACTCTTAGAGAGTGTGGGTTTTCATCGGCCCATGTATGTAAATTGTGAAAATTTACGATACCTTTTCGCGTAAATGACGCCTCATCAGTAAATAGTACACGTTTAGAAAAATGTTGGTCGTGCCTAAGTTTGTTTAAGAACCACTGACAAAACATTACCCTTGGTTGAAAGTCTCTAGGTAGAAGTTCCTGGACACGTGTAAAATGATAGGGATATAAACTTTGATCCTTCAGAGTTCTGTGAACTGATGATGCCGAAATATTACCCAGTTCGGTGGCAATAATTCTCGTACTTGTACTAGGATCACGTTCAACTCTATTTAATATTGCCTCTTCAACTCGTACAGTTCGGCGGTATCTTCTGCGTCCAGAGTCAGCTTTTAAAGGTTTTAAAGAACCAGTTTCTCTCAAATGTCTTACAATACGTGGGAAAATATTTTTGTCAGGAATTCTTCTTTGCGGATAAGTTTCCTGATAAACTCGCACAGCTTGTCTAGCATTTTGATTTGTTTGTCCATAAATTAACAACATATCAGTCAAATCCGCTGAAGTGTACTTAATGAAAACCATCTTGAGAGGAGGAAATAATATTAATGAGCAGCTCAGTATCAACAAATAACTAAAAACGAAAATACTGCACCGTATCAAAATTTAAAGAATAGCACGAAAACTCTTTTGACGCCTACAAAGCACTTCAAAATTGTAGAATTTAGAGAACTGTCAAAAATTATAGTTTCATGGCACTTTACGATTACTGTTTTCATTACTCCAACGAATCGGTACTTTGCCCCTTTTTATAAAACTAATCATATCTCCTAGGAGATACCCTGAACGAAAAAATACCAAGAAGCAGCTTTTGTGGCTTATGTAATAAGCTTCATAACTGATGTATCAAAATTGGAAAAAGACAGTGGCGCACATATTTTTTCCCCAAATGAATTTTTACAGTTACCCCGTACGCACGCCACTGACGCAGTTGTAAGCAGATTCTCACTTGAAAATATGCACTTTAATAATACACTTTCAAGTTCCAAGTTTCATTAAAATCAATCCAGTGGTTTTGAAATTATTTATAAAAAATTAAAAATAAAATAAAATTCAACTCCCTGTATATTGGAAACTATGCGTTTCCGGGCCCATGTGCACAGGAACTTTTTTTCTTAATTTCTAATAAGGAATTGCCCCACGAGCGATGGTGCATGTTTTTTGAAACAGCCTGTATATATATATATATATATATATATATATATATATATATATATATATATATATATATATATATATATATATAAATAAATTTTATTATGTTCGTATTATTAGTGTTATCCAATTATCCGTCTTGCTGATCCCACCATTAGCCCGGATAGTACACTGCACTTTTAGGCCGTTCTATAGACTGATTCACATAAGCTTCTTATAATTCTTTGTGTAACGAATTCTAACGGGACGCAGCAAGTGCGTAATGGTAGTGAATTTTTATTAAATGCTTCAAATTTCAATAACTAAATTTTCTATAAACTTAGAAAGTTTAATTTTGGTATGTAGTGAGTTCTTTCCTAAGGAAAGATATCCACCAAATTTCTTTAAAATAACTTTGTAATTTTCGGAGAAAAAAATTTTTTTCGAAAGAAAATTCATAATTTAAATAATTCAATTTTATATAAACTTAGAAAGTTGAATTTTGGTAGGTAGTAAGGCAATATATCCGTTTAATTTGATTAGAATAGCTTTGTAATTTTCGGAGAAAAACATTTTTTTTTTAAAGAAAACCATTAATAAAAGAAAGGCACTTGCCGAGTTTCATCGAAATCGGTTAATTATTTTTTGAGTTATCAGACGGATATATATATATATATATATATATATATATATATATATATATATATATATATATATATATATATATATATATATATATATAAACATAAACATATAAAAATTCAAACTGACCCCGGATATGGGTTCTAGGGGTCCTAGTTCGCGCTCATTTAAAAAAAATTTGCAAAGTCTCACCATCGATACCTCTCTATTAGTGATTTTTTTAAATAAAAAAAAATTCACTAATACGTAAAAATTATCCATCAAGAGTGATGGGATTTGCTTTTGCGCTGCTGGGGGCTTCGTATGTTATAGGACACATGTTATGTGGTCATCAAATAAAAACGGTGTGACCTTTATAACAAGCTATCGGTTTGTATTAATTATATATAAACAGTAAATAGATGAAAAAATGAGAAATGATTTAATGTAATAAGTATAATCCATTAAGATAATAAACGTATATAAAACATTACCACTTTCTTGTATGAATTATAACCTTAGAGGAATCATGTCTGTCGTTTAACGTTCGATTGCTTGGCTTGTGTAATAAAATATGAATATTTGTATATTTACTAGTACATAAATGTTAATAACTATAGAAAATAAATGTTTGAGGTAAGTTTATCAAATTACTGTCAGGTAAAGGAGACTCTGGTGATATATGATATGGTTGATTACTGTGTTTGTGGGTGGTATTGAGAAATAATATTAATATTTTATTAAGACAAATGAGTTGTATTAGATATAAGTAATATAAAAGAATAAAAAGAGCGTGCTGCATAACACCCAAGAGGTTAAAGGCCACAGTTTGTGTTACAAGAGGTAATAAAAAACAGAATCAGATAATTACAATAGGCGAAGAGATTGAAAGTGATGTAGCTGAAAATCTAGATTAAGATAGACTAATTGTAGGATGCAGAATCTTGTTCAGCATTATATTATATAAGACAATTCTCAATATTCTTTAGTAATCACTTTAAACACTATATATTTTTAAACCACTTGCTCTATTTAAGATCAATGACCTCTAGGCACGAAGAGTGCCAGTTAAAATATTAGAGAGATGGGACGTTTCTTAAACAAGAACCAATTCACCACAAACATTTTCAAGACCTGACGATCGTTTCGCTAACAACATTAGCCGTCATTAGACAGTTTACGATCGTCCCGTCTGAACACCTTAGACTCGTCAGCTCTTTAATAGTTGGCTAGTGTGGTATAGTTGCAATATGGTAGGTGGCAGTGGACTTTCCTTTACGTGATAGTAAAGGATTTTTTGCACGCTCGAGGATGGACCACCCCTTACATCAAGTGGCCGGTGAAGTCCCAACGGACGTTTCCGGTTCCGGTGTATGAGTCGGTTTCCCTTATAAGCAAAAATGATGATGGCTCCTCCTTGTACGAAAGATTCCGGAGGTAAAATACCCTTCCATTCGGATCTCCGGGAGAGGGGTGTACAGGGGGCGCCAGCATCAAGATTTAACATATCCTCGAATATTTGTGGCCTAAATTCTAACCTGAACTCCGTCCACCATTTTCTCCAGGCTAATAGGCCCCAACTCCTCTTCCTCACCGAAACTCAAGTCAGTGCTAAAACAGCCACTAATCACCTTAATTTTCCGGGGTATGAGCTCCTTACTTCCTTTAGATTGCATCGAGGCGTGTGCGCGTACGTCGGTATCAATCTACCCTGCACCAGACTCCCCAATTTAGCAGCTGGAAGAAAATACATACTATGAATAAAACTATATCTCAGGGCTGCAACTAAATTCATCTGTTGCATTTACCGGTCACCTTCTGACAACAACTTTGTCCAGCTCTTTGACTACCTTTCTGAAAAAACCGACCATCTGATTTTTGAATATCCTTCCTCCGAGGTCACTATTCTTGGTGACCTCAATGTCCATAATAAGGAATTACTAAGATATTCAAAAACCGATCCACAAGGAAGAGCAGCGGAGGCCTTTGCAATCAGCAATTCTTTAGCCAATATGGTTCAGCAACCTACTTACTTTCCTCGTATCCCAACACACAGCTCAAATCCCTTGGATCTTCTTCTTACTACAAATCCTGACTGCTATAATATATCAGTCACCGCTTCCCTTGGTCGCTCAAACCACGGCATGGTCACTGCTTCCTGCGCAATGCAACCCGAGGTCACACAGTCATCGCACCCACGTATCGTTTGGCACTACAACTCCGCGAACTGGGACGAAATGCGAGATTACTCTTCCTCATGTCCATGGGCGTCTGTCTGCTTCTCTCATCCTGACCCCTCTGATATCTCACAAAACGTCACCGAAATTATCCAAGCTGGCATGGAATTATTTATTCCACGTACACAGAAAACCTCTGCAGCCACTCAAAAGTCCTGGTTCTCTAAATCCTGTGACAAGGCCAGACTTGAAAAGGTCAAAGCTCACAAAAAGCTTCTACACAATCCCAGTCAAGAAAACCTTCAAGCATTTAACGACGCAAGAAACCGCTATGTCTGCATTCTTTCTGAGGCAAATCACTCGTTTAATAACCACATCAAAAACAAAGTCATCTTAAGCTCCAGCGGCAGCAAACCCTTCTGGACTCTTGCTAAATCTATTGGGAATAATTTCTGCAAGAGCACGTTCCCACCTCTTGTCTCAGGGGATGAAATTGTTTCTACCGCCCTGGGCAAGGCTGAACTTTTTTCTACGTTGTTCGCCGGCAATTCTACTCTCAACCCGCCTCCAAATGTTCAACCATCAACAGTTCCCAATCTCGCGCATAAAATGACGGATATCATTTTCAAAACTAAAAAGGTACGAAAAATGCTCTCTTCTCTTAATACCAGGAAAGCCTCGGGCCTTGACGAGATCCCAGCAATTGTTTTCAAGAAATGCGCACCAGAACTTGCTCCTGTCTTGACTCGTCTGTTTCAGGCATATTACAATAGAGGCATATTCCATAGTAACTGGAAAACTGCTAGAGTTCAACCCGTCCCCAAGAAAGGATCAAAAGCGCTTACTATCAACTACAGGCCTATTTCTCTCCTTTCAGTCGTCTCTAAAGTGATGAAAAACACAGTCTAATCCACGACAGGCAGTACAGATTCCGTCAGCGCCTGTCTCTTTAGCCCAATTAGATGAGGATCGCAGACTCAATGGAGGGTTCTGTCTCCGTGGATCTCCAAAAAGTATTAGACTGGGGAAGTATAAATATTGTACAATTCAACCCCACCAAATCACAGTCTTGCTTTCTTTCTCATAAGAGATACACCAGCCCTAGACTCATCACAATGAACAACAAAGTTATTCAAAGTAATGAGTCCTTTTCACTCGTTGGCATTTCTGTGGATCGAAATCTCAATTGGCACCAACATGTCAGATCAATTGCAGAAGCGGCTGTTAAGAAAATAGGTTTCCGCTTCCGGGCTCGCAAATACTTTTCACCAGCTAATCTCTATACCTTATATACATTACAAATACGACCAAACCTCGAATACTGCTCCCACATCTCGGGTGCTGCTGCCGCTTCTACACTCGCTATCTTGGACTCCATTCACAAGAGAGCTATACGTCTCATCGGTGACCCTACCACCACCCAAAGGCTGTCATCCCTTGCCCACCGACATGCCGTTGGTGACCTCTCTCTCTTTTATAGATATCTCCACGGGCACTGCCCAGAGGAGCTTTCTTCCATAGTTCCTCCACCTGCTGCCCCCAACAGATCTACCAGGGGAACAGAGCGAATGCACCCTTTTACTGTCCAGGTCACCAGACATGGAACATCTTGTTATGCCCGCTCTTTTGTACCGAGGACTTCCAAGTTGTGGAATTCCTTGCCGGCACATGTTTTCCCTTCTCCCCCGAACCTCCAAACCTTCAAGTCCAGAATTAACAAGTTGCCTCTTTCCTCCTTGTCGACACCCACGGTACGGTAGTATTTAGGCTGTAAGCCCTCGTGGTGTGTTGTTGAAAATTAGGCCACGGTATCCTCCTACACTATCAGGTGGCAGCCGCCCTCAAAGGAACCCCTACAACCTTCACTCTTTCAAAAATCAGCAGGTAATTTAAGACCTTGCTTCTCCTCATAAAACCCTCATATTCATACGAACTTTCACCCCACCCTCGCTTTTCCCGAGATCGTGTTTATTTATTTATCCGGCGCTCTCCCTTTCTTTGCGGGTTGTCCCAAGCGCACTTCACGTTTCATCCTCCAGCTCGACTTCCGCGGCCCTTTCATTCAAATTCCTGATTTACTCGTTCTTTGTAGACCTAGTTACTTTGAACAGCTGGGAACCTCCAACCCTGTTCTGTTTTCTCCAAAAGTTTTCTCTTGGAGTTCTACGATTTTCTATCTGGCAGTTGTCCAGCACATGTCTTTCTGTCTCCTACTCGCCGTTTCCGCACGCACATTTTCCCGTCTCGGGCCTTAATCTAGACCTACTAAAGTAGCCTTTGAAAGGCTAGTGGCCAGTCAACAGACTCACCGCCCTATAACTTCAGCCCTTGAGGCTCGCACCCAAGGTTCTATATACCAATAAGCGGTCTTACCCTTTGCCTCCTCGTCCCCGTGCTTTTGCCATTCTGCGTTAGGGTTCTCCTTGGCACTTCGTTCGTGCATTCTACTCGTCACCGGAGCTTCTACCCTCTCGTGACCTAAGGGGTTACTTCTGACCGTTTCTGTCCCCGCGTCGGCCTTAGCGGTGCTTTCGAACTCGTCGCTACCCCACCACAAATTAATTTTTGTTCTCGAGCGCTCCACCTCTTGCATCGTCCTGTGCATGGTGTCGGCCGTTCCTCCCTTCTTCCTGGTGAGAATGTCCAGCGCGACTCTGCTGACGGCAACGATGTTGACGGTTCCACACTGAAGAGTGCCATGTAGACCGGGGGCCCGTCCTGGAGCTTTAGCCCTTTTGCTTCATAGACGACCAGGCTTATTCCAACCCCGACTCCGGCTCTCGACGCGTCTGTGCATATCCACCGTACTGTTGTCTTTTATGCTCCTTCTATTATCGCCCAGGTTTTCCTCTGCTCTGACTGGTGCGAGCTTCCCTTAAAATTTGCCACCTTCGAGTGTTCCTATGTACTCAAAAATGCTATCAAGAGCAGCGAAACCGGTTACAGAAACGTTAAATAACATCCTATAGCATCTAGAATTCAGAAGGTCCTCTTGTTCCAGTTAACTTATGCGCTGGCTACGTCCTTCACTTACAGAAACCAACCCAACAGTAAAGCCAGAGAAGTAGTCTCCCAGTCTGTATGTAGTTTGGACCAGTTTCACCAAGTAAGGGCAACAACAATCAATGAATTAATTATATGTTAGGTAAGTCAGCCTTTAGTCATTATAAACCATGTATAAGTAGGATGAACATTTTTCTCTACTAAATTAACTTTAAAACTTATCTGTCTTGCCACAGGCTCTTAACCATCATTGCAATTGCCAATTACACAACGCCAGGGTACGGGTTGGCCATTAACAAACCCCCATCAACGGAATTCCAGACTTTCAGAACTCTAAGAAATTATATCTGAGAGCTTACACTCAAAATTCTTTAATCAAAGCTTTCACCATTAACCAGGCTTTGATTCCAGCCACAAAATTACAGGATAATTAGCGAAAAATCCCAGACAAGAAATAAAAAAAAAACCGAGACCCAGGGGTTTTCCTTTTATTTAAATAGAAGATTAGGTTATCTAATAGTAATTGTTTCCATCAGTAATTACTTTTCCATTTAATTTATTGTTACTAAAAGCTACTAACTAACTTGAAGCTAATGAATGGACTACAATCATATATATATATATATATATATATATATATATATATATATATATGAGAGAATAAATCAAAAAAATTTGTTCAGAAGTGTTGGAATTTTCAAGTTTTTCCTTATCTTGTGATAAGATCGGCAGATAAATACGAGAAAGGAAATAAGATAAATTTAAAGAAGGCTTTAGGGACGACACCATACAATGGCATTGGCTTATAAATAAAATATTAAATGAACAATAGATCACCAAGTGAAGATTGGAAGCTGTGATGAGCACTTGGAGAACCCAAATCACCACAAAACGTTTTAAAAGACCTGACGGTCGTCTCACTAACCAAGTTAGCGTCATCAGAGGATGAATATTTCTGAATTCAGAATTATTTATACTCTGATGACTCTAACTTGGTTAGTGCAACGATCGTTAGGTCTTTTAAAATATGTTGTGGTGAATTGGATTCTCCAAGTGTGGTTGGAGAATCCAATTCACCACAACATATTTTAAAAGACCTAACGATCGTTGCACTAACCAAGTTAGAGTCATCAGAGTATAAATAATTCTGAATTCAGAAATATTCATCCTCTGATGACGCTAACTTGGTTAGTGAGACGACCGTCAGGTCTTTTAAAACGTTTTGTGGTGATTTGGGTTCTCCAAGTGTTCTAAACAATGGATTTTCAACTATCGAAAATATAACTGCTACTACTACTACTACTACTACTTTTGTGATAGGTGTTGTTGTTTATATGTCCACTGCTTCGGATGAAGTTTGATGAAGCTATATTTTTATGTCTAGTTTTAGATATTTAGATACAAGGTGATCCAAATTTAACAATATATTCTGTTTGTGCTTACATGAAAAATTAGAATTCAATATTTATGTATAATCACTGCCACTAATTAAGTAATAAGCTAAACCTACACAGTCCAAAGAAAAGGTTAAATATCAAACATTTTATCCATCGCTAGACACTTTTTCCAGGTAGTTTTTGGGCCCCGTCTCAAACACGGCAATAAAATAATAATGTAAGCTGTATCGACTGATCAGGCATGTGATTTTATTTATTTACTCTCTCCCCAGTGGAGACAGGGAATGTTAAGGTTGAGGACTATCGATCTCGGAGTGTCTACATGCATACCAACCAACAACAACAGGTGTATCCACACTGATATACGAGCAACGGACACGCAAAAGTACTTACCAAGTCTGCACTTTGTATTCGGTTCACTATTTCATGCATATAGCTGAAAACAGGGGAAATTGCTTGGAAAATCAACTTTAATTTGTAAGCAGACTTCACGTTTTAGATGATGTTGGTGAAGTAACTATTTGATTACATGCTACTGTAATCCAGAATATACGAAACTCGTTTCTTTGCGATCGAAGTTTACATAGACTTGGATTGGCTATCGCTGTAGGCTAAACGTATTTATATTTCCTCAACGCTTATTTAGTGAATTATATTTATATTTTCTAAATAAAAGATCTTGCTTGCATTTGGCTTGGACGAATGCTGAATATCTATCTGACGTTACAAGAAGCAAATCAAGTTACATGTGACGCAACTATTATCTTGCGATTGTGTTCTAATACATATTTTTTATAAATGGCCGCCGTTTTAAAATGTGAATCGCAAACTTAGATTGTAGATATTTTAGTGAATTTTCTTTAAAAAATTTCTTCAAATGAGCACGAACTAGGCCCCCTAAAACCCATATCCAGGATCAGTTTCATTTTATATGCATGTATGTATGTATCACACCGATAACTCAAAAAATAATGGGCCGATTTTGATCAAATTTGGTAGATACCTTCCTTTTGCAAGTGGCTTGGATAAGTTCGTTAGTCAGGAAAATCGGCCCAGGTTTTCCCAAAAAAATGTGTTTTCTTTCGAAAAAAGTTTATATCTCTTGAAATAACAAAGTAAGGGCAACTAAATGTGTGCTGTTTTCTGTGATAAAGAGTATTCTATGTACCAAAATTTATATCTCTATGTTAAAAGACAAAAAAATTAGAGGTAAATGAATTTTTAAATAATTAAATCTGATTGAAGAAGTTAAAACGTCAAAATTAAGAATTATGGTAGGAGTACGAATATGAGTGAAAAATACGACAAGAAATCTCTAACAAGCTCCTAGATATGTGTCAGAGTTTATTTCGTTAAAATATGAGCAAAAAATCCATTGTAAATTAAAATTGTTTTATGTAAATAGTAACGTTAGACGCTTAACATGTATTACGAGATATACCTGCTAGCTGCTTGTACATGTATGTCCGGCATAGCCCAGTTGGTTAAGTCGTGTACATCGGATAGTCGACTTCGACATAACGAATTCTAATCCTAGTTAGTGACTTCACTTTTTATCAATTTAAAAAAAAATCTCATTTCACTTTACCGTTATCTAATCAGATTGTTGTTATTCCGATGAATTTTTTAGCGAGTTTTTGTATAAAAAATAATCTGATAAAGAAGAAACTTAATTCAATTTGAATAGCATATCTGGTTGTTTGTTCTTGCTCTAACTTAGTGAAACTGTTCCATATTTAATACAGTTGTAGACTTTTCCCGTGGCTTCACAAGTGCCTGTTTTAATGAATTTTCTTTAAAAAATCACTAATGAGGACCGACTTTTAAATTTAGAAAAAAATTATTGAAATGAGCGCGAACTAGGCACTCTAGAACCCATATACAGGATCAGTTTCAAATATATATATATATATATATATATATATATATATATATATATATATATATATATATATATATATATATATATATATATATATATATATATATATATATATATATATATATATATATATATATATATATATTTGAAACTGATCCTGGATATGGGTTCTAGGGTGAACCATTTACCAAAATTTAGGTCTAGGTTTAAAGACAAGAAAGAGGCATTTAAAGAAAAGAAAGGGGTTTTCCTCAAAACGTAAGAAGTCGCGATTTGGAACGTCAAAATTGGCCACTTTTAGGCAAAGAGCCTGAAAGAGATACGAATTATGTGTTCTGCAAACTCTTAAGCTTCAGCTTCAACCATTATTGGCCTTCATTTTAATAAAATATTTCCAGAAAATTCATTTTAAATAGACACTTTCTCTGATGCTTTGGCAGTAGTTTTAGTTAAGTTTATGGCTAAACGGTCTATAATTTTTAGTTAATTTTCGTAGAAAAAATTCGTTAATGAGGACACCGACGCTTTTGATTTCTAAAAAGATTTATTAAAATGAGCGCAAATTAGGCTTCCCAGAATCCATATCCGGGTTTACTTTCTGTTTTCATATATATAGGCTGACGCATTTCTACGAAAAAGCTCAATATAATTCTTATTATGCAACATATGACAAAAAATTCTATACGCTACTTATGGCGTGTCTCTATACGTTACTTATAGCGTATCTTGAGCTGCATCTTATAAAATTATTTTGACAATCACAGACTGGCCCATAAGTCCTTGGTGATACCTACAATTTTTTTAAACATTCCTTATTGCATTTTTGCATTTTTCATCGAAATATGATGCATGTTTGTAAAAAAATCGAGACGCAGTAAGTGCGTTTTGGTAGCGAATTTTCATTAAATGCTTGAAAATTCAATAACTCAATTCGCTATTAACCTAAGGTTCGTCGGCTAGGAAAGCGAAATTTTCAAGCAAGTTATTTTGATAAAATATGGTACATTGTTTCTACTATATAGGTTATACCGGTGACCAAATTGATGCCTACTTTTTTAATTTCTTTTGCGAAAAACATATTAATACCTGAATCTCCTTTGGGCGAGCATATAGTTTCCGAATGTTAGAGGGACAAAGTGCTCTTCGGGGTAATACGCCAGACATAAGGAAAAATATTCCAACCTTGACGTATACCCTCCCCCCACTCCCAAGATTATTTTTTATGTGAAATGTTTACAGTTTAAGCCATTATATAAAATTGAGTTGGCTGTTTAACCACAGCATAAGAAACAATTCTTATGTTGTGCTTTGACTGTTTCATTTCTTTGTAAGATTTTCAACAAAACTGACGCTTATAGTGACCCGAAAATAAAATATTCACCAAGAACTATACAAAAAAAATTCGGGGCGCAGCAAGTGCGTTATGGTAGCGCACTTTCATTAAATGCTTCAAATTTGAATATTTAAAGTTTCTATAAACCTAGAAAGTTGTATTACTTCCACATCGCCAATACGTGTGGAGGTATCGCATCGGCCACAAAAATTTCAAATACTTTTATCGCTTAAACGTCGTAAGAAGTGCCAAATTTTTTTGTCTGTCGGTCTGTATGTGTCTCTTTGTAGCCACGATAACTATAGAACGAATTGAGATATCGTCTTCAAATTTGGTATACAGTTAGCACCCGACAAACGAACGGGTCGGGTTGTGTTTGGGTAAAATCGCTTCAGGGAGTAGGGGATGAATGGGGGCTAAATTTGTGAAAATTTGCATTTTTTCGTTAAAACTCGAATAATATAACGTTTTAGGGTTTGTTTATTAGAAAACTTTCAATTTCGTCAAACAGCTGATATTCTGTGGTGAAATTAAATTAGGGATTGAATGTGTGGGGCTGGAATATCGGTGATAGAAATATCGAATTTTTTTTACACGGCGAAAAAAGTCTCAAAACATATTGATTCTGGAACGAAAATTTTTCTGGTTGTCGGTCTGTCGGACTGTACGTCTGTCTTTTAGTAGGCGTAATAATTTTCGAAAGCATTGAGATATCGTCTTCAAATTTGGTATCCAGTTAGCATTCGACAAAGGAACGCTTCGAATGGTTTTAGGGTAAGATTGCTTCAGGAGGTAGGGGATAAATGAGGTGTAATTTGGTGAAAATTGACATTATTTCGTTAAAACTCGAGTACTATAACGTTTCAGAAGTTTATGGATGCAGAAATACGAAATCTTCTTTGTGGTAAAGTCATGGACGCTAAATTTATTTCATGAGATTATCTCTCCGAGGAAAATAGATTATCACAGCTATGTCGAAGTTATGATTCAATTTGCAGCAGTATTTTTATATGTAGCAAGGTCTTTACCAAGGCAAAATATGAACCAAATTTCATAAAACTGACTGTTATTTTTTAAGATACAAATTTCTTTTTCAGCGAGAACACAACTATAAAGTAATACGGCTATGGTAGCCAGCCTCCTAGAACGTTGTAAGGTGTACGCGTCGCCAACTCGGTGCATATAGCCGTGTTACTTTATAGGTGTGTTCTCGCTGTAATCAGTTAACGATTTTGGGGTCGAAGCCCCTGCCTTCCCGTCCGAAGACTTTAGGCCATGGTATCCTCCTACACTGTCAGGCGGAAGCCACCCTCAAAGAAACCCCTACGACCTCTTACATTCATACGACCATTCACTCCACGCTCGCTTTTCCCGAAATCTCACCCATCTCTCTATCCGGCGCCCTCTCTTTCTCTGCGGTTTGTCTCAATCGCACTTCGCGTTTCCTCTTCCAGCTCTATTTCTACGGCCCATTCATTGAAATTTCTGATTTCCTCGTTCTTGGTGGACCTAGTTACCTTGAACGGGTAGGAACCCTCAACCCTGTTCTGGTTTCTCGCAAAGTGTTCTCTTGCCGCCTTACGATTTTCCATCTGGCAGTCTTCCAGCACATGTCTTGCTGTCTCCTGCTTTCCGTTTCCGTACGCATATTCTCCCATTCCAGCCCTTAGGTTAAACCTACTAAAGTAGCCTTGAAGGGTCCGTGGCCAGTCAGCAAGCCCACCGCCTTGTGACTGCAGCACTTGAGGCCCACACCCACGCTCTCTATGTATCGATAAGTAGTCCTAGACTTTGTCTCATCGTCCCAGTGCTTCTGCCACTCTACTTCAGTGTTCTCCTTGGCACTTCATTTGAGCATTCTACTGAAGCCTCTACCCTCTCGTGACCTAGAGGGTCACTTCTGGCGGCTTTTGCTCTCGCATCGGCCCTTGCGATGCCTTCTAACTGGTCGCTACTCCACCACAGATTTATTTTTGTTCCCGCGCGCTCCATCTCTTGCATCTTCCTGTTGATTCTGTCGGCCATTCCCCCTTCCTCCTGGTGAGCATGTCTATGGTAACTCTGCTATCGGAAACGATGGTGACGGTTCCACTCTGTAGAGTGTCGGCCTTTTCCACTTTAGTGCCCGCGAACAATTCCGCCATGTGCACCGGGTACCCATCCTGGAGCTTTAGCCCTTTGCTTTCGATCACTGCGTTGTTTTCGTAGGCCACCAGGCCTATTCCAACCACGACTCCGGCTCTGGACGCGTCTGTGTATATCCACCACCCTGTTGTCTTTTCGGCTCCTTCTATTATCGCCCAGGTTTTCCTTTGCTCCGCCGGGTGCTATCCTTCTCCGTACGCCGGTTTTCCCTCAAAATTTGCCGCCTTCGAGTGTTCCCATCTTATATGCCGCTCCTCTGCTTCCAGCCACAAAGGTGGACACCCCGCCAGCACCGCCAGTGCTGCCTTGGAAGTCGTTCTGTAGGCCTTCTTTATGCCCAACAGAAATGCTCTTTGGGCCGACTGAAGTTTTCCAGTTACTAGAATCCCTCGCTCGTTCAGCCCAGATTTCGGCGCCATACAGGAGAGCTGGTTTCACTGCTCCCTCATATATGACCTTAAGGGTGTTTGAATCCGTCCCCCACGTGTTTCCCGCTATCGCTCGCACCCTATGCGCCGCCACCGCTACCTTGCCCGCTACGTATTTGGTATACTCCACCCAAAGTAGACCTGAGTCGAGCATCACTCCCAGATATTTTATTTTGGCTTCTCATCTTATCGTTACGTCTCCCATCTTGATCACCGGGTGCCTTTGTGTCCGCGCTTTGGTAACTTTCCTCGCGCCCCAGTAGAGAGCCTGCGTCTTCTCGGGGGCATATTCCAGTTTGTGAGCTGACACTCACTTCTGGCAAGCCTCAACCTGAAGTTTCCTTCTTGACGGCGCCGTTATAGTGATGAGCTGGTCGTCCGCAAAAACCTGGACCTCGATTTTTGCTTCCGTCTCGCCCGGTTCTATGGAGTCGATTTCATTAAACCAGTCCTCCATTATAAGTAGCCACAGAATCGGGCCTAAACATGACCCTTGTGGGCAGCCTTTACTTGTGTTTTTCGTAACCCCTTCAGAAGTATCGTTTCTGTCCTCCAGGAAATTGGCTAACGATCTAACCAGGTTTCCCGGGCATCCAAATTCTGCCAGTAGTTTCCTGAGCATGGGGTACCAGGACAAGTTGAAGTCATTTTTAATGTCTAACGTTACCAACAGGACATGCTGCCCAGCCTGGTCCGCCTTTTTGATTTCGCTCACTGTCTTAGCCAGCGCAACCATTGTCCCGCGTCCCTTACGGAAGCCGTCCTGTCTGTCAGACAGCCTTCCGTTTTTCTCCAAGTGGTATGACAGTCTTGTCTCGAACAGCTTGTCATACACCTTTCCGATGACGGGTAACAAGCACACCGGTCTTTGCCCGTCGCTCGCTGGTTTGGGTAGCAATCTGTGCCTGCTTCCAAATCCTCGGAAAAATTCCCTTCCTCAAGCAGGCATTAAATACTTTTAAGAGTTTTTCCCCTACCACCTCCAGTAAATGCTACAGACCCACTGACGGAGACCCGTCGATGCCCTGGGCTTTACGTTTAGGTCTTAGTCTGACCGTTTCCTCCAGTTCTTGTTTCTCGCTGTAAACAGTATGAAATCGGTCTGCGGTTCTAATTATGGTGAGAATACACTCAGCCTAACACACAATGTCCCTATATTAGGGAAGAAATGGAGCAGGGCTGAAAATATACAAAATTGTTAGTTGGTTGTACACAGTCTCTATTTTATAACATTTTGTATTATTGGCAGCTGCCGTGACAACTACCTAGTTCCGCACCGAGCTGGCGACCCTGTCGTACATCTCACAATGTTCGAGTAGGATGGCTACCATAGCCGCATTATTTTATAGGTGTGTTCTCGCTGTAATTAGTATACCATACTGACGAGCTCTAATTAGAGCGAAACCGGTCTGCGGTTCTAATTATGGTGAAAATAGATCTAGCTTTACATACATTGTCCCTATATTAGGGAAGAAATGGGCCAGGGCTGACAATTTACAAAATTGTTAGTTGGTTGTACACAGTCTCTAATTTATAACATTTTGTGTCATTTGGAGCTGTCGTGGCAGCATACTACCTGGTTACGCATCTCGTACATCTCACAATGTTTTATAATTAGTTGATCGACGGTATGGGGTGATCCAAATTACTTGTTAATATTGCAACGATCAATATTCCTTTAGCAGTCTTCGTGTATGTATAGTTTGTAGAGGATGATACAATCACATGCTCGACGAGTCAGTATTTGAGGTATTTGCCAGCCGGCGTTCCATTCCATATTCCGTACCAGGCTTCGAAATAGTTCCCGGAACAACACAACAAGAATCTAAATGAGCCCCTGGTGTGAAAATTGTTTCGTATCCTTTGTTTACGAATGTGCTGAGGATTTTAAATACAAACAAAGCATTAATTAATTCCAGTAACTGAAATAATAGATCTATAAAATAGCGACTTCGTGGTTTGATAATATCTATAGCGTTGTTATTTCAAGATATTACTTTATAAATAAATAAGGCATCATCATCACAGTCTTGCGCGATGTCGCCTTGTCGTCTCAGCCATGAGGCTGTCTGACATAGTACTGGGAGAAAGAGAAAACGAATTACAAACGATGCTCAATGTGCTGGATGGTCAGCAGCTTCTTACAATGTAAAAAGCTCATATAGCCCACAGCTCGAATATTGATCTCATGTTTGGAGTACTACCCCAAAGTCAACTCTGTTTCTTCAAAATTCTATTCAGAAACGAGCCTTGCCAGCAAACTCTGGTGAGGGTGTTTTGGTTAATATGATTTATAGCTTCCGTAATTCTGTTTCGTAATTCATTGATATTTTGTGGTGGATCATTCTTCAGAGTACCTCAAAAATAAAAATCCATGGGTGTTATATCAGGACTTCGAGCACACCAATGAACCGGCCCATTGTTACAAATGACACGATTATTAAAATTTTGGTACAAAAACTATTTGACAATCCTAGCATTGTGAGCTGGCCAACCGTCTTGTTGGTACCAAATCTCGTCTAAATTATCATGAAATCTTCTAATTGTTGGTAAGATATCATTTCTCAATAGATTAAAATACCATTCCCCAGTTAAATTATTTTCAAAAAAGAACGGACCAACAATGAAGTTACCTGAATTTTTTTAAAATTAACTGTCTAATCTACAAATAAAACTAACAGTTTTTTACCTAATATGCCGCACCAAACATGTCCAAATCTGTCTTGCAATCGTCTTTCTTCTTTTAGATTGGGATTTTCATTTGCCCAATAATGCCTATTATGGCGATTATACACACCACAATTTGTTAATCTGGATTCTTCAGTCCATATTATTTTCCAATGAAAATTTTCATCTTGTTGACATTGTCCTTGATACCATCTGCAGAATTGAAGTCGCTTAGGGTAATCGTCAACATTTAAGCCTTGTACGATTGTAGGTTTGTATGGATGGTAATGACTTTGTTTTAATACACGGTGTACTGTACTTTTTTGAAAGTCAATTTGTTCACCATAAAACCGAACAGATTGCGGAGGGTTTTCGTTTGAAGCCTGCAAGACAGCATTATTTCTTTCTTCGTTTCTAGGCATTGGTAGTTTCTTTGCGTGGAAGTTATCGTCGTTCAATAGATTGGTCACTATCCTGCGAAATATTTTGGTATTTGGTTGTCGTCTTTCTTGGTAGTTATTTTGATATGAATTTGCAGCTGCCACAGTATTTCGGTTAGAACGAATATAACATTCGAACGTGTCAAAATATTCTTCATTACTGAACATATTGTTGAACAATATTTAAAATAAACAGGAAACAAACTAATTAGTACAAAATTTTAAGTAACGTGTTAAATACACCTCAAATTGTTCAGATAATTAAGAATGACAGTATTCATAATTGTCGCGATAGTGTTGTATCCATAGCAACCTTTCTTCTGTTGTTTTTCAGTTGACTTACGTTTAAAAATCAAACAATTTTCAAAGACGTCTTCGTAAATCATTAATCGGCTTTTTATTGAGTTCTGTTAGTAAATTTAGTTATTTACTAGGTTTACCTATTTAATTAAATTATAACCATTTTTTACGCTAATTTTGTAATGTAACATATCATTTGTAATACTGGACCGATTCATTGGTGTGCTCAAAGTTCCTATTTTTTTATCGTGAATCATTATGGAAAATTATGTTAAAAGTAAAAGTCTATTGTTAGACTCCATGGCCTACTGCTTTTTGAACACTTTTTTTGTCATTTCTTTTCTGGTATTGGATTTCATAGCCTACTATCTTCAAAACGGTTTTTCTCAAAATTGTCAGTGGAATTACAAGATTTCTCAAGCATGTTGTACATCATTGGAAGGCTCTTTTCACAGGCTATCACATGAGAAAAAATCCAATATGGCTGCCATAATAAAAACAAACGTTGATACCTGTAGTTCAAAAACAAATGACAATCCAAAGTTGAGAATAGCACAAAAAGATTACTCTATAAAAAGTGTCGTGATAATGTGCAAGTCTTAGACATGTCAGATCATCGCCTACTTAGATATTAAAGAAAAAAGAAATCGACAATTTTTTTTCTTCAAAATAACTCGAAAGCGAAAAGAGACAGGGCAAAATACAAATCCTATTTAGAACGAGCATAAAATTCCACAAAATATTGCTAATTTAACCGTCTCCCTATCCCTAATAATAACGGAGATAGCAATACATTCCCATCCAGTTTGGGACACACCGTATTTGTGACCAACGCAGTGATTAACTAATTTTACCTTTGCATCGCTATCAAGAGTAACCTTGTCTTTATTGAATAACTTATATATAAAAATTTGTTTCTTCTCTGGCAGGTTAATAATAAATTTGAAGCGTAAGTTAATAGGGTTGCTGGGTTATCTTTAAATAATCAAGGTAGGCCTAACATCTTACTACAACTACTACTACTGTACGCTACGGTTACCTATAAATCTTATTTTTTCACATCTGTTCAAAGATTGTAAGTAAAATGTTTGGTAAGTACTTCCAGTTTTTTGGCAATCTTCATTGGAGATCAAATTTTGAGTAGATAAATAAGACGATTTCAATTAATTAATCAAGATATTGGATGCCTAGCGCTATTAAAATACATTGTGGATGATATTAAGAAAGCTATTATTATGGACAAATATTTCAGCAAAGCGCAACACCCCTATAAAGGATATTTAATTTTCACTGTCAAGTATAAGCGCTTCCTAGCAACTACAGGCCTATTTCTCTCCTTTCAGTCATGTCTAAAGTGATGGAAAAGTATATAAACACTAAATTACTAAAATTTCTTAAAAAACACAGTCCAATCCAAGACAGGCAGTAAGGATTCGGTCAGTGCAGATCAACTGCCGACCTCCTTTCCTTTGTCACCCATTCTTGGAACAAGTCTATGGAATTACACGATGAATCCCAGATTGTCGCTCTAGACATATCCAAAGCATTCGACCAGGTCTGGCACACAGCGCTGCTTAATAAACTTCCGGCCTACGGCCTACCACCAAAACTCTGTACCTGGACAGCAAATTTCCTCTCCAACCGGAGCATTTCTATTGTGATTGATGGCCATTCCTCTAAACTGTATCCAATTAATGCAGGAGTCACTCAAGGTTCAGCTTGAGCCCCTACTTTGTTTCTTCTCCACATCAATGACCGCCTCTCTACCACATCCAACCCAGTTCACAGTTACGCGGACAACAGCACCCTCCACTCAAATATACAATATTCTAGGCCTGTCTGTTTAGCCCAATTAGATGAGGATCGCAGACTCATGGAGAGTCTCTGTGGATCTCCACAAAATATTAGACTGGGGAAGTAGAAATCTTGTACAATTCAACTCCACCAAATCTCAGTCTTGCTTTCTATCTCATAAGAGATACACCAGCCCTATACCCATCACAATGAACAACCAAGTTATTCAAAGTAATGAGTCCTTTTCACTTGTTGGCATTTCTGTGGATCAAAATCTCAATTGGCACCAACATGTCAC